>OX451735.1:1312656543-1313256543 GCA_948472305.1 Vicia faba | reverse complement strand
GCATTTATATGTGAACTTGGAATATGGTCCAAAACCAAAAGTCTCAATTAAACATCATATATTCTCAATTTAAATGTAAATATAAATGTCCATTAATAAGATATTTAATTTAAAGATTATTTCAAAAACCAAAAGTCTCAATTAAACATCATATATTCTTCTCGATTGAAAAGATGAGATATTTAATTTCAAGATTATTTTAATATACTCTTATTTTACTATTAAACTTATATTAACATTTGTCTATTTTCATGGAGTCTCCTATTCATCAAGTCATTGTCAACCTAACATGAAGAAAACCTTGAAAAACAAACAATTATGTAACAAACAACATAACAAGAAGTATCATTAAAAAAACTTAAGTAGATTTTTAAGATGTTGATTAGAATCAAATGAAAAATTATACGAATGATTGTAAAAAACATTACCGATGTATCCATCAAAATGATCTCCATACTGTTAATAAGACTTCATGCATCAACGATTCGAACCGTCAATCTCTAGGTTTCCTTTATATCGTTAATGTCCTTGATATAGTAATTTCTGATTGCATTTGAACATTAAGTCGTTAACAAACATAAATAACACGAACACCAATTTAACGTAAGGCTGATGGAAGAAAGGAGTGTTGTTTAGCCTTAATTTGAGGCTGATGAAAGAAAGAAGTGTTGTTGAACTGGAGAGGAAGATGAAGTTCAAAGGTGCTCAAAGGTTCTCAATGTTTAAAGATATGGGGTTGTCTTGTGCCTTTAATAAGAAATCTATGAGTATTAACTTTTAGAACTTTACACGACTCTAGGTTGGAATTTACGTGTCAAATGGTATTATATGCAGTTAGTAATGATTATATAGTTTAAATTATATTCAGGGGTACTAAATAAGACATATAGGGATAAAAATAATTGTATCAACAATTGACTTTTATCCTGTTTATAAAACTATTTGTAACTTATTCTCATTTATAAAAGTAATATTTTCAAGTCAATTATTCTTTTTATGTATCATGTCATAATATTATATATCATTTTTCATAAACATTTAAATTTTGTTTTATTTTTAAATTTATTATTTTGTATTTAGTTAATAGATTTTCAATAAGCATTTAGTATTTTGTTTTAAATTTTAAAACAAACTTTTTTTCTTCTAATTTTGAGTAAATCAATTATAATTTTAAGTTGTTTGAATTTTTCGCAAATGTGTTCGAAATGGTTAATAATTAGTATTGAAGTTATATAAAACAATAAAATAAAATCAAGAATGAAATATAATTATTATAATTATTTTAATATGAATTAATTAAAATTGACTATCTTATTAAAAAGTTGAATAAATAGTCTTAAATAATAATTGTAATTTTTAACTAAATAGATTAAAATCATTAATTGTGAACTTTTTTTTAAATATATTTTATTATTTATAATATATTATAATAATAGTTGATTTATAGATAAAAATATATTATTTCATTCACTAAAACAATATTATTATGAGAGTACATTAGCCTTTAAAATCATTTAGAGTCACAACTAATAAGTATTTTTGTTACATATATTAGTTATAAAAAATATCAAAATTTTTTATTTTTAATATAATAATTACTTGTGATTTTGTATTAACGTATTAAAAAAAGTAGATATTAAACTAATATAAAAATTATAAAAATTATAGTCAGCAAATAAACAAAATTTCTAATAATTTTATTAATATTGTTAACGCATTTATATGTGAACTTGGAATATGGTCCAAAACCAAAAGTCTTAATTAAACATCATATATTCTCAATTTAAATGTAAATATAAATGTCCATTAATAAGATATTTAATTTAAAGATTATTTCAAAAACCAAAAGTCTCAATTAAACATCATATATTCTTCTCGATTGAAATGATGAGATATTTAATTTCAAGATTATTTTAATATACTCTTATTTTACTATTAAACTTATATTAACATTTGTCTATTTTCATGGAGTCTCCTATTCATCAAGTCATTGTCAACCTAACATGAAGAAAACCTTGAAAAACAAACAATTATGTAACAAACAACATAACAAGAAGTATCATTAAAAAAACTTAAGTAGATTTTTAAGATGTTGATTAGAATCAAATGAAAAATTATACGGATGATTGTAAAAAACATTACCGATGTATCCATCAAAATGATCTCCATACTGTTAATAAGACTCCATGCATCAACGATTCGAACCGTCAATCTCTAGGTTTCCTTTATGTCATTAATGTCCTTGATATAGTAATTTCTGATTGCATTTGAACATTAAATCGTTAACAAACATAAATAACACGAACACCAATTTCACGTAAGGCTGATGGAAGAAAGGAGTGTTGTTTAGCCTTAATTTGAGGCTGATGAAAGAAAGAAGTGTTGTTGAACTGGAGAGGAAGATGAAGTTCAAAGGTGCTCAAAGGTTCTCAATGTTTGAAGATATGGGGTTGTCTTGTGCCTTTAATAAGAAATCTATGAGTATTAACTTTTAGAACTTTACACGGCTCTAGGTTGGAATTTACGTGTTAAATGGTATTATATACAATTAGTAATGATTATATAGTTTAAATTACATACAGGGGTACTAAATAAGACATTTAGGGATAAAAATAATTGTATCAACAATTGACATTTATCCTGTTTATAAAACTATTTGTAACGTATTCTCATTTATAAAAGTAATATTTTCAAGTCAATTATTCTTTTTCTGTATCATGTCATAATATTATATATCATTTTTCATAAACATTTATATTTTGTTTTATTTTTAAATTTATTATTTTGTATTTGGTTAATAGATTTTCAATAAGCATTTAGTATTTTGTTTTAAATTTTAAAACAAACTTTTTTTCTTCTAATTTTGAGTAAATCAATTATAATTTGAAGTTGTTTGAATTTTTCACGAATGTG
Organism: Vicia faba; assembly: GCA_948472305.1. Lineage (NCBI taxonomy): Eukaryota > Viridiplantae > Streptophyta > Magnoliopsida > Fabales > Fabaceae > Vicia > Vicia faba. Next base: position 1,313,253,630 of record OX451735.1, on the reverse strand, counting down.
TTCAAAATGGTTAATAATTAGTATTGAAGTTCTATAAAACAATAAAATAAAATCAAGAATGAAATATAATTATTATAATTATTTTAATATGAATTAATTAAAATTGACTATCTTATTAAAAAGTTGAATAAATAGTCTTAAATAATACTTGTAATTTTTAACTAAATAGATTAAAATCATTAATTGTGAACTTTTTTTTAAATATATTTATTATTTATAATATAATAAATAATAGCTGATTTATAGATAAAAATATATTATTTCATTCACTAAAACAATATTATTATGAGAGTACATTAGCCTTTAAAATCATTTAGAGTAACAACTAATAAGTATTTTTGTTACATATATTAGTTATAAAAAATATCAAAAAATTTTGTTTTTAATATAATAATTACTTGTGATTTTGTATTAACGTATTAAAAAAAGTAGATATTAAACTAATATAAAAATTATAGTCAGCAAATAAACAAAATTTCTAATAATTTTATTAATATTGTTAACGCATTTATATGTGAACTTGGAATATGGTCCAAAATCAAAAGTCTCAATTAAACATTATATATTCTCAATTTAAATTTAAATATAAATGTCCATTAATAAGATATTTAATTTAAAGATTATTTCAAAAACCAAAAGTCTCAATTAAACATCATATATTCTTCTCGATTGAAATGATGAGATATTTAATTTCAAGATTATTTTAATATACTCTTATTTTACTATTAAACTTATATTAACATTTGTCTATTTTCATGGAGTCTCCTATTCATCAAGTCATTGTCAACCTAACATGAAGAAAACCTTGAAAAACAAACAATTATGTGACAAATAACATAACAAGAAGTATCATTAAAAAAATTAAGTAGATTTTTAAGATGTTGATTAGAATCAAATGAAAAATTATACGAATGATTGTAAAAAACATTACCGATGTATCCATCAAAATGATCTCCATACTGTTAATAAGACTCTGTGCATCAACGATTCGAACCGTCAATCTCTAGGTTTCCTTTATGTCGTTAATGTCCTTGATATAGTAATTTCTTATTGCATTTGAACATTAAATCGTTAACAAACATAAATAACACGAACACCAATTTAACGTAAGGCTGATGGAAGAAAGGAGTGTTTTTTTATCCTTAATTTGAGGCTGATGAAAGAAAGGAGTGTTGTTGAACTGGAGAGGAAGATGAAGTTCAAATGTGCTCAAAGGTTCTCAATGTTTGAAGATATGGGGTTTGAAGAAGTGAAAAACACAAGAAGGGGGGTTGAATTGTAAAAACTGGAAATCAATTGCAATGAACACGATATTTTTATCCTGGTTCGTTTGATCTCAAACTACTCCAGTCCACCCGTCAAGGTGATTTCGCCTCTCTCCAACGAGGTCTTAATCCACTATATTCAACTGAATAATACAATCTGCTTTAACAACTGCTAAAGCCTTCTTGATGCAAACCACAAACCGGTTTGTCAAGGAATCACTTTCTTACAAAGAATTGAAATCTAGGTGTGTGAATGTTTTCTACAAAACTGTTTATCACAACTGTGATACTACACAACTTAAGCTTATGGAAACTAGATTGCTAAAATAATTGAGTAAGGAATTTTGGAGCTTTTAGAAAACTGAGAGTAAGGAAGATGATGATTAGCTTTTAGGCGTGTAGATTGATGTAGAGCATTAGCCAATTCAATCTTCATTGACTTGTTTATATAGCATTGGAATTAGTGAACGTTGGAGCAATAATTCTGATTCAATGCCAATAACAATCTTTCCTTATTAAGCAGATCTTGTCTGGAATGATGCCGTTGGTAATAACTCATCTTGAATGCACAGTATTGTTTCCACTTAAGCGTGTTCTGGCTTTGGCTCATTCTGGCGCTGCTTAAGTGCTGATGAACTGTTGTTGTCTTTATCAGAGTTCAGAGTGTTGAGCGCAGTTCTGTTCATCAAGCTTCAGCATAAGCGTGAGTTATTCTTCTGATTCTGGTATCTGATATAGCATCTTCTAATGCTGATGTTGATATCCAATATTCTGATGCTGATGAGGATGTTCTCATGTTGATACCCATCAGAGTTTCTATAAAACAGAAAGTAATTTTTAGGTAGCAAATAGTTCTTACATGAATCACATAATTAATATATCTTTTCATTTTGTTATCATCAAAACTTAAACTTAGGGTAGTAGATTCAAACATTGTTCTAACAATCTCCCCCTTTTTGATGATGACAAAAACTAGATATTTTTTAATTGAAAATAGCGTGAAAAGTATCAGAGATAACTAAATGATAAGTTGCATCAGAATTAAATAGGAGTTTATCAAAGATAAGGGATAAAGAGATATCAGAGTTGGGATCGGAGATACTCCCCCTGAATTTATTACTTCCCTTTTTAATTCCAAGAGTTCTTCAGGATCAGATCTTTATTGAATTTTTGAACATCAGAATGTTAGAGCTTCAGATCAGGATATCACACTACAAGAAAATTGGCAGATTGCGACAGGTATTTTTGTAGATTACGACGGTTAAAACCGTCGCAATTTGCTTTCCACGACGGTTGCTTTACCGTCGTAGAAGTGTGTGTCCCCAACCTATTTCGCGACGGTTACAAAAACTGTCGTTCTAGTTTTTACGACGGGTTGATACCGTCGTGACTATCTTTTGAGTTTCTTTTAATTATTGATGGCGACGGTTCGATACTGTCGTGAATATCTTTTGAAATTGATTACATTGTTTATGGCGACGGTTCGGTACTGTCGCCATGACTTTTGTTGATTATTTTTAATTGTTGATTACGACGGTTCGGTACTGTCGCCATGACTTTTGTTTATGTCTTGATTTTTTTTTATTTTTCTATTATATATATTTTTTATTTAAATTATTATCTATGTAAAAAATTTTAAATATAGTTTTTTTTTGTGTTATTTTTTTCCTTAAATTATTTCTTCTTTAATATATTTATTTATAGTATTATTTTTTGTTTTATTTTCTATCACTTTGTAATATAGTAAAAATAATTTCAATAAAAAATATTTAACATCAAATAAGCATTATAATATCCAAAAAAATGTGTGTTCCATAATCATGTAAAATGCGAGTTCCATAATCATGTCAAGTAGTACAAAAAACCCAAAATATATCAATTCCTAATCTTATAATAATAAGTATCATTATGCCAAAAATACATGAGAAAGTTCACAATCTAATTATCTCGATCATAGCAAAGTCTAATTTGTCCCCCCTAAAGTTCCATTATCTCCAATACGGTAGCTAGACTCAGATGAACGTCTACCATCAGCGGGTGATTCCAATCCCTAAAAAAAGGTATTAAAATAATAATCTTTAAAATAATACTCATAAAATTTAACTTTAAATGCGTCAAAATAATATACCTGTCTTCCACTAAAATTCTGCATTTGCATTAAGAGTTCAATTTCCTTTGTCCTCGCCTTGTCCCTTTGCGTTAAGAATATGATTGCCTGTGTTAATTCATCAATTTTTGAATTCTTTTCTTTAAGTGCATTAATTTCTTCTTGCATTTCCTTTATTTGTTCACTTTCTGCAGAAGAAGATGTCGATCTCGTAGATCTATTAATTTGAGATGGTGTAACTCCAAGTCCCATACTACGAACATATCCATGCTTTTCTTTTCCAAATACTTTCTGAAATGCCTCATTTTCAGACACAGAATCCTTAATTGCAGCTTGTAATTTTTTCTGCACATGAAAAAGAAAAAATTGAGCTATTGTTTATATAACAAGAATAATATAACAGTAAAGCTTGCTATCAAATTCAAATAAATATTAATTATTTTATGAAAAACTAATATTAACTTGAGTTCAAAACGTTAATATTGGATGAAACGTTCCTATTGATAAAACGTTCCTTTCTCTTCTTTTGATATGTATTCACTTGAGTTCAATGATATATGATCTCATTGTTAATAACATAAATAAGTTATAAGCTTTTATTTAGTTCAATGATACAATGTCATCAAGTGGAATCATTTTCCATTATTCTTAGTACTTGGTCCTTTATTATTCAATTCTCTAGTAATTTGAATCAATTTTATCTTCTAAAAATAGAACCAATAAAACACCGTACACCCATTTACCAACTTTCTTACGAAATTTATTTTTAGCTTTTTCTTCTTTACGTAATGCAGCATCCACTTTATGACTAGTATTATATTCTTCACTGTTAACATAATCATTTTGTGCGGAGGGTTCCACTTTTTTGTCTGCTAGCTCATTGTAAGATTTTTCTGTGCTGGTATTATCTGAATTGAGTAATCTATATTTAACTGTATTAGGAATCCAAGCATATATCGGGCTCTTTCTCCATATTATATATATAAATTCCAGTGGTGAGTTTTATTTGGGATGGTTCTATTACTATTACCGTTTTTTTTTCCAGTATTTCAAAAGAATTAACTTGTACTTACATTATTGTTGTATGCATCTTCATTGATAAATGACCCGTTAGGCTTTTTATGAGAAACTGCATACATTTCTCCTCTGCTGTATGTTCGTCCATCTCTCATTTCCTGCAAATAAAAACTAATATAAATTGTTTGTACTATCAAGCAAACGATCAACAACATATAGATTTAGACATACCAACTCATGTTTCTTCCTTGCAAGCGACTTAGATCCGAGTGTATGCGGAGCCTTCAATTTTGCTCTATTTTGGGAATTTTTTTGGGATATTTTCTACATTTGTAACAAATAAAAACATGCATTATAGATAGGGATAACATACAAACCAGAGAAATCTAACAAATAAAAACACTAATGTTACCTGTGTTTTTTCTTTCCGCCTATATTGAACATAAACAGCCCAGTCATTTTCAGGAATGCCTCTGCATTTTGGATAATTTTGAAGATTTTCCTCCAAAGGGAGATCCCATCTATAAAATTCGTGAAACAATGTATGTCGAGCATCCTTCCATTTCCTTGCAGCAGAAGCAAGTACAAAATCTTTGTCACGCCCATCATCCACAAGAAAATGGCGCTAAACATAAAAATATATTAGTTGACAAAGGAAATAATAATCACCATGAAGTTAATTTAAAAAATATGTAATTGTTTATTAATAATACCTTTATCTTTGATTCATAAAACTTTGTTTTTGTATCTGCTGGAACATTCTTCCAACTCTCAAACATTATGGGAATATCTCTAAACATTCTAATAATTATACCCAAATATCCTGCTAGCAAACCAGAAGCCGGTCCTACTGCACAATTATTCTTATTGAATTCAAGTATTATCCATGTTCCATCAGGCTCTGATTTCGCAACCAAGTCTTTCACACATAAACGTGTGTTTGAAACATCACCTTCCTCGTCTATCACATTAAAAAAGTAAACAAATTAATTTCATAACTCAACTATGTAAAAAATTTAAATTATTTATAGATACTTTAACCTTAAATTACTTACTAATGACATTTACATCCCAATACTCAGATTTAGCCACTTTAACAACATCTCCAGTCCCATCTCCTACCACAACATCTTCAGCCTCATCTCCTACCACAACATCTCCAGTCCCATCTCCTACCACAACATCTTCAGCCTCATCTCCTACCACAACATCTTCAGCCTCATCTCCTAATACAACATCTCCAGTCCCATCTCCTACCACAACATCATCAGCCTCATCTCCTACCATGTCATCTTCATCCTCATCTTCTACCACAACATCTTTTGCAATTTGGATTGACGGAGGGGTTATTGTAGTTTCCATTGGTGGAGGGGTTATTGTAGTTTCCATTGGTGGAGGGGTTATTGTAGTTTCCATTGGTGGAGGGGTTATTGATGATTTGCGAGTTGTAATTGAACGTAGGCGCTTCTTATTTACTTCAAGCTCTCCAGGTTGTACAAACCTTGAACGGCCCTTCACAGACTAAATAAAATACATTAGTGAATATTAGTAAATAATAAGTACAATTAATTTGTATGGAGTAGTATAGAGAATTTATGACTGACCAGTGATGGTTTGGAAGAAGACTCTGATGATTTGTGAAGGGATTTAGAGAGTGTAGGAAGATTGAGAGCCTCTAACTTTTTCTTATTCTCTGCAATTCTTTTGAGGCGACTATTCTCATATGGTGTAGTCATTGTCTCACAAAAGGCTTCAACTGCAAGTATAGGTATTAAGTACACTAAAAGTAGTAAACATCAAAATTATATATTAGTGAATACAAATTTAATAAACATAACATAAACACAATAAATTAAAAACATAGAGTAACAATGTCATCTAACATATTAATTAGGGATAAGCAACAAAGAACATAGAGTAACAATGGAATATCATACATTAAGTCTCACACAAGTTACAAACAAACTAGATTCTTATCAATAAAAAACTATATGTTAACTATTGTCATCATTTGTCGCTGAAGTTCCAAGAACATCATTTGAAAAGATTTGTTCCAAATTTTGTGATGGATATGGCTCAATGGGTGTCATAATTTCATCATTTCCACCCATGTCATACAAGTCTCTTGGCTTCAAATGAACAGGTATGCTCCATCCTTGTTCACTCTCATCATCTACATAAAAAACCATATGAGCTTCAGATGCTTGAATATATGGCTCATTATCTTCATGTTCACTAGTATGTAGTAGTCTTGCAAAGTTTATAGAGGTAAAACCCAACTTATCTATCTTAATTCCTCTTGGGTTTATGGTATTAGCCCATTCACATTTAAACATGGGCACTGTGAAGCCATCATAGGAAAGCACAATAATATCTATTAATCTTCCATAGTAAGGGACCCCTCCAAATCTCATTTGGGTATCATTATTGCTTGAATAACTTCGTGTCCCAAACATGCCAAAAACTCCACTATTTTGAGTTTTTAAAAGATTGTCTCGTTCCAACGTTCGAAACTTAAATCCATTGACATTGAACGCGGTAAATCTTTTAACTTTATCAAAAGGTCCATGAGCAAGACTAATGAGAACATCTTTATCTGGCCCATGAATGTTGTCAAGATTGTTGCGAATCTATACATGATACAACATTCAATTAGTCTTGTTATTATTAAAAACCAATTCAATAAAACATCTATTTTTGTATGAAAACTCACACGATTGCTGAACCAATGCACAAACTCCTTATGAACCTTCTTGTCTATCACAGTAGCACTTCTTTGACTGCGCCTCATTTGGTTTTGAGTAAAACTTCGGAACTGCCTATTTGATTATTCGATATTAGATGTAAAAAAATATTAATAGTATAGATGAAACTACTTAAATGTAATAAAACTACATACTTTAGATAGTCGTCAACTATTGGACAGTTTGTTAAAACGTGTCTATGAGCCTGCAATTTTTCAGTTGGTGTTAGGGTGTAATAAGAAGATCCACCCACAGGTTTTCCAACTCTAGGAAATAATTCAGCTACACGTGAAGCAGTTTGGATATCATCAATAGGGTCGTCATCTACACGTCCAGGTTGATTCCATCTAGTCTCAATATTTTCTAGATATCTTGAACAAAATGTAAGAATCTCTTCAAAACGGTATCCTTCTGCAATAGACCCTTCTGGATTTGCCTTATTACGTACATACGATTTAAGTTTTCCCAAGTACCTATCATTGAACCACAATAACACTAGTTAAAAAAACTTTCTACTTTCTAATTAAGTTAGTAACATTAGAACAAAATCACATAGTTTACCTTTCAACAGGATACATCCATCGATAATGAACAGGACCTCCAAGTTTAACTTCTTCAACAAGGTGAACAACCAAGTGGACCATAACCGTGAAGAACGAGGGAGGAAATAACATTTCCATATGGCATAAAGTGAGGACAATTTGGTTTTGCAATTTTTCCATGTCTTCAATTTTCAATACCTTGGCACATAATTGTCTAAAGAATGAGCACAACTCAATCAATACTGCTGAAACCTCATGAGGTAATGTTGTGCGAATGGCTAATGGTAAAAGTTGTTCCATTAATATATGACAATCATGACTCTTCATCATTCCATTCACCTTGAGATTTACTAAGTCAATGCATCTAGAAATGTTACTTGAATAACCATCAGGCACCCTAATATTCTTTAAAGTCATTAAAAAATTCCTTTTATTTTTACCTGTTAAACTAAAGGCAGCCGGAGAAATTTTACCATTTTCATCAGGCCAAAGATCAGGTCTTATGCCCATATTTTGAAGGTCTTCTCGAGCTTTATAATGGTCTTTACTCTTTTGCCTATCATTCAGTAGAGTAAATAGGACATTATCGCACACATTTTTCTCAATATGCATCGGATCAAGATTATGGCGTAGAAGATTATCTTTCCAATATGGAAGTTCAAAAAATATGCTTTTCTTTTTCCATTGTTGAGGATGACCTTTTGTAGGATCACATTGTGTACTATCACCTTCTATAGGTTGTTCCTCACGTGTTCTTTTTACTGATTTTTCTTTCACTGCCTTTTTACCAAAGATGACTTCAACATCTTTAACCTTTTCAAAAACTTCATGTCCAGATAATGTTCTCGGTGGACTCCGCATTTCTTGTTCACCATTAAAGCGGATCTTGTTCAATCTAAACCTGTGTCTCCGATCAAGGAAACGACGATGACCCATAAAACACCATTTACGACTAGCTTTAAGACGGAGAGGTGTAGTTTGAAAGTTACACGATGGGCAAGCAAGTCCTGTGTATGTGTTCCACCCAGAAAGTGAACCCAACCCTGGAAAGTCACTAATAGTCCACATCAAATTTGCATGCAACTTGAACATCTCTTTCTTGAAAGAATCGTATGTATCCACACCACTTGTCCATAACTCCTTCAGGTCTTTGATTAATGGTTGTAAGTAGACATCAATATTATTTCCTGGTGCCTCTTTACCGGGAATTATCATTGACATTATAAATGATGTCTGCTTCATGCAAACCCATGGAGGAGTGTTATATGGTATGAGAACAACTGGCCAAATACTATTGTTTGTACTCATCACACCAAAAGGATTAAAACCATCACTAGCCAATGCAAGACGCACATTCCGTGGATCTGATGAAAACCAAGTATGTGTCAAGTCAAATTTCTTCCAAGCTTCTGAATCTCTAGGATGCCTCAACATTCCATCATTGTTAGTATCTGTTGCATGCCATCTCATATCCTCTGCCGTTTTTGATGACAAATATAATCTCTGTAATCGAGGTTTTAATGGAAAATAACGAAGAACCTTGGCAGGAATTTTCTTTTTTTTCTTGTTAACAGAGACATCCTCATTTGTTTTCCATTTTGAAGTGTTGCAATTTTTGCAAGTCTCCCTCTCCTCATCTTCTCCCCAATAAAGCATACAACCGTTTGGACATGCGGGTATCTTTACATAATTCAAACCAAGTTTTGTGATTGATTTCTTGGCTTCATAGAATGAACTTGGAATGTTTGCATATTCAAATGCATCTTTTATTAACTCTAAAATCATTGTCATTGCCTTCTCACTCAATCCACATAAACACTTTATATGGTACAACTTAACCAAAAAAGATAGTCTTGAATATCGTCTACACCCTTCATATAAAGGTTGTTCTCCTTCTCTAGCCAACTCATAATACTCATTGGCTTCGTTTCTTTCCTGAGTTGAGCTTGGCATCACATAATCTTCTTGTTCAATCTCCAAATTTGACGCAGATGGTATTTCATTTGCATGATTCCCATAAACTCCAAATGCATCGTTGATCATGTTCTGAATAGGTTCTTCGACAATGTTAGTATCTTCTACCATACTTGGAGTAGTACTAGGGGAGATAGTACTAGATCGTACAAAAGACTCTCCGTGATGGATCCACACGGTGTATCCCTGCGGAAATGGTGACCAACTTAAGTGGTCGAACATGTCACTCCTACTCTTTAATTTTCTGAAACCGCAACGTTTGCAAGGACATATTACTACGTCGTTTTCTTTTGCACCTTTGAATGCAAAATCAATAAATTCTTGTATTCCTTTTTGATACGCAATCGATGATTGTGGCTTAATAATCCATGACTTATCCATTTCTTCAAAAAAAATAATTATATTTTCAGAATTCTAGTACTTACGAGAACATGTTATTTTGAATATAAACAATAGAAAAATAAAAGAGATGAGTTTTATTATTGGTTGTTTAATTTGTTTTTACACACTACATAACAAGTTTATAGGTGAAGCCTTGTGATATCAATTAGTATAATACAGTTTCATGTAACAGACATATATGGATAAATACTTCATATCAATATGTTTACTACATTTAGCTAAGTACTTCAAGAATATTTACTTATGTTGTGTCAGTGTGCGAGTGAGACCTTAATATTGCTTTGTACTAGGATTTTAAAGTGCTTTTGCGGTCCCGTATGAATGCGATTGCAAACATTGCAATTTTGGTTATTACAATTGCTTATAAGAATAATGTATTTGTAAAGGCACACTCAAATTTAAGATAAAATTCTTATAAGATAAAATTCTTTAGTCTAGCACTATTAAACAGTGATATAGTAAAGGCACACTCAAATTTAAGAATGAAATCACACCTCAAAGACGCACGAGGGTTTGAAGAGCAGCGAAGCAAGTGGAAGAGAAAAGTTACCTGCAACAAAAACCAAAGCAGCATATCAATAGTTGGTAGAAATTATAGATTTATCAAATAGAAATCTTATATTTTTCAACAGCTCATATCCCTTTAAATCCAACAAAAACATTATTATTTTCATTCTAGTGCGGAAGACACTTCATGTTTCAGATGCATGAAGGGGTGCAGCTCATGTTTCGACCGTCCTACATTTGCAAAGAAAGAAAAATCTGTCTAAATCATTACAGTTCAATTAACAGAGTAACTCTGTAGTTTACATTTCAAATAACAAACATTACACATTCCCATTTATGTTTTTGACAGCTATTCGACAGCTATTCGACAGCTAAACCCTTCAAAGCAATATTATAAGGTACATGTTCTTCTTTGGCAATAGAAGTAAAGTAGTTCATTAACTAAACAAGAAAATCACAATAAATTGAAACCTGTATTTAGACTTGAAATTAGTTTTTTTAACACAGATTATCATGCAACCAAGTTTGGCTTCTCTAAATGAAGTGATAAATATGCTTGAGAGAAAATTACAAAACCATAACCATTTATTAGAAAATAGATGCTCGAGATTAAGATGAAATACATGCACATGCAGTAACACATTTTCAATCTCTGTTAATAATAATGCATGAACTATTCGAAATACAGGTTATTAAAGCACTGCTTACGGAACCTATCCTCCTGCATATCCTGCACAGGTGAAAAGATGTTTCAGCTATAGTTGTAGTGATTATTTGTCCCCTGATATATTTCTGCTCTACAGTTCTTGTGTCGGTGTTAATTACAATTCTTTTCAGGATGCTACTGGTCACGAGTTTGCAACTCGTTTGGGCAATGTGTTTACTATCGGTAAGGGTACTAAGCCATGGGTATCTCTTCCCAAGGGTAAGGGTATTAAGCTAACCGTTATCGAAGAAGCTAGGAAAAGGGCTGCTGCAGCTCAACAAGCAGTTGCTGCTTAAATCTCTTCTGCATGAATTTATAATAGACTCGAGTGTTTGGTAGTTTTATTGACGCTATTGGTTTCTTTTGCATTTTGTCTGAGATTTTATCTATTGAATTTTGACTTGTTGCTCTATGCAACTTTTGTTGTGTCTGCTGCTATATTTATTCTTGAAGGAATCTTTTCACTCCGTAGTTTTGAATCATTTTGATAGTACATAATCTCTATAGCCAATTTGCTAGTGCAAACCATATACCTGTGATACTGAATGATTATGGTAAACTTGGTAGTATCATAATAATATTCAGTTGGGTCCAGTTTTATTGATAGAATAAGAAGAGAGTACTAACTAATTTTATAATTATAAATAGACAACATGTTTATTTATTGAAGTCTATAGACATGTTTGTCTAAAACAATATTATGTAGTTGAAAAATAGAAAAGTTGTTTTGAATTATCAAACAGTCTCAATTTGTTTTTCACTGCCTTACGTCCCAAATATTGACATGGATGGTTGCAATTCAGTTCAGATCTCTATGGTTCTTGGAACTACATTTACATTAAATAAATAGATAGATGGTTGGGAGTTTGAGGCATATGACAGTCGCAATGCCAAACTTAATGTATGTTGTCAGCCTCATTGGTAGGTTTATCGAATAACAAATTGAACTCCATCATCAAGTAGTAAAAAAATAATGCTTTCTTGACTTTCTAAGCCTTACATAATCTGAAACTAAGACTTCTAACATGACAATTCATTTGAAACGGATGGAGTTACCAGAGTTTAACTGCCTACCGCCGCCGCTGGGGATGGCAGCTGGCCAGACAGTGTATGAGCATTGGTTAACGATGTCAAATCTCGCTGCCTGTGCAGATATCAAGCACAGACTAAATAGAGAAAATACTGATATTTTTATGAGAGACATTTTTCTGGGAGTGAATTAAACAATTAATAATAAGGATGAGAAGAGAGTATTTTGTGAGTAGACTGTGGGAATTGAGGCAAGTTTATATAGGCCACAAACGTGACCTTAATTATTATGATACTCAAGTGCCGTATGTGGAAAATTATTTAAACTAAAAAGTCTAGTTTTTCATGCTCTTTCAAAATTGCAAATAATGACTCACACGCCGTGTCTATTACTATATATCAAAGTTAGTCTTGATGACATAAAACAAGCATGAGTATAATACAGTTAACTAGCCATTAACTATAAACACTGAAAATGAAATTCTCACCTTAGCAATAGACTTTGAGCAGCCAAAGAAGCAGCGGAATATTTCACCTCTGCAATAACAGCAGGGGTTGCAAGGGAGTTAAAATCTAGACAGGTATGTTATATTAAGATGCATCAAACTATAAACTTTTTATACACGTGAATAAAACAGAAAACAGTTGAAGAATCATTTATGTTGACATGATCCTGCAACTCAGAAAACAGAAGACAAAGGGAGTCGAGAAGAAAACTTGCAGCTGACGAAGAATATCAAGTGTAGAATATCATCTTTGCATATCTTTGAAACTCCGTCCAAGGTAGTGGAACGTTGAACCAATCAGGTCAAATGGCACCAAGATGGAAAGGAAAAGATGCAAAATCGAAAAAGGATGCAGAGGCTGAGGCACTTAAAGAACCCATGTCAAAGATTGTATCGCAACTTCAGTCTTCTTTAGTTCAATCAAATGCTTGTGGATCTCTCTCTGATAGTTCTGTCCACATAGCAGTGCAAGCTGAACAACTTGACCTGCTTGATAAAGCATACTTTGGTCAACCTGTGAGAAATGTTGCAAAAGACATGTACTGGTTTCAATTAACCTTGGAGGAAGCATTCTACCTATGTTATTCCTTGAAATGCCTCAAGATTAATCGTGGTGCTGATACTAGTCCCTTGAATGATGAAGAGTTGTGGCATTGCTTCAACTCCAAGAAACAAGCATTCTCTTTTTACTACAAGGCTTATTCTCACCTTCGAATGAAAAACTGGGTTGTAAGGTCAGGGGCTCAGTATGGTGTAGACTTCATTGTCTATCGTCATCATCCTGCACGGGTCCATTCTGAGTATGGTGTACTTGTTCGATCACAGGATAATGATGATGATGATGTAAATGGAAGATTGAGAGTATGGTCTGATGTTCAATGCACTACTCGACTTCTTGGAAGTGTTGCAAAAACCTTATTAGTTTTGTATGTTAACAAAAATGGTCACAGTGACGGGTCTCCGTTATATTTGGAAAACTATGCTGTTGAAGAGCGCACGATCTCTAGATGGAGTCCTGAACAATGTCGTGAAAGATCCTTATAGATATTTCTTCTTATTAGTAGTACTATTATTCCAGTTCTACATCATTTAATAACGGGAAGTCGTAATAAAAAAACGGTGCCTGATGAGAGAATCGGAACATCTCCTCTTTAGGAATCCTCTTAACCTCATTCTGGTCCTAGTGCCTTTGAAATACTGTCCTAAAGCCAGGAAACTTAACAAGGGGAGTGACTGATATATCAATATTATTATTACAATTGCAAAACGACTACTATCCCATTTGGATCAGTATATGGTCCTCTTATATCAGTTTTATGCCTAAAACAACAAATTAGAAAACCTAAAAAATCATAAAAAGAAATAAAACCCTAAAATAACAAATTAGAAAACCTAACATCAATTCAATATATTCAAACTCAAAATCAATCATCACAAAGAGCTCAACCATAAGATTCAAGTGAATCTCCAATGCTGAAATCAATGGCAGAGAATGAGAGAGATGAGAACAATGCAAAAAGTGATACATAAAACTTACTGTGTTTGAAGAGATGAACGCAGAGGATGTAGTTTCCATTGCTGTGCGTTTTTTGGTGTGTTGATGAGCGATTTGAAGAGATTCCGGGTTTCTTTCAGTGTGAAGAAGAACGCAGAGGATGTAGTTTGAGTTTGCACTATAAATCATTATAATTAATTCATTTCTATTATAATGAGAATATTTTTTCATTCAACTTTGTGCAAATGCATTTTTGTGGAATATTTTTAATCTTGAAAAGAAATAAAAGTGAAGAATAATGAACTCATAAATTTTCAATTTTTTAATTTCTTTTAGTTCTAAGATCTTTTTTAGTACTAGACATTGGATAATATATTTTAGAGTTCATAATTTGTAAATCTAAATTTTAATTTCATGTTATATTTGAATGTGTTAATGATGGATATAAAATCAAATTTATATAAATCTCAAAAAAAAATTGTTTTACCGCGACAGGTGTTTTACCGTCGTGCCCATGAGAATTTTTAAAGGTTTTGGGTGCGACGGTTGTTTTACCGTCGTGAAATGAATTTTAGGACGGATAATTTTACCGTCGTGAAAGGTTTAAGGGTGCGACGGGTGCTTTACCGTCGTGATATGCCTTTTAGGACGGTTAATTTTACCGTCGTGACTAGTTGTTGGTGAAAAATCAATGTTAAAAGTGTTAAATGGGGGCCGACGGTTGTTTTACCGTCGTAATAATAATATTATGATGGTTAAATATACCGTCGCAAAATAAATATTAGGGACGGTTGGTGTCAACTGTCGTAAACACTGTCCCTATATGTCAATTACGACAGTTATCACATAACTGTCGCAATTTTTGTGTCGTTAAACACTAATTTTCTTGTAGTGTCAGAGCTTTGACTATCAGAACTTCAGATCAGAATATCAGAGCTTCAGAGTATCAGAGAGCATTCTTGTACCTGTAAACTTACGCAAAAACAGAAAACATATTCAAGTATATCAGAGTTAGAATGTTTGAGATTTTTGTCTCAGAAATCCGTTATTGAAAAATATCATTTTTGTTCTCCCCCTTTTTGTCAGCAATCAAAAAGTGTAAGTGATGTGCTAAAACGATCAGAGCAGAAAAACTTGTTATATTAAAATATTCAGAGCCAGACAAAACAATACAAAAGATATGCAAAGAAAAACATTGAAAATATCATTAATGAAAAACTGAAAAACTAAGGTTGGGGTGGGAAGCGTGTGAACAGAGTCTCCAGCATTTCCTTAATCTGATCAGCAGTTTCAGTCTGCTTGTGCACCATCCTGACTATTGTGTCTATCTTGCTGTCTTGCACATCCATCCTTTCCTTCATCTTCTGATCATTTTCATCCATTCTTTGCTGCAACATCAGAAGCAGGAAGCTTTTGAGAGATTTCTGCAACATCTTCAGCTTGACTGACTTCAGCTTGAGTAGTCTGATCTTCTTCTGGCTGCACTTTTGAAGTTGGGCGCTTCTCAGACCATGGCTCACTATCCAGAAGGAGCACGTCTTCCTGTGGCAGCTGACTTTCAACTTCCTTCAGCAGCTTGCTGAAGTTCTGTTGTGCCTGCTCATAATTGATGTCTTGCAATTTGAGGGCTTCGGCACGTACCCATATTCTGAAACGTGTCCAGAGCTAGTCTGAGGCAGCAGGATCAATCATTCCAGGACAAACTTGCTTCAAAGAAGCAATCCACTGCTGCAAACCTGTTTCAAAATTCACAATGCCAGAGCCAACATCTGGCTATTTTGGTTTTGGAATGGCTATTTTATGTTTGAGATCAGCAAGACGGTCAAGGATTGTTAAATCGATGAAGGTCCTGCTGGGGTCTTCTGTAGTTTGTTTGGGAGATGTTTGTTTGGGAGATGGAGTGGGAGAATCAGAAATAATAATTGGACTGTGGGGAGTTTTTGGAGTATTTGGAGGGGTAGTTTCCAGCGAGGATGGAAGATGGGCCATGGTTACGGTTGTTCCACATGGCAGCTGAATTTCCAGGGGTTGTGGCTCAGAGGATTGAGGAGAATGAGGTTCAGGAGATGGAGTTTCAGAATGATGAAACTCAGGTTGAGGAGGTGATGGAGGAGGTGATGGTTGAGGTGATGGTGGATGAATTTCTGGTTGAGGAGAGGGAGGAGGAATTGCTAGTTATGGAGAAGGAGGTGAAATTTCTGGTTGTTCAGGAATTTGTGGTTCTTCTGGTATGGGTGAGAGAGGTTGTTCTGGTTGAGGAGAGTGGGAAATTTCTGGTTCAGTGTTTGGATTATTTGAGAGGTGATCAGAAACACGTTGATCAATGTCAGACAGAACTTTGTCAAGTTCTGATGCTATTGACGTTGTGGGTTTTGGATGTTTAGTGCGGGGTCTTCTGAGAGTCAGTGACTCAGAAGGGTCATCTTCTGGTTCGGTTTCATCAATAGTTGGTATGGGGATTGGAATTTCATGTGAAGCTGGAGTTGGGATTGATGTTGGAATAGCAGAAGAATTTAAAACAGAAGCAGCAGATAAATTACCTCTTTTCTTAGGAGTCTGCTGGGATGGTCCTTCTGAAGTGGCCTTCCTTTTCTTCGTCTTCTTCAGTGAAACTTCTGGTTGAGGTTGGTGTAGATCTTTGATATTCAGCTTGGGATCTGTACCATCAGCCTTGCACGCGTCCAAGTATCTGAGAACCACAACTGGTTTTGATTCTATCTCAGAAAATAATGGAAAGTCGTCCAGAGGGACTCTTCTTCTGGTGATGTCAGCAAGAGGAGTGACGTTGGGCTCCTTTCTGATATTCTCTATCAGTTTCATTTTCTTCAGATTCTTGGCGTTCAGAGGCTTGCCAACAGTTGGTTCAATAGTACTTAATTCTTGAGCTTATGTGAGGTGCTCTATCAGCCTATTCTCTGTCAGAATATCTGATATTAACCTGCCAAAGGGTATCCAATCCCTCTTTGTCCTTTCTTCTTCCCTGGTCTCCTTGACGCTGGTCCTGAGGTGATTAAACAGAAGATGAGCCAAGTTGATTTTTACCTTCTGATTAATAAAGTAGATCCGAAATTGCTGATCTATATTTATATAATCAGGGGAGCTTGTTGGCTTCCTGTGATTAAAGCACCCCAGAATGATCTTCGCCCATACTCTGTGGTGATCCTTTAAGTCTCTGATTTTGCTGCTGGGCACCCCAAGGGTGAAAATCTGTTCTGCTATGACACCAACGTCAGAGCATCTTTCAGCCATATCAATACAGCGGACGCCACCGCCACTGTAACCAATCAATTTTGCTATGTGATCCTCAGTGATCACAATCTTCTTTCCCATTATGTAAGAGGTGACTTGATGCGTTGATGAGGACGCATGAATCCAGAACTCCTTGACCAAGACTGGGAACGTTGGTCCAACCAACCTATCAAAATATCTCTCCCATTTCTGTGCCCTAACTTCTTCTGTCAAGTCAAAACCATTTTCTTTCAGACTGGAGAAGTCAATAATCAGTTCAGACAGCACTTCTAAATTTTTCACTGGTGTAAGGAGTGTTCTGAATGGAACTTGGTACTGTTCTGAGGAAGCTTTCTTCTGAGAACCTGCAGAGACATTGATGGAGGTTGCCATGTTCACACTTAGGTTTTTTCTGAGAAAACTGAAAAATTGGTTTTTTTGAGAAAGATGAACACACATACAAAATGCAGAGAAAATGTTTGTGAGATTGAGAGAAACGGTAAAAGATTAATGTGAGAAGTTAAAGTGCTTAAATAGATTTCAAAATACTTTTTGAAAGTGTAAACGGTTTCAAGAAAGAGAAATAAAATCATGATTACGTTTTAAAACATGATTACTTTCATTTAATGCTTGCTGATTTTGGAGGATTTGAGAAAGATACTTGAAACGGTTACCAGACATGTGTCTCAATGCACCCAATCAGCGTTTTGCCTTCTCAGAAGCGTGCACGCATTCTGCTTCAGAGATTTGCTGATGATTGGATGACACTTGTTTGATTTAGTGAGCAGCACGTATATCCTTAAGCTGAAACGCTCAGATCTTTAAGAGTAGCATCTGATACAATCTGCATGTTCTATCTTTCTGAAAAGATATTTATCAGAAGTTCATAGTAAAACAAATAAATTCTGAAAGATAATATATAGAATTAAAGCATTTTCACTCTGGGCAGATTTTCATGCTGAGATGTCTCAGAATGAAATTGAACCTATCTTCAGAAAGGGGTTTAGTGAAGATATCAGCCCATTGATGGTCTGTATCTATAAATTTTAAGTTCAAAATTCCTTTCTGAATGTAGTCCCTAATGAAGTGATGTTTTATTTCTATATGCTTAGCTCTAGAATGTAAAATGGGATTCTTACTTAAGCAAATAGCAGAAGTATTGTCACAAAGTATAGGGATGTTACTCTCAAAAATTTGGAAGTCTTCAAGCTGACTTTTCATCCAGAGCATTTGTGTGCTACATCCTGCTGCTGCTATGTACTCAGCTTCTGCTGTTGATAGCGCAATTGTGGATTGCCTTTTGCTGGACCAAGAGATCAGATTTTCTCCCAGAAACTGGCAGCTTCCAGAAGTACTTTTACGCTCTACTCTGTCTCCAGCAAAGTCAGCATCGCAGTAGCCTACTAAGCTGTAATCACTAGATTTTCTATAAAATAAACCCAGATTAGTAGTACCTTTCAGATACTTGAAAATTCGCTTAACAGCTGTTAAGTGAGATTCTCTAGGATCTTATTGGAATCTAGCACAAATACATACGCTGAATAAGATATCAGGTCTTGAAGCTGTCAGATAAAGGAGAGAACCAATCATACCTCTGTAGACCTTCTGTTCTACCTTTTTGCTTACCTCTTCTCTTTCCAGAATGCACGTGGGATGCATTGGAATCTTTGATGGCTTACATTCTAAGAGGTCAAATTTCTTCAGAAGATCTCTGACATATTTGCTCTGATGAATGTAAGTTCCCTCTGGAGTTTGATTGTTCTGAATTCCTAGAAAGAATTTCAGTTCCCCCATGAGGCTCATCTCAAATTCTGCCTGCATACACTTAGCAAATTTTCTTCCAAGAGAAGGATTAGTAGATCCAAAAATAATATCATAAACATAAATTTGACAGACTAAGATGTCATTCTTAACTGACTTACAGAATAAGGTAGTTTCCACCTTCCCTCTGGTGAATTCATTTTCTAACAGAAAGTTACTTAGTCTTTCATACCAAGCTCTGGGAGCTTGTTTCAGACCATATAGTGACTTCTTTAGTTTGAAAACATGTTCTGGATGTTTTTTATTTTCAAAATAAGGGGGTTGGTGCACATAAACCTCTTCTTCTATATAACCATTTAAGAATGCACTCTTGACATCCATCTGATACAGAGTGATGCCTCTATTAATAGCAAATGAAATTAAAAGTCTGATAGATTCTAACCTGCCGACTGGAGCAAAGGTTTATGTATAGTCTATCCCCTCTTGCTGACTATAACCTTGTGCTACCAGTCGTGCTTTGTTTCTGATGACTTCACCTTGTTCATTAAGCTTGTTTCTGAACACCCATCTTGTTCCAATGACGTTGAATCCTTTTGGTCTGGGAACAAGATCCCATACGTCATTTCTGGTGAATTGATTCAGCTCTTCTTGCATTGCTAGAATCCAGTCGTTGTCCAGAAGTGCTTCATCAATAGAAGAAGGTTCAATCAGAGACACAAGTCCCATGAGAGTTTCTTCAGAGTTTTTGAAGCTTGCTCTTGTTCTGATTGGATTTTCCTTTCTTCCTAAGATAGTTTCTTCTGGATGATCCAAGCTACTTCTGGGTAATCTCTTCTGAGGTTGATCAACAACTGTTGTAGGATTGCTAGCAGTGCTCCTTTCAGACGTTGAAGGAGTGTTTGTGTTGAGAGCTTCTGATGACTTGTCTTCAGAACCTGTAAATTCAATTTCCATACCTGCAAAAACTTCATTCTGCTTTGACTTTTCAGAGTCAAGCTTATCATCAAAACGAACACTGATTGATTCTTCCACAATCTGTGTTTCTGTATTGTATACTCTGTACCCTCTTGAGTGTTCAGAGTATCCTAACATAATACACTTATGTGCTTTAGAGTCAAACTTGTTCAAATAATTCTTTGTATTTAACATAAAACAAGTACATCCAAAAGGATGAAAATATGAAATGTTGGGCTTTCTGTTCTTCCACAATTCATATGGAGTCTTTTCCAGAATAGGTCTTATTGAGATTCTATTCTGAATATAGCACGCTGTGTTTATTGCTTCTGCCCAGAAGATCTTAGGAACGTTTGTCTCATTGATCATGGTTCTGGCCATTTCTTGCAATGTTCTGTTCTTTCGTTCTACAACTCCATTTTGTTGAGGAGTTCTAGGACAAGAGAAATCATGCAGAATGCCTCTGTCATTAAAGAATGACTCAAAATCTTTGTTTTCAAACTCTCCACCATGATCACTTCTGACTTTAACGATTCTAAGATCCTTTTCATTCTGAACTTGGTTACAGAAGGTAACAAACACAGAGTGTGACTCGTCCTTGTGTCTTAAGAACTTTACCCATGTCCATCTGCTATAGTCATCTACGATTACTAACCCATACTTCTTGCCACTAACTGAAGCAGTTTTAACTGGTCCAAATAAGTCAATGTGTAGAAGTTCTAATGGCTTAGAGGTAGAAACAACATTTTTAGATTTGAAAGAAGGTTTTGCAAACTTGCCTTTCTGACATGCTTCACACAGAGCATCTGAATTGAACTTCAAATTAGGAAGTCCTCTGACCAGATTGAGTTTGTTAATCTGAGATATTCTTCTCATACTAACATGCCCCAATCTTCTGTGCCAAATCCACTGCTCGTTGTTAACAGACAGAAGACACTTTATATTCTGACTTTTCAGTTCATAAAGTTTGATTTTATAGATGTTGTTTTTCCTCTTTCCATTAAACAGGATAGTCCCATCTTTCTGACTAACAGCTTTACATGATTTTTGATTAAATATTATATCATAATCGTTATCACTTAATTGACTTATGGATAACAGATTATGCATTAATCCATCTACTAGCAGAACATTATTTATAGAGGGAAGATTTCCATTACCTACAGTTCCAGAGCCAATTATCTTTCCCCTCTGATTGCCTCCAAAGCCAACGTGGCCTCCAGGCTTAAGTTCCAGGCTTTGGAACATATGCCTTCTTCCCATCATGTGTCGCGAGCAGCCAGAGTCCAGTTACCATGACTGGTGTTTCTGATTTGCTGCTAAAGATATCTGCAACATGTATTATTTTATCCTTAGGTACCCAGATTTTCTTGGGTCCTAATTTGTTAGATTTACCAAAACTCTGATTGAATTTTGGTTTCACAGAATACTTACTGCTAGTGTATTTAATATCATGTGTGTGACCATACACAAAATGTGAGTTCAGAGGAGTGTGTTTAATGGTTAAATCCATAATATTCTTTGGTGTAGGAACCTTACCTTGGTATCCTATTCCCTTCCTGGCGTTTCTGCTAACTCCATAGATCATTGAAGCCATTTTGCTTCTATCTATGCTTTTAGCAAGGCACTTCTGGAAACTGTGATCATACTCCTTGATGATCTCATCAGCGCTGCTGGGAGTTTCAGAAATTAGTTCCTTCTGAGAGTTTTGTAAAGTATTTTCTAATTTTGAAATTTTATTTCTCAGCTCAGAATTTTCCAATTTAAGACTCTCAGTCTTATCAGAGTCAGATTCAAGATTCCTTTTCAGGTTTCTGATTTTAACTCTAATCTGCTGGTACCTTTCCAGAATTTCATTAAGGCTTTCAGCAAGTTCAGCCTTGGTAAAATTAACTGCAAAGTCAGGAAATACCTCTTCAGTATCTGATTCTGAGTCTGATTCATAAGCTTCACTATCTTCTGAAATGTTGGCCATGAGAGCTATGTTTGCTCTTTCATCATCTGATTCTGAGTCAGCTTCAGACGAGTCAGAGTCATCCCATGTAGTCATGAGACTTTTCTTCTTTTCTCTTTCAAACTTCTTTTTGGGCTTTTCCCTCTGAAGCTTTGGGCAGTCACTCTTGTAGTGTCCTTGCTCATTGCACTCATAGCAGATGATGTCCTAGGTGTTTGGCTTTCTGCTTCCTGAGGAGCCTTCAGATCTTCTGTATCCAGAGGAAGAATATGTCCTTCTGTATCTGGAAGAAGACTCGTTCTGATCATATCTTCTGGGATTCCTGAACTTCCTTTGCCTCTGCTTCCATAGTTGATTCACTCTTCTGGAGAGGAGAGAAAGTTCGTCTTCTTCTGATGAGGATCCATCAGATGTTTCTTCAACTGCCTGCAAAACTTTAGACTCAAATTTTTTGTTAGATTTTAATTCTAAAGGCTTACCTTGCTTTTGAGGTTCATCAGCTTCTAGCTCTATCTCATGACTTCTGAGGGAGCCGATAAGTTCCTCCAGAGAAATTTTGTTGAGATCTTTTGCTAGCTTCATAGCTGTAACCATTGGCCTCCACTGCTTTGGTAAGCTTTTGATGATTTTCTTGACGTGATCAGCAGTAGAGTAACCATTGTCCAGAACCTTGAGACCAGCTACCAGAATCTGGATTCTTGAGAACATTGTTTCAATGGATTCACTTTCTTCCATTTTGAATGCCTCATACTTCTGAATGAGCGCAAGAGCTTTAGTTTCTTTGACCTGAACGTTTCCCTCATGCGTCATTCTGAGTGAGTCAAACATGTTCTTTGTTGTGTCTCTGTTAGAGATCTTTTCATATTCAACATAAGAGATGGCGCTGAGAAGGATGGTTCTGGCCTTGTGGTGATTTTTGAAGTCACGCTTTTGTTGGTCAGACATTGCTTTCCTATCAATCTTCTGACTGCTTGCATTCACAGGGTGCGTGTATCCATCTGTCACCATGTCCCACAGATCAGCATCATGTTCCAGAAAGAAGCTTTCAATTCTGTATTTCCAGTAATCAAAATTTTCTCCATCAAAGACTGGAGGTTTGCCGCTGAATCTGTCTCTGTCTTTATTGTTGTCATTGCTGGTGTGATGATAAGTTCCTGCCATTGTGTTTTTCTAACGCTGGATCTTGTACTGACACAGTTAAGTGTTTTAGCTCAGAACCAGGAGCTCTGATGCCAATTGAAGAAGTGAAAAACACAAGAAGGGGGGTTGAATTGTAAAAACTGGAAATCAATTGCAATGAACACGATATTTTTATCCTGGTTCGTTTGATCTCAAACTACTCCAGTCCACCCGTCAAGGTGATTTCGCCTCTCTCCAACGAGGTCTTAATCAACTATATTCAACTGAATATTACAATCTTCTTTAACAACTGCTAAAGCCTTCTTGATGCAAACCACAAACCGGTTTGTCAAGGAATCACTTTCTTACAAAGAATTGAAATCTATGTGTGTGAATGTTTTCTACAAAACTGTTTATCACAACTGTGATACTACACAACTTAAGCTTATGGAAACTAGATTGCTAAAATAATTGAGTAAGGAATTTTGGAGCTTTTAGCAAACTGAGAGTAAGGAAGATGATGATTAGCTTTTAGGCGTGTAGATTGATGTAGAGCATTAGCCAATTCAATCTTCATTGACTTGTTTATATAGCATTGGAATTAGTGAATGTTGAAGCAATAATTCTGATTCAATGCCAATAACAATCTTTCCTTATTAAGCAGATCTTGTTTGGAATGATGCCGTTGGTAATAACTCATCTTGAATGCACAGTACCGTTGCCACTTAAGCGTGTTCTGGCTTTGGCTCATTCTGACGCTGCTTAAGTGCTGATGAACTGTTGTTTTCTTTATCAGAGTTCAGAGTATTGAGCGCAGTTCTGTTCATCAAGCTTCGGCATAAGCGTGAGTTGTTCTTCTGATTCTGGTATCTGATATAGCATCTTCTGATGCTGATGTTGATATCCAATATTCTGATGCTGATGAGGATGTTCTCATGCTGATACCCATCAGAGTTTCTGTAAAACAGAAAGTAATTTTTAGGTAGCAAATAGTTCTTACATGAATCACATAATTAATATATCTTTTCATTTTGTTATCATCAAAACTTAAACTTAGGGTAGTAGATTCAAACATTGTTCTAACAATCTTCCCCTTTTTGATGATGACAAAAACTAGATATTTTTTAATTGAAAATAGCGTGAAAAGTATCAGAGATAACTAAATGATAAGTTGCATCAGAATTAAATAGGAGTTTATCAAAGATAAGGGATAAAGAGATATCAGAGTTGGGATCGGAGATACTCCCCCTGAATTTATTACTTCCCTTTTTAATTCCAAGAGTTCTTCAGGATCAGATCTTTATTGAATTTTAGAACATCAGAATGTTAGAGCTTCAGATCAGGATATCAGAGCTTTGACTATCAGAACTTCAGATCAGAATATCAGAGCTTCAGAGTATCAGAGAGCATTCTTGTACCTGTAGACTTACGCAAAAACAGAAAACATATTCAAGTATATCAGAGTTAGAATGTTTGAGATTTTTGTCTCAGTAATCCGTTATTGAAAAATATCATTCTTGTTCTCCCCCTTTTTGTCAGCAATCAAAAAGTGTAAGTGATGTGCTAAAACGATCAGAGCAGAAAAACTTGTTATATTAAAATATTCAGAGCCAGACAAAACAATACAAAAGATATGCAAAGAAAAACATTGAAAATATCATGAATGAAAAAGTGAAAAACTAAGGTTGGGGTGGGAAGCGTGTGAACAGAGTCTCCAGCATTGCCATAATTTGATCAGCAGTTTCAGTCTGCTTGTGCACCATGCTGACTATTGTGTCTATCTTGTTGTCTTGCACATCCATCCTTTCCTTCATCTTCTGATCATTTTCATCCATTCTTTGCTGCAGACGAATATCATTCAGCTTCAGCTCTTCCAGAGTTTGCCTGTCCAAGGCAGCTTGAGAAACATCAGAAGCAGGAAGCTTCTGGGAGCTTTCTGCAACATCTTCAGCTTGACTGACTTCAGCTTGAGTAGTCTGATCTTCTTCTGGCTGCACTTTTGAAGCTGGGCGCTTCTCAGACCATGGCTCACTATCCAGAAGGAGCACGTCTTCCTGTGGCAGCAGACTTTCAACTTCCTTCAGCAGCTTGCTGAAGTTCTGTTGTGCCTGCTCATAATTGATGTCTTGCAATTTGAGGGCTTCAGCACGTACCCATATTCTGAAACGTGTCCGGAGCTGGTCTGAGGCAGCAAGATCAATCATTCCAGGACAAACTTGCTTCAAAGAAGCAATCCACTACTGCAAACCTGTTTCAAAATTCACAATGCCAGAGCCAACATCTGGATGTTTTGGTTTTGGAATGGTTATTTTATATTTGAGATCAGCAAGACGGTCAAGGATTGTTAAATCGATGAAGGTCCTGCCGGGGTCTTCTGTAGTTTGTTTGGGAGATGTTTGTTTGGGAGATGGAGTGGGAGAATCAGAAATAATAATTGGACTGTGGGGAGTTTTTGGAGTATTTGGAGGGGTAGTTTCCGGCGAGGATGGCAGCTGGGCCATGGTTACGGTTGTTCCACATGGCAACTGAATTGCCAGGGGTTGTGGCTCAGAGGATTGAGGAGAATGAGGTTCAGGAGATGGATTTTCAGAATGATGAAACTCAGGTTGAGGAGGTGATGGAGGAGGTGATGGTTGAGGTGATGGTGGATGAATTTTTGGTTGAGGAGAGGGAGGAGGAATTGCTGGTTGTGGAGAAGGAGGTGGAATTTCTGGTTGTTCAGGAATTTGTGGTTCTTCTGGTATGGGTGAGAGAGGTTGTTCTGGTTGAGGAGAGTGGGCAATTTCTGGTTCAGTGTTTGGATTATTTGAGAGGTGATCAGAAACACGTTGATCAATGTCAGACAGAACTTTGTCAAGTTCTGATGTTGTTGACGTTGTGGGTTTTGGATGTTTAGTGCGGGGTCTTATGAGAGTCAGTGACTCAAAAGGGTCATCTTCTGGTTCGGTTTCATCAATAGTTGGTATGGGGATTGGAATTTCATGTGAAGCTGGAGTTGGGATTGATGTTGGAATAGAAGAAGAATTTAAAACAGAAGCAGCAGATAAATTACCTCTTTTCTTAGGAGTCTGCTGGGATGGTCCTTCTGAAGTGGCCTTCCTTTTCTTCGTCTTCTTCAGTGAAACTTCTGGTTGAGGTTGGTGCAGATCTTTGATATTCAGCTTGGGATCTGTACCATCAGCCTTGCACGCGTCCAAGTATCTGAGAACCACAACTGGTTTTGATTCTATCTCAGAAAATAATGGAAAGTCGTCCAGAGGGACTCTTCTTCTGGTGATGTCAGCAAGAGGAGTAACGTTGGGCTCCTTTCTGATATTCTCTATCAGTTTCATTTTCTTCAGATTCTTGGCGTTCAGAGGCTTGCCAACAGCTGGTTCAATAGTACTTAATTCTTGAGCTTATGTGAGGTGCTCTATCAGCCTATTCTCTGTCAGAATATCTGATATTAACTTGCCAAAGGGTATCCAATCCCTCTTTGTCCTTTCTTCTTCCCTGGTCTCCTTGACGCTGGTCCTGAGGTGATTAAACAGAAGATAAGCCAAGTTGATTTTTACCTTCTGATTAATAAAGTAGATCAGAAACTGCTGATCTATATGTATATAATCAGGGGAGCTTGTTGGCTTCTTGTGATTAAAGCACCCCAGAATGATCTTCGCCCATACTCTGTGGTGATCCTTTAAGTCTCTGATTTTGCTGCGGGGCACCCCAAGGGTGAAAATATGTTCTGCTATGACACCAACGTCAGAGCATCTTTCAGCCATATCAATACAGCGGACGCCACCGCCACTGTAACCAATCAACTTTGCTATGTGATCCTCAGTGATCACAATCTTCTTTCCCATTATGTAGGAGGTGACTTGATGCGTTGATGAGGACGCATGAATCCAGAACTCCTTGACCAAGACTGGGAACGTTCTTCCAACCAACCTATCAAAATATCTCTCCCATTTCTGTGCCCTAACTTCTTCTGTCAAGTCAAAACCATTTTCTTTCAGACTGGAGAAGTCAATAATCAGTTCAGACAGCACTTCTAAATTTTTCACTGGTGTAAGGAGTGTTCTGAATGGAACTTGGTACTGTTCAGAGGAAGCTTTCTTCTGAGAACCTGCAGAGACATTGCTGGAGGTTGCCATGTTCACACTTAGGGTTTTTCTGAGAAAACTGAAAAATTGGTTTTTTTGAGAAAGATGAACACATAGAGAAAATGCAGAGAAAATGTTTGTGAGATTGAGAGAAACGGTAAAAGATTAATGTGAGAAGTTAAAGTGCTTAAATAGATTTCAAAATACTTTTTGAAAGTGTAAACGGTTTCAAGAAAGAGAAATAAAATCATGATTACGTTTTAAAACATGATTACTTTCATTTAATGTTTGCTGATTTTGGGGGATTTGAGAAAGATACTTGAAACGGTTACCAGACATGTGTCTCAATGCACCCAATCAGCATTTTGCCTTCTCAGAAGCGTGCATGCATTCTGCTTCAGAGATTTGCTGATGATTGGATGACACTTGTTTGATTTAGTGAGCAGCACGTCTATCCTTAAGCTGAAACGCTCAGATCTTTAAGAGTAGCATCTGATACAATCTGCATGTTCTATCTTTCTGAAAAGAGATTGATCAGAAGTTCATAGTAAAACAAATAAATTCTGAAAGATAATATATAGAATTAAATCATTTTCACTCTGGGCAGATTTTCATGCTGAGATGTCTCAGAATGAAATTGAACCTATCTTCAGAAAGGGGTTTAGTGAAGATATCAGCCCATTGATGGTCTGTATCTATAAATTTTAAGTTCAAAATTCCTTTCTGAATGTAGTCCCTAATGAAGTGATGTTTTATTTCTATATGCTTAGCTCTAGAATGTAAAATGGGATTCTTACTTAAGCAAATAGCAGAAGTATTGTCACAAAGTATAGGGATGTTACTCTCAAAAATCTGGAAGTCTTCAAGCTGACTTTTCATCCAGAGCATTTGTGTGCTACATCCTGCTGCTGCTATGTACTCATCTTCTGCTGTTGATAGCGCAATTGTGGATTGCCTTTTGCTGGACCAAGAGATCAGATTTTCTCCCAGAAACTGGCAGCTTCCAGAAGTACTTTTACGCTCTACTCTGTCTCCAGCAAAGTCAGCATCGCAGTAGCCTACTAAGCTGTAATCACTAGATTTTCTATAAAATAAACCCAGATTAGTAGTACCTTTCAGATACTTGAAAATTCGCTTAATAGCTGTTAAGTGAGATTCTCTAGGATCTGATTAGAATCTAGCACAAATACATACGCTGAATAAGATATCAGGTCTTGAAGCTGTCAGATAAAGGAGAGAACCAATCATACCTCTGTAGACCTTCTGTTCTACCTTTTTGCTTACCTCTTCTCTTTCCAGAATGCACGTGGGATGCATTGGAATCTTTGATGGCTTACATTCTGAGAGGTCAAATTTCTTCAGAAGATCTCTGACATATTTTCTCTGATGAATATAAGTTCCCTCTGGAGTTTGATTGATCTGAATTCCTAGAAAGAATTTCAGTTCCCCCATGAGGCTCATCTCAAATTCTGCCTGCATACACTTAGCAAATTTTTTTCCAAGAGAAGGATTAGTAGATCCAAAAATAATATCATCAACATAAATTTGACAGACTAAGATATCATTCTTAACTGACTTACAGAATAAGGTAGTGTCCACCTTCCCTCTAGTGAATTCATTTTCTAACATAAAGTTACTTAGTCTTTCATACCAAGCTCTGGGAGCTTGTTTCAGACCATATAGTGACTTCTTTAGTTTGAAAACATGTTCTGGATGTTTTGTATTTTCAAAACAAGGGGGTTGGTGCACATAAACCTCTTCTTCTATATAACCATTTAAGAATGCACTGTTGACATCCATCTGATACAGAGTGATGCCTCTATTAACAGCAAATGAAATTAAAAGTCTGATAGATTCTAACCTGGCGACTGGAGCAAAGGTTTCTGTATAGTTTATCCCCTCTTGCTGACTATAACCTTGTGCTACCAGTCGTGCTTTGTTTCTGATGACTTCACCTTGTTCATTAAGCTTGTTTCTGAACACCCATCTTGTTCCAATGACGTTGAATCCTTTTGGTCTGGGAACAAGATCCCATACGTCATTTCTGGTGAATTGATTCAGCTCTTCTTGCATTGCTAGAATCCAGTCGTTGTCCAGAAGTGCTTCATCAATAGAAGAAGGTTCAATCAGAGACACAAGTCCCATGAGAGTTTCTTCAGAGTTTCTGAAGCTTGCTCTTGTTCTGATTGGATCTTCCTTTCTTCCTAAGATAGTTTCTTCTGGAAGATCCAAGCTGCTTCTGGGTAATATCTTCTGAGGTTGATCAGAAACTGTTGTAGGATTGCTAGCAGTGCTCCTTTCAGACGTTGAAGGAGTGTTTGTGTTGAGAGCTTCTGATGACTTGTCTTCAGAACCTGTAAAAATTATAAAAATTATAGTCAGCAAATAAACAAAATTTCTAATAATTTTATTAATATTGTTAACGCATTTATATGTGAACTTGGAATATGGTCCAAAACCAAAAATCTCAATTAAACATCATATATTCTCAATTTAAATGTAAATATAAATGTCCATTAATAAGATATTTAATTTAAAGATTATTTCAAAAACCAAAAGTCTTAATTAAACATCATATATTCTTCTCGATTGAAATGATGAGATATTTAATTTCAAGATTATTTTAATATACTCTTATTTTACTATTAAACTTATATTAACATTTGTATATTTTCATGGAGTCTCCTATTCATCAAGTCATTGTCAACCTAACATGAAGAAAACCTTGAAAAACAAACAATTATGTAACAAACAACATAACAAGAAGTATCATTAAAAAAACTTAAGTAGATTTTTAAGATGTTGATTAGAATCAAATGAAAAATTATACGAATGATTGTAAAAAACATTACCGATGTATCCATCAAAATGATCTCCATACTATTAATAAGACTCCGTGCATCAACGATTTGAACCGTCAATCTCTAGGTTTCCTTTATGTCGTTAATGTCCTTGATATAGTAATTTCTGATTGCATTTGAACATTAAATCGTTAACAAACATAAATAACACGAACAACAATTTAACGTAAGACTGATGGAAGAAAGGAGTGTTGTTTAGCCTTAATTTGAGGCTGATGAAAGAAAGGAGTGTTGTTGAACTGGAGAGGAAGATGAAGTTCAAAGGTGCTCAAAGGTTCTCAATGTTTGAAGATATGGGGTTGTCTTGTGCCTTTAATAAGAAATCTATGAGTATTAACTTTTAGAACATTACACGGCTCTAGGTTGGAATTTGCGTGTCAAAAAGTATTTTATACGGTTAGTAATGATTAGATAGTGTAAATTACATTCAGGGGTACTAAATAAGACATTTAGGGATAAATATAATTGTATCAACAATTGACATTTATCCCGTTTATAAAACTATTTGTAACTTATTCTCATTTATAAAAGTAATGTTTTCAAGTCAATTATTCTTTTTCTATATCATGTCATAATATTATATATCATTTTTCATAAACATTTATATTTTGTTTTATTTTTAAATTTATTATTTTGTAATTAGTTAATATATTTTAAATAAGCATTTAGTATTTTGTTTTAAATTTTAAAACAAACTTTTTTTTCTTCTAATTTTGATTAAATCAATTATAATTTGAAATTGTTTGATTTTTTCACAAATGTGTTCGAAATGGTTTATAATTTGTATTGAAGTTATATAAAACAATAAAATAAAATCAAGAATGAAATATAATTATTATAATTATTTTAATATGAATTAATTAAAATTGACTATCTTATTAAAAAGTTGAATAAATAGTCTTAAATAATAATTGTAATTTTTAACTAAATAGATTAAAATCATTAATTGTGAACTTTTTTTTAAATATATTTTATTATTTATAATATATTATAATAATAGCTGATTTATAGATAAAAATATATTATTTCATTCACTAAAACAATATTATTATGAGAGTACATTAGCCTTTAAAATCCTTTAGAGTCATAACTAATAAGTATTTTTGTTACATATATTAGTTATAAAAAATATCAAAATTTTTTGTTTTTAATATAATAATTACTTGTGATTTTGTATTAAAGTATTAAAAAAAGTAGATATTAAACTAATATAAAAATTATAAAAATTATAGTCAGCAACTAAACAAAATTTCTAATAATTTTATTAATATTGTTAACGCATTTATATGTGAACTTGGAATATGGTCCAAAACCAAAAGTCTCAATTAAACATCATAGTTCTCAATTTAAATGTAAATATAAATGTCCATTAATAAGATATTTAATTTAAAGATTATTTCAAAAACCAAAAGTCTCTATTAAACATCATATATTCTTCTCGATTGAAATGATGAGATATTTAATTTCAAGATTATTTTAATATACTCTTATTTTACTATTAAACTTATATTAACATTTGTCTATTTTCATGGAGTCTCCTATTCATCAAGTCATTGTCAACCTAACATGAAGAAAACCTTGAAAAATAAACAATTATGTAACAAACAACATAACAAGAAGTATCATTAAAAAAACTTAAGTAGCTTTTTAAGATGTTGATTAGAATCAAATGAAAAATTATACGAATGATTGTAAAAAACATTACCGATGTATCCATCAAAATGATCTCCATACTGTTAATAACATTCCGTGCATCAACGATTCGAACCGTCAATCTCTAGGTTTCCTTTATGTCGGTAATATCCTTGATATAGTAATTTCTAATTGCATTTGAATATTAAATCGTTAACAAACATAAATAACACGAACACCAATTTAACGTAAGCTGGTGGAAAAAAGGAGTGTTGTTGAACTGGAGAGGAAGATGAAGTTCAAAGGTGCTCAAAGGTTCTCAATGTTTGAAGATATGGGGTTGTCTTGTGCCTTTAATAAGAAATCTATGAGTATTAACTTTTAGAACTTTACACGGCTCTAGGTTGGAATTTACGTGTCAAATGGTATTATATACAGTTAGTAATGATTATATAGTTTAAATTACATTCAAGGGTACAAAATAAGACATTTAGGGATAAAAATAATTGTATCAACAATTGACATTTATCCTGTTTATAAAACTATTTGTAACTTATTCTCATTTATAAAAGTAATATTTTCAAGTCAATTATTCTTTTTCTGTATCATGTCATAATATTATTTATCATTTTTAATAAACATTTATATTTTGTTTTATTTTTAAATTTATTATTTTGTATTTAGTTAATAGATTTTTAATAAGCATTTAGTATTTTGTTTTAAATTTTAAAACAAACTTTTTTTTTGCTTCTAATTTTGAGTAAATCAATTATAATTTGAAGTTGTTTGAATTTTTCACAAATGTGTTCAAAATGGTTAATAATTAGTATTGAAGTTATATAAAACAATAAAATAAAATCAAGAATGAAATATAATTATTATAATTATTTTAATATGAATTAATTAAAATTGACTATCTTATTAAAAAGTTGAATAAATAGTCTTAAATAATAATTGTAATTTTTTACTAAATAGATTAAAATCATTAATTGTGAACTTTGTTTTTAAATATATTTTATTATTTATAATATATTATAATAATAGCTGATTTATAGATAAAAATATAGTATTTCATTCACTAAAACAATATTATTATGAGAGTACATTAGCCTTTAAAATCATTTAGAGTCACAACTAATAAGTATTTTTGTTACATATATTAGTTATAAAAAATATCAAAATTTTTTGTTTTTAATATAATAATTACTTGTGATTTGTTTTAACGTATTAAAAAAAGTAGATATTAAACTGATATAAAAATTATAAAAATTATAGTAAGCAAATAAACAAAATTTCTAATAATTTTATTAATATTGTTAACGCATTTATATGTGAACTTGGAATATGGTCCAAAACCAAAAGTATCAATTAAACATCATATATTCTCAATTTAAATGTAAATATAAATGTCCATTAATAAGATATTTAATTTAAAGATTATTTCAAAAACCAAAAGTCTTAATTAAAAATCATATATTCTTCTCGATTGAAATGATGAGATATTTAATTTCAAGATTATTTTAATATACTCTTATTTTACAATTAAACTTATATTAACATTTTTCTATTTTCATGGAGTCTCCTATTCATCAAGTCATTGTCAACCTAATGTGAAGAAAACCTTGAAAAACAAACAATTATGTAACAAACAACATAACAAGAAGTATCATTAAAAAAACTTAAGTAGATTTTTAAGATGTTGATTAGAATCAAATGAAAAATTATACGAATGATTGTAAAAAGCATTACCGATGTATCCATCAAAATGATCACCATACTGTTAATAAGACTCCATGCATCAACGATTCGAACCGTCAATCTCTAGGTTTCCTTTATGTCGTTAATGTCCTTGATATAGTATTTTATGATTGCATTTGAACATTAAATCGTTAACAAACATAAATAACACGAACACCAATTTAACGTAAGGCTGTGTTTACAGTGATTTCTGGTAAACAACCGCTAGTCCTCCAAACTATCAAATAATCTTAATGAATGTTATTCAATCTCTCTAGTAACTCGCAGGATCGACTAGATTGATCATATGATGTGTTGGTCATTTGGGTAACTCTCATTATAGAACTGGTATTCATGGTTGGTATTTAGAATGTTGTATAAGTGTTTAACTTACTTCGATTACTCTATTAAAGATCTAATAACTTGATCAAGTAAATGCGCGCGAAACTAAATTGCATGAATAAAGTTCAATTGTAAAGACATATAAAACTGCAGAAAAGACAAGTAAATGACTTCGAAGCATAAAAACAAGTAATGTAAAAGATTCTCTGGAATGTAAAAGATTCGAAATATGAAGAAAGCGTTTAAATGCAAGAAAACAGTAAAATGACTTTAAGTGAAAAAAGGTGTTCGAATGATAAAAGCTTGAAGATAAAGGCATGAAATGTACAAAAGTTTCTGAAATGTAAAGTATTTGAAATGGAAAGAAAGCATTTAAATGTAAGGCATCAGTAAAAAGATTTCGAATGAAAATATTTTAATGCAAAGGCTTTTGAATGGTATTGACATGAAGATAGAGGAAAATACTGGAAATGATAAAGAGTTTCATTAAATCATAAACACTTGGTGTTATCATACGTACATTGCTCGTGCATTCGTTTCCCTAGCCATGTGGTATTTTGAATGTTTACTGAGTTTTTTTGTACAATAGATATGACACACGAAATCCTAATGCTAAGACTTCTATTTATACTACTTCGACCATAACGGTCTTGCTATAAGATTATGCCACGTTCAGAACATGCAAAGCAAATGCCTCTCTCTAGCTTCCACGCGTCTTCAAATGCTCTAGCGCATATATTTTAAATTTCGAACATCCCGCTTGCATTTGAATTTCAAATGTTTTGGCACTTCTTTGCTTCGAACGCATTTCTTGGACACAACCTTGTTATCATTTCGAGACTTCTTTGAATATATTCTCATAAATGTCACTCGAAGCTCCAAGCTTTGATATGCCTATTCGAAGCACTGCTTCTACCATTTCGAAACATGACGTCTTGCTTTATTCCAATCGAAACGTCCAATTTGCTTCGCTTCTAATAATATCATCAAAATCTTCAGCCACCAAAATGCCCCTTTAAAATATGTATTTCGATTCCTTTTGAGAAATACTTATTTTAAACATATACATAAGATTTTGATGCGACCTTCGAATCATCGTAAGATTTATTGCATATGACTCCAGTCACGTCAATCATGACGCTTTTCAGATTCCTTAACCGCCTTGAACCATTTCACAGCATGGTGCAGTTACAAAACAATGATTAATATTTAATCACGCCTATTACCAATATTAACTTTACGCCACCTCCTTCTCAAACCAACCCACGACTACCACGTATCACAATCTTACTCAGTGGATGCTTAAACTTCCATACTATAAAAACCCATTCACTTAGTCTTTTCTTTTCATCCCACATTCTAAATCTTTTCTTCCTCTTTTCTCACCGAAACCCTAAACTTCCAACATTCTTCCAACAATGTCTTCTTCAACTTCATCTCAACTGAAAAAAGCTTCCAAAAAGAAAGGAAAGAACACAGGAACCATAATGGAAAGCAAGGTTGGCACCCACCAAAGTCAATCTGTTCTTATTCCTCAGATGATCTCAAAAGAGAAGGAAATGCTCTATGCATCCCAGGTACTCATTCCTACTAACGCCGCTGGCAAGAGGTTAGCTTTAATGGGCCCTCTTACAGTCTTTGAAATCTTAAAAGACACCAGAAAATTTTTCCATGTTTGTTATAATTTTAAACCTCTGTTTAATAAAATGGATACCCCTAAGACAGTAGAGTCTTCTGATTCGACCACTGTGGAAAATCCAATCATTCCCCCTAAGGACCCTTTTGTGCTGGATTATGTAAAGAGTAACTTCAAACCATTTCGATCTTGCCCCACCTCCGACACAGCTTATCACAACTGGTTTACTAAAGTAGAAGCTAAGAAATCCCAGCAATGGGAAGAATTAGGTATTTACAACTTGATTAAACTATCGAAACCAGGCTTTACCTATAGCCACCCATTATTATTCGCGTCGTTATATTTCTGGGACAGTACTTACAATACTTTCCATCTCCCTGGTGGAATGATTACACCCACCTTTTTTGACATAACAGCCATTACTGGGTTATCACCAATAGGAGAAACCTATATTCCTGACAATGAAGAGCATTCGAGTATTATTGACTTCGAAGTCAAGCTAGCTAGCTTTTCAAAGTTCATCAGCCACTATCACACTGAAGGTGACAGTGTGTCGGATGTGGAACACATTGCTTTCCTTACCTTATGGTTGTCAAGGTATGTCTTTTGCAGCAGATCCCTACAGGTAGCCAGTAGTTTTATTCCTCTAGCTAGAGATTTGCATGAGAATCGGAGGGTGTGTTTAAGAGAACTGCTATTAGTTGATCTTTACGAAAGTCTAAGGTCAGCTGTTTCGAGTTTGAAATCTCACACCTCCAAAAACATCCTGCTAGCTGGCCCTTTCTGGTTACTCCAGTTATGGCTTAATGCCATGTTCGAACCTTCACTATCAACTGCCAACACTATTGCTGAACAAGACCCAGAAATAGCGGATAGAATCATCGAAGGCACTAGGCTGCGAAGACTTACCCCAAACGATGATAAGGATGGCTTCAAAGTTCTCTTCTCAAAATATATCATGATTTTCTCCAAGAGGCATAAATTCAAAGAGACCATGGCACCTTTTGCTTCAAGGACTCATGGACCCTCATGGTTCACCATGGCTCTCTCAGAAGCAATCAAAAGCAAAGAAATTCAAGATGTATGGAGAGCCTTTTTGCTACCCAGGACTAATCTCTTCATGAATTACTCCTACTAAGAATCAAATCTTCCTTTTTGCTTATCAACCCAACTTCGTTTCGAGATAATTTGGCTTGTGCCAACTAATCCCTGAACCCCTATTCCAATCAGAAAATGCCATCACCTCTGGGCGAACCTTCAAGGCAAGAGAAGCCAAACTACAGCAGGAACAATACCAAGGCTTCGCCCACTTTGAACTAATAACTTTCGAGCCTACACACTTTACAGCAAAGGGGTTTCTGGAATGGTGGACAAAGTTCTATCAGACTTATATGTTCGATACTCTTACTATTCAGAAGAAACTAACTGATGCATTCGATGTGCAGGTATAATCCAAGAAAGGTATGTTCACTCATGCCAAAGAGATTAAGGCTTTTCAAAATTA
Source organism: Vicia faba (assembly GCA_948472305.1). Taxonomy (NCBI): domain Eukaryota; kingdom Viridiplantae; phylum Streptophyta; class Magnoliopsida; order Fabales; family Fabaceae; genus Vicia; species Vicia faba. The sequence continues at coordinate 1,313,216,526 of OX451735.1, read as the reverse complement.
TTTCGAAACTACTTATGATCCCACACACTTGGAATCCACTGTGCATCAAGCGGCTGAGACCTTGAAGGAAAAATTCAAAGAAAAAATTTCTAAGTTAAAACTTCCTTCAGGGTTGTCACCTGAGGATAAGTATAGGTTGGCATTCGAAATGCATCCACCTAAATTTCCTAGATTACCTACCTCAGAACTGGCTCTGGCTTGGTTTCCTCCATACCCTTGGTGGTTCACTTGCAAAGAAATGTTCAAATATCTTCAAAAGAAACCAAAGCCATCTGAGACTGTGGCATGGGCTCGACATTGGCTCCACGATTTCCCAGGACATCTTCGCTATGACCTTTCTGCCATGTCGATTAAATCTGATCAAGGAAAAGGTGCAAATGCTTGGGAAAATCCCAAATGTTTCTCATTTTCTACATTTTTAACTTTTTGCCTTAATTGTTTCGATTTTCAGCCATCAGGATAAAGACTGCTGATTCAAAGTCAAAAGAAGGGAGCGCCTCTCAGGCCTCTGTCGTAACCATTGATACTGTGACTCTATCCAAACCAACAACAACTGCTGCAACAACAACAATAACAACAACACTAGTAATAACCAGTGCCCCAACTCCACAGGTAATCACTTATCCTTGATGTTTCGAATACAATAATGTTTCATGATTTGCATCTAACTTATTGTTTAAATCTTTTCAGACTAACAAACTTCCGCCAACCACTCCAAAGAAACGAAAAACAAACACTACTGGGGAAGACCCCAATGCTGGAGGGAATTTACCAGCTGCTTCGAAGAAGAAGCAGAAGAAGGAAATTTCCAAAAGTGTTGTACCAACTAGTGTCTCTGGACTCGATTCCAGGGATGCTTCTCCCTCACCTAAATCCAAAATTCCATCTTCGACCTCCAACGTAATGTTGGAACGCATAGCTAGCAACCTCTCTTCTGAGAGTCCACAGGTAAATTGAACTTTAAATCTTTGACAAAATAATTATTCATTACCTTGGTGCATGCTTTTAATATTATTTTGCCTCTGTAGGATATTTTGAATCCAGCTCTTACCACTTCGACTTCACCATCGAAAACTGCTGCTCCGATCAACTCTTCTTCTCAAGGGGATTCCAGCAATCTTGTGCAGAACAAAGGGTCCTCCAATATGGCGGTTCTGGCTGGGGCTTCGGAGCAGCAAGATGAACAGAGTACTTCTCCTCCTCTAAAAGAAACAAATGAAGCAACGCTTCATGAATCTGCAGATACTTTACAAAGAACTTCTCTTCAAAAGTCCCCTCTTGAAACTCTTCAAGAGGATCCAAAGGACATTCACGCTGAAGGAGAGAAAGTGGATTCTGATCAAAGAAACGAAGAATCTGCAGAAGAAGGGTCTGAGGAAGGAGATGCCAACGATGGTTCGACTGCTGGGATAGAGTCAGATGCAAATAGCAGCGAGAACGAAGATATCGAAGTGGTGGACTTGGATGATAATGAAGAAGACAATGAGCATGAAACAAATGAAGGTGACGGTGACGCGACCAATAAACCCATGGAAGTCGAAATGGACGTGACCCCCCTGCGCGTGGAACTCCCTCAACCGTATCTATCCCGAATGACTGAAGAGGAGCTTGCTCTCCTGAGACGAAGTGACCCTATTGGGTACATGAAGGCGAAGCTGGCTCAAAGGGATATTCCACCTGCTAGGGCTGGCACAAGTTCGACTAACCATCTGTTGCCCACATATGATAGAATTGTACTTCTTAACAGGATTAGGAGAACAATTCTTGATGTGGATTTGTTCGAAGTGCTAAAACAGGATAGCACAACTTGCTACACTATGAAGGAGTTACTTACAAAAGTCAACCTTGCTACCTGCTCCTTGCCAGTTAGCACTATCTTGTTCGATCTTCAATCTTTGCTAGACAACGTGACTGGATACCTTCTCCAAGATGAATTTGCTGCCAGAAAGGTTCAAGAAAAACGAACTGCAATGGATGCTGCTTATGAGCATGCTTCGAAACTCTCTCAAGAAGCTGAGGATCAAGCCATACATCTAAAGCAAGCAAAAACTGATTATGAGGCTCGAGCTGAGTCCATCCTTCTCTGGGAAAGGCAAATTCAGGAACTTCAACAGAAGGTTAAAGAGGCTCAAGAACAACAATTAGCCTACGAAACCAATACTGCTGGCAACCAATTCGAAGAGCTCCTCAACAAGGGGCTTGCAGAAATGGAAACTGCAGAACAACTCAAAGGAGAAGTGGCTACCTTAGAGGGAGCAAGACGTTTTGCTCAACAAAGGCTTGAGTCTTTTCGAAGTACCTTTAACAGATTGAAGAATAATGCCTATTTCTAAATCTTAGTGTTGATTTGGTTAAAATTTGGTTTTTTGTATGTAACATTTGAACAACGCCATTTTGGCAACCCCATATTGCCATTTTGGCATTTTTATGATATTCTGATTACGTTGTTACTATTCGAATCTTCTGCAGGAGTGGCTTATATTTCTTTAAATATTTCCCATTAACCTTTAGGATACGTTTATCATCCATCAGCTCTTCGATTTCATATGCATTGTTTGAGAATACCTTTATTATTCGAAAAGGCCCTTCCCAATGAGGTGACCATTTACCTAACGTTTTATTTTTATTGTCCATGGGCAATATGACTTTCCAGACTAAGTCATTAATAGTGAATGCTTTTCCTTTCACCCTTTTGTTATATGCCCTGGCCATTCTTTCCTTTTGTCTCATCAGGATTTCCAATGCATGCAATCTAACTTCGTCCAATTCTACTAACTCATTCATCATCATCTCCCAATATAATGCAGCTGGAATTTCGTTTTGTCTTTGAATTCGAATTGATTGTAGATGAATTTCTACTGGAAAAACTGCATCATGACCAAATGTGAGTTGGAAAGGCGTGGTGTTAGTAGCTTCTTTAGGAGATGTTCTACAGGCCCATAATATTTGGTCCAAAGTTTTGTGCCTGTTCCTTGGCTTTTTACCAATATGTTTCTTGATTAACCTTATTATCACTTTATTAGCTGCTTCGACTTGACCATTTGCTTGAGCATAATATGGCGTTGATGTTAGTAATCTAAACCCCATTTCTTGAGCAAATTCTTGCATCTTTCTACCGGTAAACACAGAACCTTGGTCCGTGGTTATGCTCTCTGGCAATCCGAACCTATAGATAATTTGTTTCTGTATGAACTCAATAATAGCCTCTTGATCAGCAACTATTAATGGTATTGCTTCAATCCACTTGGTAAAATAATCTATTCCTACCAAGATATATTTCTATCCTTTAGACGAAGCAGGATTTATTTCTCCTATTAAATCCAATGCCCATCCTCTAAATGGCCATGGTTTGATGATTGAATGCAACTCACTTGCAGGGGCATGTTGAATCCATGCATGTTTCTGGCATTCTTCACAACCTTTAGCAAAGTCTATACAATCTTTGAGCATGTTGGGCCAATACATGCCATATCGAAATAACAACCATTTCATTTTATGACCTGCTTGATGTGCCCCACATGCCCTATTGTGGACTTCTGACAATGCTAAGTATGCCTCACTTTCTCCTAGGCATTTCAGTAACACGCCTTCTTGGGTCTTTTTGAACAATTCGTTTCCCATGAGGACATATGACAATGCTCTATATTTTATCTTCCTATCAACATTCAGAGTTGGGTTTGTTAAATAACTCACCAGTGGACTTCGCCAATCTGCATCTAATAAAGTGTTTATGGTTAATATTTCGAATCCCTGTTTCTCAGCATAACCCAATTTCATACTCTCTAGATCTGATGGTGTGAATCTAGTAGCCATAACTCTACCCCTTAATTCAACTAAATCCTCAAAGTTTCTGGCAGAAACTTTATAACCTGAAGCCAACTGTGCTAAGTCATTTGCTTCTTGGTTTTCTATTCTTGGTATATGTTGAATATCCATGTATTCAAATTTTCTAAGTAGCCTGTTAACTATGACGAAGTATATCATCAGGTTTTCCTTTATGCATTTATACTCCTTTGTTATTTGCTTGACCACTAATTCTGAGTCTCCTTTAATTTCGACTCTAGTTGCCCCTAATTCCAACAAAGCTTCAAGTCCAACAATGAGCGCTTCATACTCAGCTTCGTTGTTCGAGCAACGAGGACCATCTAATTTATACTTGAATTTTGTTGGAATTCCTTCAGGAGAAATTAGAAGGACTCCAACACCACTTCCATTCCTGTGGGTAGAACCATCAAAGTATAATTTCCATGGTTGCATTTCAACATAACTCATGACAGTCTGTTCAACCAATGAATGGTCCACAATGAAATCAGAAATCACTTGGCCTTTCACAGCTTTTAAAGGCATGAAAGTCAAAGAATATTCTATTAAGGCTAAAGCCCATTTACCAGCTCTGCTATTCATTATTGGTTTCGAAAGCATGTGTTTAATGACATCGAAATAAGATGAAACATAAACATCAACATGCTTTATATAATACTTGAGTTTCATACAAGAGAAGTACAAACAGAGACATAGCTTTTCTAAATTGCTATATCTAGTCTTTGCATCATTCAATACTCTACTTAAATAGTATATGGCTCTTTCGATGCCATTGCTATCTTCTTGTGCTAACATACTACCTATACTAACTTCAGAGGCAGATATGTACAATCTCATGGGCTTTCCCCATGAAGGTGGAGACAAGATGGGAGGCTGAGAGAGATATCTTTTTATCTTGTCAAATGCCTCCTGATGGGATTCGTTCCACTCGAAGGCTTGGCCTTGCTTTAAACGAAGCAACGGAGAGAAAGCTTGGGTTCTTCCACTCAGATTCGAAATGAACCTTCTGAGAAAGTTAATCTCCCCTAACAAAGATTGCAGCTCCCTTTTTGACGTAGGTGCTTTTGTCTCCATTATGGCTTTGGTTTTGTTCTGGTTGATCTCGATTCCTTTCTTGTGAACCACAAAGCCAAGGAAATCTCCAGCCTGCACAAAAAATGCACATTTAAGGGGATTCATCTTTAAGCCATGTTTTCTCATTCGTTCGAATGATTGGCTCAAATGATGCAAATGGGTTTCTGCAGATATAGATTTGATGACTATATCATCAATATACACCTGCATAAAGGTTTCAATGAAATCATGAAAAATCGAATTCATTGCCCTTTGATAAGTTGCCCCAGCGTTTTTTAAACCAAAAGGCATCACCACCCATTCGTAGGTGCCTAAGGCTCCTGGGCAACGAAATGCTGTCTTGGCAACATCTTCTTCAGCAATAAAAATCTGATTATACCCAGAGTATCCATCTAACATACTTAAATATTCGAATCCTGCAGCAGAGTCTACTAGCATTTCTGCCACAGGCATGAAGTACTCATCCTTAGGGGTTGCAGTGTTTAAATCCCTAAAATCTATGCAGATTCTCAAAGAACCATTTTTCTTAATAACAGGTACTATATTTGCTAACCATTCGACATACCTTGTGGTTCTGATGAATCCGCAACGCAGCAACCTTTCGATCTCAGCTTTGATCTTTGTGAGAACCACTGGTGCGAATCTTTTAGGAGTTTGCTTGATGGGCTTCTTGCCATCTTTGATTGGAAGTCTGTGTTCGACTAACTCCCTCTTTAAACCAGGCATTTCGTCGTAATCCCACGCGAAGCAATCTTTGTTTTTCTTGAGGACTTCGATCACTTCCTTCTTGAGGCCTGGGCTAAGTTTTACACTTATGTAGGTTATTCTTTTTGTGTTCTCATCCCCTAAGTTCACTTCTTCGAGTGGATCCTGCGCCAACATTTTGGCACCTGAGTCTATGGGGTCCCTCTCGAAGCCTAAGGGTTCTTTATCATAGATGGCGTCCAGCCTTTGATCTATCTCAAGTTCTTTAAAGGGTGAGCCTTTCGAGCTATCCCCATTTATTTCGTTCATCTTTACAACAAGTTTATTCATTTCAGCCTCTAAGGCCGCCTTTGATTCGTTCTCAGCCATATAGGCCAAAATCCTTTCGAAAAAGGAGGACTCAGTCATGGGTAAGGTTGTCGAATTCCCAGCCTGCTGGCCGTCTTTGTATAGTACTTTCGACCCCTTCATCTTCACTGATTATTCTTCTATCCCAGTATATGCCATCATGGCGAAGGGTCATATAGTAGTGGGCGTTTCTGGTTTCGTTGATTTCATCATTTGGGACACAAGGAGCAATCTTTGCCAGATGTTTGTCATAATTCCTCTTGTCAACTAAGTTGACTGTTGACATGAAGTAACTCTGGTCCGCTTCAATGTTTTCCATGATCCCATCTTCTCTCCATAAAACTAATCGCTGGTGCATTGACGAAGGAACTGCCCCTACGCCATGGATCCACTCCCTTCCCAGCAACAAGTTGTAGTTGGCCTTGGCTTCGATCACCATGAACATGGTGGGCCTACAGCTTGAGCCTATTGTCAAGTCCAATTGAACCACCCCCAGTGTTTTGCCTACTTTCCCTTCATAATTGGATAGAACCATGTTGTGTGGCTTGATGTCTGCTTCGCGTATTTCTAACCTTTTCAACATGAAGTGGGGTATTAAGTTGACTGCAGCGCCCCCATCCACTAGAACCTTATTCACGCCATGGGCACCAACCTTTTCCCGAATAAATAGTGGCTTAAGATGGTTCTTCATAGCTGGTTCTGGACGCTCGAAGAACGCATTCTGCTCCTCGACAGCTCCATTATCCATCACATAGTAGCACACAGGCCTATGCTTCATCAGGTCTATGGTATCTTCTTCCTCATACTCGTCAATTTCAGTTTCCTGTCCAAACTCACAAGGAAGCACAGATACCACGTTGCAATTGAGATTGAACGAAGACTCCCCCTCTGATTCGAAGTTGTCCGTTATCATATCTTCGTCTTCTTCTGGACCTGGAGTGTATTCCTTTGGTTCACTTGGTTGTACTTCAGAAAAAGCCTCATATTAACTGGGGGTTTGTCTTCAGTTTGATTTTTTGGTGTGGGTTTGTTGGTGCTAGATTCACCTTGGTTCTTTGTTGAAGTTGCCCCTTTATTTGCCACAGCTTCCCTTTCAGCCTTTCGAATCCTCTGTTTCCTTCGCCATTGAGATCTTGACATGGGGTTTCTTCCTTTGTAGTTCTCTAATCTCACCTCTTCCCTCTTCGCTATGTTGAACTGCCTTCTATATCTCATAGCATGGTGTGCATTTCGTTCAGTGTTTCTCCATTTGTCTTTGCCTTTGTCATTTCTGACTTGCAGCCATCTGTCTGTTGGCACTTCAGTAGGGAGTTTGAACGTCACTCTTCGAGCGCCCTTGGGATGAGGACTATCAGGCCTTCGTTGTTTGTATTTGCTATCGAAACGTGGGCCCATCTGAACAGTTTCTTGGTGGTTCCAGCAAGGGGCGAAGGGGATTGTTTCGAAGGCTCTGGCCATGCTTTGATCATACACAACAGAACACCTTGGGCATATCAAGCATTTGGTTGCCCCTTTGTAGCAGCGAAACATAAATTCCAGCAAACTTTCCCCAGCCTTAGGATAACACCTGAATAGCTGGTTATCCTGGCGCCAGTTGTTGCCAGTTCGCGCCCTTTGTACCCTCTCGAAGTTTGCAGCGATTCTCTGATTGCAGAGGATGTTGCACCTAGGGCATAGTATCATTCCTGTATCTCCTTTGTGGCACATCATGAGGTAATCCTTGAGACTAGCATCTCCAGCATGATTATCCTCCATTTTATACTTCTCTTTTTCTAAGTATCTCTCTACCTCCTCCATCTCAGAGCGAGGTCTCTCCATATCCACCATGTTTACCTCAATATCCTCCCCCTTAACGTCATCATCTCCCCATCCTGTGGGTTTTATATCTTCAATGTGGACCTTTGAACTCTCTGGGGCAGAATATTTGACCAAGTAGTCAAACTTTCCGCTGGGTTCCCCTAAAGTATCCCATATTTCTTTCTGAGGGGAAGTTGGCTTCGTGATTTGGACTTTCTCCAATTCTAGCCTCAGGCCTTCAGTAACCTGTGTCAATTCTTGGTTTTCCTGGCCTTCAGTAGCCTGGATTTCTTTTGTAATAGCTAAAGGTGCTGCTTGAATCGAAGTCTCTGGTTGCTTGTGGACGTCTTCAGTGACCCCCTTATTGACTTTGACTATCACCCAGCTTTCATTTTCAGTACCTTTCTCTCCTACTGGAGCGTCACTTTGGTCAGCTTCCACCATGTTAATTTCTCCAATGCATGCAGGCTCGGAGTAATTGGTGTCTGCGACGTCCAAAGGGTCTTCGTCCACTTTCATTTTTGCTTTATCAGCAAACTTCAGCCTGCCATCTTTAATTGCATTCTGAATTAGGTCCCTGAAAATAAAACACCGTGAGGTTTTGTGGCCTAGGAAACTATGATACTTGCAAAACCCTCTTTTCTTTCTTTGATCTAAAGGAGGCATTTTGACATTTGATGGCACAATGAGTTGGCCATCTTTGACAAGTAAATCAAAAATCTCGTCACATTTAGTGACATCGAAGGTATAAACCTTCTTTGGGAATTTGTCACTTTTCTCATTTTCAACAATTTCTTTCCCTTTTGTGGGAACTAATAATTTGCAGGAGTAAGGTGGTGCCTGTTTTAATTCAGCGAGGTCGATTTCGACCTCTTCGAATTCGAATTCAGGATAATCTTCTGCTTCCTCAGTTCCAACATAGGAGATCCTTTCCTTCTTGTTATTTTTAAAGACTCTGGCCTTTTCGGCCTTTAGCCTTTCGAGCTGTCGAACCCTATCGGCTAACTGAGCCATATCCCTCAAGTATTGAGTGTCTAATTTCTTTCGAATAGAGTAATCCAGGCCGCCAGCAGCCATTTCGACTAACTCATGTTCAGGCACTACTGTAAAGCATCTAGATTTCAAGAGCCTGAATCTATTCAGATAATCATCTATGGGTTCAGTGAACTTCCTCTTGACACTGGCTAGTTCCTTCAGACTTATTTTTGATTGTCCCATGTAGAACTGTTCATGGAATAATCTCTCCAAAAGAGCCCAAGTATCAATGGACCCAGGAGGAAAAGTGGTGAACCATGTGAAAGCATTCTTAGTCAGGATCTTGGGAAATATTTGATCCTGAGGTCTTCATTATTGGCTATATCTCCCGCTTCGGTTAGATACCTGGCTATATGTTCGACTGTTGACTCATTGGTATCCCCAGCAAACTTTGTAAACTTAGGGACTTTATATCCCCTTGGTAAATCAGTGTGCATTATGTAATCTAATATAGGGGAGGCATAATTTGGCCTTCTAATTCCTGTGTTGAGGCCATTCTGGGCCATGATTCTCTCTATCATGGTGGTTAAATTATTTTCTGCCAAGATGTTATCGTTTCGAATTCTATGAACGACTGCATCAGCATCTTAATTTCGACCCACCATGACAACCCCTCTGGGTTGTTCTTCTCGAAACTCTGGGACTTCCAGCCTTTCGACCCTTGCCCCTGGTTCCATAATTTCCCTTTGTGGGCCTTGGATCATTGGGGCTTCTAGCCTTTGTGCCCTTGCCCCCAAGTTAACCTCCTCTCTGGCTGGTCTATAGGGTGGGTCGTTAGCAACTTGTTCTATAATAGGTACGTTCGCTCGAACTCCCGCCTGATTCTGCCTACGCCTCTCTGGGGGAGCGAAGAGATCTGCTATTCGACTCATGTTATCTGCGTTTTCTCTGTTTGTCACAGTCACATTTTGTACTATTGGGGCAAATATCTCCTGCATAGTTTGTGCTAATACTCCTATCATATTATGGTTACTGTCATCCATCAATTGCCTAAAAGCCAACTAATTTTTTGTGGTTAAGATAGGCATTGCACTATAACCCACTGACCCTTGGTTATTTGTCATAAACTGATTTGCCCCAGACCCAGACCCTAATTGTGGTGATGAATTCGATGTGGAATTGTGTAAGCCTGCCATAAAAGATGTTGGCATTCCATAAGAGGAATTTCTAGTTCTATTACCATCAAAAACAGGTGGTCTAGTTAGTGGGGTGGCGAAATGGGTTTGTGTCCCTGATGGTGGGACGAATCCCCCAGGATAGCCAATAGTTCCAGTATTTCCTAGGATCGAACTATTAGTTGATATGCCACTTATTCCAGTAGTGGCTATATTACTGGTAGAGGATGCAACAGACTGTGCATTCGAAGGGATCACATTAGATGTTCCCATCGAAGCGGACATATTAGTGCCTGTTGTATGTGGGGCATTTTGTTCCCCTTGTTGATTGTCAGAATTAGACATCTTGTTCAAACGTTTTCTTCTGGATAAGGGTTGGTTGCTATTGGTTATTCTACCACTTCTAAGGTTCATAAAACAACAAACTTATCACTTAGAGAGTATTTTTACAATGGTTACGTCTCAACAACTTTTATTTTGTTCTAAATTTCGTAATGGCCAATGACGGGTCCCACTGGGCGTGCCAATTTGTTTACAGTGATTTCTGGTAAACAACCGCTAGTCCTCCAAACTATCGAATAATCTTAATGACTGTTATTCAATCTCTCTGGTAACTCGCAGGATCGACTAGATTGATCCTAGGATGTATTGGTCATTTGGATAACTCTCATTATAGAACTGGTATTCATGGTTGGTATTTAGAATGTTGTGTAAGTGTTTAACTTACTTCGATTACTCTATTAAAGATCTAATAACTTGATCAAGTAAATGCGCGTGAAACTAAATTGCATGAATAAAGTTCAATTGTAAAGACATATAAAACTGCAGAAAAGACAAGTAAATGACTTCGAAGCATAAAAACATGTAATGTAAAAGATTCTCTGGAATGTAAAAGATTCGAAATATGAAGAAAGCGTTTAAATGCAAGAAAACAGTAAAATGACTTTAAGTGAAAAAAGGTGTTCGGATGATAAAAGCTTGAAGATAAAGGCATGAAATGTACAAAAGTTTCTGAAATGTAAAGTATTTGAAATTGAAAGAAAGCATTTAAATGTAAGGCATCAGTAAAAAGATTTCGAATGAAAATATTTTAATGCAAAGGCTTTTGAATGGTATTGACATGAAGATAGAGGAAAATACTGGAAATGATAAAGAGTTTCATTAAATCATAAACACTTGGGGTTATCATACGTACATTTCTCGTGCATTCGTTTCCCTAGCCATGTGGTATTTTGAATGTTTACTGAGTTTTTTTGTACAATAGATATGACACACGAAATCCTAATGCTAAGACTTCTATTTATACTACTTCGACCATAACGGTCTTGCTATAAGATTCTGCCACGTTCAGAACATGCAAAGCAAATGCCTCTCTCTAGCTTCCACGCGTCTTCGAATGCTCCAGCGCATATATTTTAAATTTCGAACATCCCGCTTGCATTTGAATTTCAAATGTTTTGGCACTTCTTTGCTTTGAACGCATTTCATGGACACAGCCTTGTTATCATTTCGAGACTTCTTTGAATATATTCTCATAACTGTCACTCGAAGCTCCAAGCTTTGATATGCCCATTCGAAGCACTGCTTCTACCATTTCGAAACATGACGTCTTGCTTTGTTCCAACCGAAACGTCCAATTTGCTTTGCTTCTAATAATATCATCAAAATCTTCAGCCAACAGGCTGATGGAAGAAAGGAGTGTTGTTTAGCCTTAATTTGAGGCTGATGAAAGAAAGGAGTGTTGTTGAACTGGAGAGGAAGATGAAGTTCAAAGGTGCTCAAAGGTTCTCAATGTTTGAAGATATGGGGTTGTCTTGTGCCATTAATAAGAAATCTATGAGTATTAACTTTTAGAACTTTACACCGCTCTAGGTTGGAATTTACGTGTCAAATGGTATTATATACAGTTAGTAATGATTATATAGTTTAAATTACATTCAGGGGTACTAAATAAGACATTTAGGGATAAAAAAAATTGTATCAACAATTGACATTTATCCTGTTTATGAAACTATTTGTAACTTATTCTCATTTATAAAAGTAATATTTTCAAGTCAATTATTCTTTTTCTGTATCATGTCATAATATTATATATCATTTTTCATAAACATTTATATTTTGTTTTAGTTTTAAATTTATTATTTTGAATTTAGTTAATATATTTTTAATAAGCATTTAGTATTTTGTTTCAAATTTTAAAACAAACTTTTCTTTCTTCTAATTTTGAGTAATTCAATTATAATTTGAAATTGTTTGAATTTTTCACAAATGTGTTCGAAATGGTTAATAATTAGTATTGAAGTTATATAAAACAATAAAATAAAATCAAGAATGAAATTTAATTACTATAATTATTTTAATATGAATTAATTAAAATTGACTATCTTATTAAAAAGTTGAATAAATAGTCTTAAATAATAATTGTAATTTTTAACTAAATAGATTAAAATCATTAATTGTGAACTTTGTTTTTAAATATATTTTATTATTTATAATATATTATAATAATAGATGATTTATAGATAAAAATATATTATTTCATTCACTAAAACAATATTATTATGAGAGTACATTAGCCTTTAAAATCCTTTAGAGTCAACTCTAATAAGTATTTTTGTTACATATATTAGTTATAAAAAATATCAAAATTTTTTGTTTTTAATATAATAATTACTTCTGATTTTGTATTAACGTATTAAAAAAAGTAGATATTAAACTGATATAAAAATTATAAAAATTATAGTAAGCAAATAAACAAAATTTCTAATAATTTTATTAATATTGTTAACGCATTTATATGTGAACTTGGAATATGGTCCAAAACCAAAAGTCTCAATTAAACATCATATATTCACAATTTAAATGTAAATATAAATGTCCATTAATAAGATATTTAATTTAAAGATTATTTCAAAAACCAAAAGTCTCAATTAAAAATCATATATTCTTCTCGATTGAAATGATGAGATATTTAATTTCAAGAATATTTTAATATACTCTTATTTTACTATTAAACTTATATTAACATTTGTCTATTTTCATGGAGTCTCCTATTCATCAAGTCATTGTCAACCTAACGTGAAGAAAACCTTGAAAAATAAACAATTATGTAACAAACAACATAACAAGAAGTATCATTAAAAAAACTTAAGTAGATTTTTAAGATGTAGATTAGAATCAAATGAAAAATTATACGAATGATTGTAAAAAACATTACCGATGTATCCATCAAAATGATCTCCATACTGTTAAAAAGACTCCATGCATCAACGATTCAAACCGTCAATCTCTAGGTTTCCTTTATGTCGTTAATGTCCTTGATATAGTAATTTCTGATTGCATTTGAACATTAAATCGTTAACAAACATCAATAACACGAACACCAATTTAACGTAAGCTGATGGAAGAAAGGAGTGTTGTTGAACTGGAGAGGAAGATGAAGTTCAAAGGTGCCAAAGGTTCTCAATGTTTGAAGATATGGGGTTGTCTTGTGCCTTTAATAAGAAATCTATGAGTATTAACTTTTAGAACTTTACACGACTCTAGGTTGGAATTTACGTGTCAAATGATATTATAAACAGTTAGTAATGATTATATAGTTTAAATTACATTCAGGGGTACAAAATAAGACATTTAGGGATAAACATGATTGTATCAACAATTGACATTTATCCTGTTTATAAAACTATTTGTAACTTATTCTCATTTATAAAAGTAATATTTTCAAGTCAATTATTCTTTTTCTGTATCATGTCATAATATTATATATCATTTTTCATAAACATTTATATTTTGTTTTATTTTTAAATTTATTATTTTGTATTTAGTTAATAGAGTTTTAATAAGCATTTAGTATTTTGTTTTAAATTTTAAAACAAACTTTTTTTGCTTCTAATTTTGAGTAAATCAATTATAATTTGAAGTTGTTTGAATTTTTCACAAATGTGTTCAAAATGGTTAATAATTAGTATTGAAGTTATATAAAACAATAAAATAAAATCAAGAATGAAATATAATTATTATAATTATTTTAATATGAATTAATTAAAATTGACTATCTTATTAAAAAGTTGAATAAATAGTCTTAAATAATAATTGTAATTTTTAACTAAATAGATTAAAATCATTAATTGTGAACTTTGTTTTTAAATATATTTTATTATTTATAATATATTATAATAATAGCTGATTTATAGATAAAAATATATTATTTCATTCACTAAAACAATATTATTATGAGAGTACATTAGCCTTTAAAATCATTTAGAGTCACAACTAATAAGTATTTTTGTTACATATATTAGTTATAAAAAATATCAAAATTTTTTGTTTTTAATATAATAATTACTTGTGATTTGTATTAACGTATTAAAAAAAGTAGATATTAAACTGATATAAAAATTATAAAAATTATAGTAAGCAAATAAACAAAATTTCTAATAATTTTATTAATATTGTTAACGCATTTATATGTGAACTTGGAATATGGTCCAAAACCAAAAGTCTCAATTAAACATCATATATTCTCAATTTAAATGTAAATATAAATGTCCATTAATAAGATATTTAATTTAAAGATTATTTCAAAAACCAAAAGTCTTAATTAAACATCATATATTCTTCTCGATTGAAATGATGAGATATTTAATTTCAAGATTATTTTAATATACTCTTATTTTACAATTAAACTTATATTAACATTTGTCTATTTTCATGGAGTCTCCTATTCATCAAGTCATTGTCAACCTAACGTGAAGAAAACCTTGAAAAACAAACAATTATGTAACAAACAACATAACAAGAAGTATCATTAAAAAAACTTAAGTAGATTTTTAAGATGTTGATTAGAATCAAATGAAAAATTATACGAATGATTGTAAAAAGCATTACCGATGTATCCATCAAAATGATCACCATACTGTTAATAAGACTCCATGCTCAACAATTTGAACCGTCAATCTCTAGGTTTCCTTTATGTCGTTAATGTCCTTGATATAGTATTTTCTGATTGCATTTGAACATTAAATCATTAACTAACATAAATAACACGAACACCAATTTAACGTAAGGCTGATGGAAGAAAGGAGTGTTGTTTAGCCTTAATTTGAGGCTGATGAAAGAAAGGAGTGTTGTTGAACTGGAGAGGAAGATGAAGTTCAAAGGTGCTCAAAGGTTCTCAATGTTTGAAGATATGGGGTTGTCTTGTGCCTTTAATAAGAAATCTATGAGTATTAACTTGTAGAACTTTACACGGCTGGAATTTACGTGTCAAATGGTATTATATACAGTTAGTAATGATTATATAGTTTAAATTACATTCAGGGGTACTAAATAAGACATTTAGGGATAAAAATAATTTTATCAACAATTGACATTTATCCTGTTTATAAAACTATTTGTAACTTATTTCATTTATAAAAGTAATGTTTTCAAGTCAATTATTCTTTTTCTGTATCATGTCATAATATTATATATCATTTTCCATAAACATTTATATTTTGTTTTATTTTTAAATTTATTATTTTATATTTAGTTAATATATTTTCAATAAGCATTTAGTATTTTGTTTTAAATTTTAAAACAAACTTTTTTTTCTTCTAATTTTGATTAAATCAATTATAATTTGAAATTGTTTGAATTTTTCACAAATGTGTTCGAAATGGTTAATAATTAGTATTGAAGTTATATAAAACAATAAAATAAAATCAAGAATGAAATATAATTATTATAATTATTTTAATATGAATTAATTAAAATTGACTATCTTATTAAAAAGTTGAATAAATAATCTTAAATAATAATTGTAATTTTTAACTAAATAGATTAAAATCATTAATTGTGAACTTTTTTTTAAATATATTTTATTATTTATAATATATTATAATAATTTCTGATTTATAGATAAAAATATATTATTTCATTCACTAAAACAATATTATTATGAGAGTACATTAGCCTTTAAAATCATTTAGAGTCACAACTAATTAGTACTTTTGTTACATATATTAGTTATAAAAAATATCAAATTTTTTTATTTTTAATATAATAATTACTTGTGATTTTGTATTAACGTATTAAAAAAAGTAGATATTAAATTAATATAAAAATTATAAAAATTATAGTCAGCAAATAAACAAAATTTCTAATAATTTTATGAATATTGTTAACTCATTTATATGTGAACTTGGAATATGGTCCAAAACCAAAAGTCTCAATTAAACATCACATATTCTCAATTTAAATGTAAATATAAATGTCCATTAATAAGATATTTAATTTAAAGATTATTTCAAAAACCAAAAGTCTCAATTAAACATCTTATATTCTTCTCGATTGAAATGATGAGATATTTAATTTCAAGATTATTTTAATATACTCTTATTTTACAATTAAACTTATATTAACATTTGTCTATTTTCATGGAGTCTCCTATTCATCAAGTCATTGTCAACCTAACGTGAAGAAAACCTTGAAAAACAAACAACTATGTAACAAACAACATAACAAGAAGTATCATTAAAAAAACATAAGTAGATTTTTAAGATGTTGATTAGAATCAAATGAAAAATTATACGAATGATTGTAAAAAACATTACTGATGTATCCATCAAAATGATCTCCATACTGTTGATAAGACTCCATGCATCAACGATTCGAATCGTCAATCTCTAGGTTTCCTTTATGTCGTTAATGTCCTTGATATAGTAATTTCTGATTGCATTTGAACATTAAATCGTTAACAAACATAAATAACACGAACACCAATTTAACGTAAGGCTGATGGAAGAAAGGAGTGTTGTTTAGCCTTAATTTGAGGCTGATAAAAGAAAGGAGTGTTGTTGAACTGGAGAGGAAGATGAAGTTCAAAGGTGCTCAAAGGTTCTCAATGTTTGAAGATATGGGGTTGTCTTGTGCCTTTAATAAGAAATCTATGAGTATTAACTTTTAGAACTTTACACGGCTCTATGTTGGAATTTACGTGTCAAATGGTATTATATACAGTTAGTAATGATTATATAGTTTAAATTACATTCAGGGGTACTAAATAAGACATTTAGGGATAAAAATAATTGTATCAACAATTGACATTTATCCTGTTTATAAAACTATTTGTAACTTATTCTCATTTATAAAAGTAATGTTTTCAAGTCAATTATTCTTTTTCTGTATCATGTCATAATATTATATATCATTTTCCATAAACATTTATATTTTGTTTTATTTTTAAATTTATTATTTTATATTTAGTTAACATATTTTCAATAAGCATTTAGTATTTTGTTTTAAATTTTAAAACAAACTTTTTTTCTTCTAATTTTGATTACATCAATTATAATTTGAAATTGTTTGAATTTTTCACAAATGTGTTCGAAATGGTTAATAATTAGTATTGAAGTTATATAAAACAATAAAATAAAATCAAGAATGAAATATAATTATTATAATTATTTTAATACGAATTGATTAAAATTGACTATCTTATTAAAAAGTTGAATAAATAGTCTTAAATAATAATTGTAATTTTTAACTAAATAGATTAAAATCTTTAATTGTGAACTTTTTTTTTAATATATTTTATTATTTATAATATATTATAATAATTTCTGATTTATAGATAAAAATATATTATTTCATTCACTAAAACAATATTATTATGAGAGTACATTAGCCTTTAAAATCATTTAGAGTCACAACTAATAAGTACTTTTGTTACATATATTAGTTATAAAAAATATCAAAATTTTTTGTTTTTAATATAATAATTACTTGTGATTTTGTATTAACGTATTAAAAAAAGTAGATATTAAACTAATATAAAAATTATAAAAATTATAGTCAGCAAATAAACAAAATTTCTAATAATTTTATGAATATTGTTAACTCATTTATATGTGAACTTGGAATATGGTCCAAAACCAAAAGTCTCAATTAAACATCACATATTCTCAATTTAAAAGTAAATATAAATGTCCATTAATAAGATATTTAATTTAAAGATTATTTCAAAAACCAAAAGTCTCAATTAAAAATCATATATTCTTCTCGATTGAAATGATGAGATATTTAATTTCAAGATTATTTTAATATACTCTTATTTTACAATTAAACTTATATTAACATTTGTCTATTTTCATGGAGTCTCCAATTCATCAAGTCATTGTCAACCTAACGTGAAGAAAACCTTGAAAAACAAACAATTATGTAACAAACAACATAACAAGAAGTATCATTAAAAAAACATAAGTAGATTTTTAAGATGTTGATTAGAATCAAATGAAAAATTATATGAATGATTGTAAAAATCATTACCGATGTATCCATCAAAATGATCTCCATACTGTTAATAAGACTCCATGCATCAACGATTCGAACCGTCAATCTCTAGGTTTCCTTTATGTCGTTAATGTCCTTGATATAGTAATTTCTGATTGCATTTGAACATTAAATCGTTAACAAACATAAATAACACGAACACCAATTTAACCTAAGGCTGATGGAAGAAAGGAGTGTTGTTTAGCCTTAATTTGAGGCTGATGAAAGAAAGGAGTGTTGTTGAACTGGAGAGGAAGATGAAGTTCAAAGGTGCTCAAAGGTTCTCAATGTTTAAAGATATGGGGTTGTCTTTTGCCTTTAATAAGAAATCTATGAGTATTAACTTTTAGAACTTTACACGACTCTAGGTTGGAATTTACGTGTCAAATGGTATTATATACAGTTAGTAATGATTATATAGTTTAAATTACATTCAGGGTACTAAATAAGACATTTAGGGATAAAAATTATTGTATCAACAATTGACATTTATCCTGTTTATAAAACTATTTGTAACTTATTCTCATTTATAAAAGTAATGTTTTCAAGTCAATTATTCTTTTTCTGTATCATGTCATAATATTATATATCATTTTCCATAAACATTTATATTTTGTTTTATTTTTAAATTTATTATTTTATATTTAGTTAATATATTTTCAATAAGCATTTAGTATTTTGTTTTAAATTTTAAAACAAACTTTTTTTTCTTCTAATTTTGATTGAATCAATTATAATTTGAAATTGTTTGAATTTTTCACAAATGTGTTCGAAATGGTTAATAATTAGTATTGATGTTATATAAAACAATAAAATAAAATCAAGAATGAAATATAATTATTATAATTATTTTAATATGAATTAATTAAAATTGACTATCTTATTAAAAAGTTGAATAAATAGTCTTAAATAATAATTGTAATTTTTAACTAAATAGATTAAAATCATTAATTGTGAACTTTTTTTTAAATATATTTTATAATTTATAATATATTATAATAATTTCTGATTTATAGATAAAAATATATTATTTCATTCACTAAAACAATATTATTATGAGAGTACATTAGCCTTTAAAATCATTTAGAGTCACAACTAATAAGTACTTTTGTTACATATATTAGTTATAAAAAATATCAAAAATTATTGTTTTTAATATAATAATTACTTGTGATTTTGTATTAACGTATTAAAAAAAGTAGATATTAAACTAATATAAAAATTATAAAAATTATAGTAGCAAATAAACAAAATTTCTAATAATTTTATGAATATTGTTAACGCATTTATATGTGAACTTGGAATATGGTCCAAAACCAAAAGTCTCAATTAAACATCACATATTCTCAATTTAAATGTAAATATAAATGTCCATTAATAAGATATTTAATTTAAAGATTATTTCAAAAACCAAAAGTCTTAATTAAACATCCTATATTCTTCTCGATTGAAATGATGAGATATTTAATTTCAAGATTATTTTAATATACTCTTATTTTACAATTAAACTTATATTAACATTTGTCTATTTTCATGGAGTCTCATATTCATCAAGTCATTGTCAACCTAACGTAAAGAAAACCTTGAAAAACAAACAATTATGTAACAAACAACATAACTAGAAGTATCATTAAAAAAACATAAGTAGATTTCTAAGATGTTGATTAGAATCAAATGAAAAATTATACGAATGATTGTAAAAAACATTACTGATGTATCCATCAAAATGATCTCCATACTGTTAATAAGACTCCATGCATCAACAATTCGAACCGTCAATCTCTAGGTTTCCTTTATGTCGTTAATGTCCTTGATATAGTATTTTCTGATTGCATTTGAACATTAAATCGTTAACAAATATAAATAACATGAACACCAATTTAATGTAAGGCTGATGGAAGAAAGGAGTGTTGTTTAACCTTAATTTGAGGCTGATGAAAGAAAGGAGTGTTGTTGAGCTTGAGAGGAAGATGAAGTTCAAAGGTGCTTAAAGGTTCTCAATGTTTGAAGATATATGGTTGTCTTGTGCCTTTAATAAGAAATCTATGAGTATTAACTTTTAGAACTTTACACGACTCTAGGTTGGAATTTACGTGTCAAATGGTATTATATACAGTTAGTAATGATTATATAGTTTAAATTACATTCAGGGGTACTAATAAGACATTTAGGGATAAAAATAATTGTATCAACAATTGACATTTATCTTGTTTACAAAACTATTTGTAACTTATTCTCATTTATAAAAGTAATGTTTTCAAGTCAATTACTCTTTTTCTGTATCATGTCATAATATTATATATCATTTTCCATAAACATTTATATTTTGTTTTATTTTTAAATTTATTATTTTATATTTAGTTAATATATTTTCAATAAGCATTTAGTATTTTGTTTTAAATTTTAAAACAAACTTTTTTTTCTTCTAATTTTGATTAAATCAATTATAATTTGAAATTGTTTGAATTTTTCACAAATGTGTTCGAAATGGTTAATAATTAGTATTGAAGTTATATAAAACAATAAAATAAAATCAAGAATGAAATATAATTATTATAATTATTTTAATATGAATTAATTAAAATTGACTATCTTATTAAAAAGTTGAATAAATAGTCTTAAATAATAATTGTAATTTTTAACTAAATAGATTAAAATCATTAATTGTGAACTTTTTTTTAAATATATTTTATTATTTATAATATATTATAATAATTTCTGATTTATAGATAAAAATATATTATTTCATTCACTAAAACAATATTATTATGAGAGTACATTAGCCTTTAAAATCATTTAGAGTCACAACTAATAAGTACTTTTGTTACATATATTAGTTATAAAAAATATCAAAATTTTTTGTTTTTAATATAATAATTACTTGTGATTTTGTATTAACGTATTAAAAAAAGTAGATATTAAACTAATATAAAAATTATAAAAATTATAGTCAGCAAATAAACAAAATTTCTAATAATTTTATGAATATTGTTAACGCATTTATATGTGAACTTGGAATATGGTCCAAAACCAAAAGTCTCAATTAAACATCACATATTCTCAATTTAAATGTAAATATAAATGTCCATTAATAAGATATTTAATTTAAAGATTATTTCAAAAACCAAAAGTCTTAATTAAACATCCTATATTCTTCTCGATTGAAATGATAAGATATTTAATTTCAAGATTATTTTAATATACTCTTATTTTACAATTAAACTTATATTAACATTTGTCTATTTTCATGGAGTCTCATATTCATCAAGTCATTGTTAACCTAACGTGAAGAAAACCTTGAAAAACAAACAATTATGTAACAAACAACATAACAAGAAGTATCATTAAAAAAACATAAGTAAATTTCTAAGATGTTGATTAGAATCAAATGAAAAATTATACGAATGATTGTATAAAACATTACCGATGTATCCATCAAAATGATCTCCATACTGTTAATAAGACTCCATGCATCAACAATTCGAACCATCAATCTCTAGGTATCCTTTATGTCGTTAATGTCCTTGATATAGTATTTTCTGATTGCATTTGAACATTAAATCGTTAACAAATATAAATAACACGAACACCAATTTAATGTAAGGCTGATGGAAGAAAGGAGTGTTGTTTAACCTTAATTTGAGGCTGATGAAAGAAAGGAGTGTTGTTGAACTGGAGAGGAAGATGAAGTTCAAAGGTGCTCAAAGGTTCTCAATGTTTGAAGATATGGGGTTGTCTTGTGCCTTTAATAAGAAATCTATGAGTATTAACTTTTAGAACTTTACACGACTCTAGGTTGGAATTTACGTGTCAAATGGTATTATATACAATTAGTAATGATTATATAGTTTAAATTACATTCAGGGGTACTAAATAAGACATTTAGGGATAAAAATAATTGTATCAACAATTGACATTTATCCTGTTTATAAAACTATTTGTAACTTATTCTCATTTATAAAAGTAATATTTTCAAGTCAATTATTCTTTTTCTGTATCATGTCATAATATTATATATCATTTTTCATAAACATTTATATTTTGTTTTATTTTTAAATTTATTATTTTGTATTTAGTTAATATATTTTTAATAAGCATTTAGTATTTTGTTTCAAATTTTAAAACAAACTTTTTTTTCTTCTTATTTTGAGTAATTCAATTATAATTTGAAGTTGTTTGAATTTTTCACAAATGTGTTCAAAATGGTTAATAATTAGTATTGAAGTTATATAAAACAATAAAATAAAATCAAGAATGAAATTTAATTACTATAATTATTTTAATATGAATTAATTAAAATTGACTATCTTATTAAAAAGTTGAATAAATAGTCTTAAATAATAATTGTAATTTTTAACTAAATAGATTAAAATCATTAATTGTGAACTTTGTTTTTAAATATATTTTATTATTTATAATATATTATAATAATAGCTGATTTATAGATAAAAATATATTATTTCATTCACTAAAACAATATTATTATGAGAGTACATTAGCCTTTAAAATCATTTAGAGTCACAACTAATAAGTATTTTTGTTACATATATTAGTTATAAAAAATATCAAAATTTTTTGTTTTTAATATAATAATTACTTCGGATTTTGTATTAACGTATTAAAAAAAGTAGATATTAAACTAATATAAAAATTATAAAAATTATAGTCAGCAAATAAACAAAATTTCTAATAATTTTATTAATATTGTTAACGCATTTATATGTGAACTTGGAATATGGTCAAAAACCAAAAGTCTCAATTAAACATCATATATTCTCAATTTAAATGTAAATATAAATGTCCATTAATAAGATATTTAATTTAAAGATTATTTCAAAAACCAAAAGTCTCAATTAAAAATCATATATTCTTCTCGATTGAAATGATGAGATATTTAATTTCAAGAATATTTTAATATACTCTTATTTTACTATTAAACTTATATTAACATTTGTCTATTTTCATGGAGTCTCCTATTCATTAAGTCATTGTCAACCTAACGTGAAGAAAACCTTGAAAAACAAACAATTATGTAACAAACAACATAACAAGAAGTACCATTAAAAAAACTTAAGTAGATTTTAAAATGTTGATTAGAATCAAATGAAAAATTATACGAATGATTGTAAAAAACATTACCGATGTATCCATAAAAATGATCTCCATACTGTTAATAAGACTCCATGCATCAACAATTCGAACCGTCAATCTCTAGGTTTCCTTTATGTCGTAAATGTCCTTGATATAGTATTTTCTGATTGCATTTGAACATTAAATCGTTAACAAACATAAATAACACGAACACCAATTTAACGTAAGGCTGATGGAAGAAAGGGGTGTTGTTTAACCTTAATTTGAGGCTGATGAAAGAAAGGAGTGTTGTTGAACTGGAGAGGAAGATGAAGTTCAAAGGTGCTCAAAGGTTCTCAATGTTTAAAGATATGGGGTTGTCTTGAGACTTTAATAAGAAATCCATGAGTATTAACTTTTAGAACTTTACACGACTCTAGGTTGGAATTTACGTGTCAAATGGTATTATATACAGTTAGTAATGATTATAAAGTTTAAATTACATTCAGGGGTACTAAATAAAACATTTAGTGATAAAAATAATTGTATCAACAATTGACATTTATCCTGTTTATAAAACTATTTGTAACTTATTCTCATTTATAAAAGTAATGTTTTCAAGTCAATTATTCTTTTTCTGTATCATGTCATAATATTATATATCATTTTCCATAAACATTTATATTTTGTTTTATTTTTAAATTTATTATTTTATATTTAGTTAATATATTTTCAATAAGCATTTAGTATTTTGTTTTAAATTTTAAAACAAACTTTTTTTTCTTCTAATTTTGATTAAATCAATTATAATTTGAAATTGTTTGAATTTTTCACAAATGTGTTCGAAATGGTTAATAATTAGTATTGAAGTTATATAAATACAATAAAATAAAATCAAGAATGAAATATAATTATTATAATTATTTTAATATGAATTAATTAAAATTGACTATCTTATTAAAATGTTGAATAAATAGTCTTAAATAATAATTGTAATTTTTAACTAAATAGATTAAAATCATTAATTGTGAACTTTTTTTTTAAATATATTTTATTATTTATAATATATTATAATAATTTCTGATTTATAGATAAAAATATATTATTTCATTCACTAAAACAATATTATTATGAGAGTACATTAGCCTTTAAAATCATTTAGAGTCACAACTAATAAGTAATTTTGTTACATATATTAGTTATAAAAAATATCAAAATTTTTTGTTTTTAATATAATAATTACTTGTGATTTTGTATTAACGTATTAAAAAAAGTAGATATTAAACTAATATAAAAATTATAAAAATTAAAGTCAGCAAATAAACAAAATTTCTAATAATTTTATGAATATTGTTAACGCATTTATATGTGAACTTGGAATATGGTCCAAAACCAAAAGTCTCAATTAAACATCACATATTCTCAATTTAAATGTAAATATAAATGTCCATTAATAAGATATTTAATTTAAAGATTATTTCAAAAACCAAAAGTCTTAATTAAACATCCTATATTCTTCTCGATTGAAATGATAAGATATTTAATTTCAAGATTATTTTAATATACTCTTATTTTACAATTAAACTTATATTAACATTTGTCTATTTTCATGGAGTCTCATATTCATCAAGTCATTGTTAACCTAACGTGAAGAAAACCTTGAAAAACAAACAATTATGTAACAAACAACATAACAAGAAGTGTCATTAAAAAAACATAAGTAAATTTCTAAGATGTTGATTAGAATCAAATGAAAAATTATACGAATGATTGTATAAAACATTACCGATGTATCCATCAAAATGATCTCCATACTGTTAATAAGACTCCATGCATCAACAATTCGAACCATCAATCTCTAGGTTTCCTTTATGTCGTTAATGTCCTTGATATAGTATTTTCTGATTGCATTTGAACATTAAATCGTTAACAAATATAAATAACACGAACACCAATTTAATGTAAGGCTGATGGAAGAAAGGAGTGTTGTTTAACCTTAATTTGAGGCTGATGAAAGAAAGGAGTGTTGTTGAACTGGAGAGGAAGATGAAGTTCAAAGGTGCTCAAAGGTTCTCAATGTTTGAAGATATGGGGTTGTCTTGTGCCTTTAATAAGAAATCTATGAGTATTAACTTTTAGAACTTTACACGACTCTAGGTTGGAATTTACGTGTCAAATGATATTATAAACAGTTAGTAATGATTATATAGTTTAAATTACATTCAGGGGTACAAAATAAGACATTTAGGGATAAAAATAATTGTATCAACAATTGACATTTATCCTGTTTATAAAACTATTTGTAACTTATTCTCATTTATAAAAGTAATATTTTCAAGTCAATTATTCTTTTTCTGTATCATGTCATAATATTATATATCATTTTTCATAAACATTTATATTTTGTTTTATTTTTAAATTTATTATTTTGTATTTAGTTAATATATTTTTAATAAGCATTTAGTATTTTGTTTCAAATTTTAAAACAAACTTTTTTTTCTTCTAATTTTGAGTAATTCAATTATAATTTGAAGTTGTTTGAATTTTTCACAAATGTGTTCAAAATGGTTAATAATTAGTATTGAAGTTATATAAAACAATAAAATAAAATCAAGAATGAAATTTAATTACTATAATTATTTTAATATGAATTAATTAAAATTGACTATCTTATTAAAAAGTTGAATAAATAGTCTTAAATAATAATTGTAATTTTTAACTAAATAGATTAAAATCATTAATTGTGAACTTTGTTTTTAAATATATTTTATTATTTATAATATATTATAATAATAGCTGATTTATAGATAAAAATATATTATTTCATTCACTAAAACAATATTATTATGAGAGTACATTAGCCTTTAAAATCATTTAGAGTCACAACTAATAAGTATTTTTGTTACATATATTAGTTATAAAAAATATCAAAATTTTTTGTTTTTAATATAATAATTACTTCGGATTTTGTATTAACGTATTAAAAAAAGTAGATATTAAACTAATATAAAAATTATAAAAATTATAGTCAGCAAATAAACAAAATTTCTAATAATTTTATTAATAATGTTAACGCATTTATATGTGAACTTGGAATATGGTCCAAAACCAAAAGTCTCAATTAAACATCATATATTCTCAATTTAAATGTAAATATAAATGTCCATTAATAAGATATTTAATTTAAAGATTATTTCAAAAACCAAAAGTCTCAATTAAAAATCATATATTCTTCTCGATTGAAATGATGAGATATTTAATTTCAAGAATATTTTAATATACTCTTATTTTACTATTAAACTTATATTAACATTTGTCTATTTTCATGGAGTCTCCTATTCATCAAGTCATTGTCAACCTAACGTGAAGAAAACCTTGAAAAACAAACAATTATGTAACAAACAACATAACAAGAAGTATCATTAAAAAAACTTAAGTAGATTTTTAAGATGTTGATTAGAATCAAATGAAAAATTATACGAATGATTGTAAAAAACATTACCGATGTATCCATCAAAATGATCTCCATACTGTTAAAAAGACTCCATGCATCAACAATTCGAACCGTCAATCTCTAGGTTTCCTTTATGTCGTTAATGTCCTTGATATAGTATTTTCTGATTGCATTTGAACATTAAATCGTTAACAAACATAAATAACACGAACACCAATTTAACGTAAGGCTGATGGAAGAAAGGAGTGTTGTTGAACTGGAGAGGAAGATGAAGTTCAAAGGTGCCAAAGGTTCTCAGAGTTTGAAGATATGGGGTTGTCTTGTGCCTTTAATAAGAAATCTATGAGTATTAACTTTTAGAACTTTACACGACTCTAGGATGGAATTTACGTGTCAAATGATATTATAAACAGTTAGTAATGATTATATAGTTTAAATTACATTCAGGGGTACAAAATAAGACATTTAGGGATAAAAATAATTGTATCAACAATTGACATTTATCCTGTTTATAAAACTATTTGTAACTTATTCTCATTTATAAAAGTAATATTTTCAAGTCAATTATTCTTTTTCTGTATCATGTCATAATATTATATATCATTTTTCATAAACATTTATATTTTGTTTTAGTTTTAAATTTATTATTTTGAATTTAGTTAATATATTTTTAATAAGCATTTAGTATTTTGTTTCAAATTTTAAAACAAACTTTTCTTTCTTCTAATTGGCCTTCTAATTCCTGTGTTGAGGCCATTCTGGGCCATGATTCTCTCTATCATGGTGGTTAAATTATTTTCTGCCAAGATGTTATCGTTTCGAATTCTATGAACGACTGCATCAGCATCTTAATTTCGACCCACCATGACAACCCCTCTGGGTTGTTCTTCTCGAAACTCTGGGACTTCCATCCTTTCGACCCTTGCCCCTGGTTCCATAATTTCCCTTTGTGGGCCTTGGATCATTGGGGCTTCTAGCCTTTGTGCCCTTGCCCCCAAGTTAACCTCCTCTCTGGCTGGTCTATAGGGTGGGTCGTTAGCAACTTGTTCTATAATAGGTACGTTCGCTCGAACTCCCGCCTGATTCTGCCTACGCCTCTCTGGGGGAGCAAAGAGATCTGCTATTCGACTCATGTTATCTGCGTTTTCTCTGTTTGTCACAGTCACATTTTGTACTATTGGGGCAAATATCTCCTGCATAGTTTGTGCTAATACTCCTATCATATTATGGTTACTGTCATCCATCAATTGCCTAAAAGCCAACTAATTTTTTGTGGTTAAGATAGGCATTGCACTATAACCCACTGACCCTTGGTTATTTGTCATAAACTGATTTGCCCCAGACCCAGACCCTAATTGTGGTGATGAATTCGATGTGGAATTGTGTAAGCCTGCCATAAAAGATGTTGGCATTCCATAAGAGGAATTTCTAGTTCTATTACCATCAAAAACAGGTGGTCTAGTTAGTGGGGTGGCGAAATGGGTTTGTGTCCCTGATGGTGGGACGAATCCCCCAGGATAGCCAATAGTTCCAGTATTTCCTAGGATCGAACTATTAGTTGATATGCCACTTATTCCAGTAGTGGCTATATTACTGGTAGAGGATGCAACAGACTGTGCATTCGAAGGGATCACATTAGATGTTCCCATCGAAGCGGACATATTAGTGCCTGTTGTATGTGGGGCATTTTGTTCCCCTTGTTGATTGTCAGAATTAGACATCTTGTTCAAACGTTTTCTTCTGGATAAGGGTTGGTTGCTATTGGTTATTCTACCACTTCTAAGGTTCATAAAACAACAAACTTATCACTTAGAGAGTATTTTTACAATGGTTACGTCTCAACAACTTTTATTTTGTTCTAAATTTCGTAATGGCCAATGACGGGTCCCACTGGGCGTGCCAATTTGTTTACAGTGATTTCTGGTAAACAACCGCTAGTCCTCCAAACTATCGAATAATCTTAATGACTGTTATTCAATCTCTCTGGTAACTCGCATGATCGACTAGATTGATCCTAGGATGTATTGGTCATTTGGATAACTCTCATTATAGAACTGGTATTCATGGTTGGTATTTAGAATGTTGTGTAAGTGTTTAACTTACTTCGATTACTCTATTAAAGATCTAATAACTTGATCAAGTAAATGCGCGTGAAACTAAATTGCATGAATAAAGTTCAATTGTAAAGACATATAAAACTGCAGAAAAGACAAGTAAATGACTTCGAAGCATAAAAACATGTAATGTAAAAGATTCTCTGGAATGTAAAAGATTCGAAATATGAAGAAAGCGTTTAAATGCAAGAAAACAGTAAAATGACTTTAAGTGAAAAAAGGTGTTCGGATGATAAAAGCTTGAAGATAAAGGCATGAAATGTACAAAAGTTTCTGAAATGTAAAGTATTTGAAATTGAAAGAAAGCATTTAAATGTAAGGCATCAGTAAAAAGATTTCGAATGAAAATATTTTAATGCAAAGGCTTTTGAATGGTATTGACATGAAGATAGAGGAAAATACTGGAAATGATAAAGAGTTTCATTAAATCATAAACACTTGGGGTTATCATACGTACATTTCTCGTGCATTCGTTTCCCTAGCCATGTGGTATTTTGAATGTTTACTGAGTTTTTTTGTACAATAGATATGACACACGAAATCCTAATGCTAAGACTTCTATTTATACTACTTCGACCATAACGGTCTTGCTATAAGATTCTGCCACGTTCAGAACATGCAAAGCAAATGCCTCTCTCTAGCTTCCACGCGTCTTCGAATGCTCCAGCGCATATATTTTAAATTTCGAACATCCCGCTTGCATTTGAATTTCAAATGTTTTGGCACTTCTTTGCTTTGAACGCATTTCATGGACACAGCCTTGTTATCATTTCGAGACTTCTTTGAATATATTCTCATAACTGTCACTCGAAGCTCCAAGCTTTGATATGCCCATTCGAAGCACTGCTTCTACCATTTCGAAACATGACGTCTTGCTTTGTTCCAACCGAAACGTCCAATTTGCTTTGCTTCTAATAATATCATCAAAATCTTCAGCCAACAGGCTGATGGAAGAAAGGAGTGTTGTTTAGCCTTAATTTGAGGCTGATGAAAGAAAGGAGTGTTGTTGAACTGGAGAGGAAGATGAAGTTCAAAGGTGCTCAAAGGTTCTCAATGTTTGAAGATATGGGGTTGTCTTGTGCCATTAATAAGAAATCTATGAGTATTAACTTTTAGAACTTTACACCGCTCTAGGTTGGAATTTACGTGTCAAATGGTATTATATACAGTTAGTAATGATTATATAGTTTAAATTACATTCAGGGGTACTAAATAAGACATTTAGGGATAAAAAAAATTGTATCAACAATTGACATTTATCCTGTTTATGAAACTATTTGTAACTTATTCTCATTTATAAAAGTAATATTTTCAAGTCAATTATTCTTTTTCTGTATCATGTCATAATATTATATATCATTTTTCATAAACATTTATATTTTGTTTTAGTTTTAAATTTATTATTTTGAATTTAGTTAATATATTTTTAATAAGCATTTAGTATTTTGTTTCAAATTTTAAAACAAACTTTTCTTTCTTCTAATTTTGAGTAATTCAATTATAATTTGAAATTGTTTGAATTTTTCACAAATGTGTTCGAAATGGTTAATAATTAGTATTGAAGTTATATAAAACAATAAAATAAAATCAAGAATGAAATTTAATTACTATAATTATTTTAATATGAATTAATTAAAATTGACTATCTTATTAAAAAGTTGAATAAATAGTCTTAAATAATAATTGTAATTTTTAACTAAATAGATTAAAATCATTAATTGTGAACTTTGTTTTTAAATATATTTTATTATTTATAATATATTATAATAATAGCTGATTTATAGATAAAAATATATTATTTCATTCACTAAAACAATATTATTATGAGAGTACATTAGCCTTTAAAATCCTTTAGAGTCAACTCTAATAAGTATTTTTGTTACATATATTAGTTATAAAAAATATCAAAATTTTTTGTTTTTAATATAATAATTACTTCTGATTTTGTATTAACGTATTAAAAAAAGTAGATATTAAACTGATATAAAAATTATAAAAATTATAGTAAGCAAATAAACAAAATTTCTAATAATTTTATTAATATTGTTAACGCATTTATATGTGAACTTGGAATATGGTCCAAAACCAAAAGTCTCAATTAAACATCATATATTCACAATTTAAATGTAAATATAAATGTCCATTAATAAGATATTTAATTTAAAGATTATTTCAAAAACCAAAAGTCTCAATTAAAAATCATATATTCTTCTCGATTGAAATGATGAGATATTTAATTTCAAGAATATTTTAATATACTCTTATTTTACTATTAAACTTATATTAACATTTGTCTATTTTCATGGAGTCTCCTATTCATCAAGTCATTGTCAACCTAACGTGAAGAAAACCTTGAAAAATAAACAATTATGTAACAAACAACATAACAAGAAGTATCATTAAAAAAACTTAAGTAGATTTTTAAGATGTAGATTAGAATCAAATGAAAAATTATACGAATGATTGTAAAAAACATTACCGATGTATCCATCAAAATGATCTCCATACTGTTAAAAAGACTCCATGCATCAACGATTCAAACCGTCAATCTCTAGGTTTCCTTTATGTCGTTAATGTCCTTGATATAGTAATTTCTGATTGCATTTGAACATTAAATCGTTAACAAACATCAATAACACGAACACCAATTTAACGTAAGCTGATGGAAGAAAGGAGTGTTGTTGAACTGGAGAGGAAGATGAAGTTCAAAGGTGCCAAAGGTTCTCAATGTTTGAAGATATGGGGTTGTCTTGTGCCTTTAATAAGAAATCTATGAGTATTAACTTTTAGAACTTTACACGACTCTAGGTTGGAATTTACGTGTCAAATGATATTATAAACAGTTAGTAATGATTATATAGTTTAAATTACATTCAGGGGTACAAAATAAGACATTTAGGGATAAAAATGATTGTATCAACAATTGACATTTATCCTGTTTATAAAACTATTTGTAACTTATTCTCATTTATAAAAGTAATATTTTCAAGTCAATTATTCTTTTTCTGTATCATGTCATAATATTATATATCATTTTTCATAAACATTTATATTTTGTTTTATTTTTAAATTTATTATTTTGTATTTAGTTAATATATTTTCAATAAGCATTTAGTATTTTGTTTTAAATTTTAAAACAAACTTTTTTTTCTTCTAATTTTGATTAAATCAATTATAATTTGAAATTGTTTGAATTTTTCACAAATGTGTTCGAAATGGTTAATAATTAGTATTGAAGTTATATAAAACAATAAAATAAAATCAAGAATGAAATATAATTATTATAATTATTTTAATATGAATTAATTAAAATTGACTATCTTATTAAAAAGTTGAATAAATAATCTTAAATAATAATTGTAATTTTTAACTAAATAGATTAAAATCATTAATTGTGAACTTTTTTTTAAATATATTTTATTATTTATAATATATTATAATAATTTCTGATTTATAGATAAAAATATATTATTTCATTCACTAAAACAATATTATTATGAGAGTACATTAGCCTTTAAATCATTTAGAGTCACAACTAATTAGTACTTTTGTTACATATATTAGTTATAAAAAATATCAATTTTTTTTATTTTTAATATAATAATTACTTGTGATTTTGTATTAACGTATTAAAAAAAGTAGATATTAAATTAATATAAAAATTATAAAAATTATAGTCAGCAAATAAACAAAATTTCTAATAATTTTATGAATATTGTTAACTCATTTATATGTGAACTTGGAATATGGTCCAAAACCAAAAGTCTCAATTAAACATCACATATTCTCAATTTAAATGTAAATATAAATGTCCATTAATAAGATATTTAATTTAAAGATTATTTCAAAAACCAAAAGTCTCAATTAAACATCATATATTCTTCTCGATTGAAATGATGAGATATTTAATTTCAAGATTATTTTAATATACTCTTATTTTACAATTAAACTTATATTAACATTTGTCTATTTTCATGGAGTCTCCTATTCATCAAGTCATTGTCAACCTAACGTGAAGAAAACCTTGAAAAACAAACAACTATGTAACAAACAACATAACAAGAAGTATCATTAAAAAAACATAAGTAGATTTTTAAGATGTTGATTAGAATCAAATGAAAAATTATACGAATGATTGTAAAAAACATTACTGATGTATCCATCAAAATGATCTCCATACTGTTAATAAGACTCCATGCTCAACAATTTGAACCGTCAATCTCTAGGTTTCCTTTATGTCGTTAATGTCCTTGATATAGTATTTTCTGATTGCATTTGAACATTAAATCATTAACTAACATAAATAACACGAACACCAATTTAACGTAAGGCTGATGGAAGAAAGTAGTGTTGTTTAGCCTTAATTTGAGGCTGATGAAAGAAAGGAGTGTTGTTGAACTGGAGAGGAAGATGAAGTTCAAAGGTGCTCAAAGGTTCTCAATGTTTGAAGATATGGGGTTGTCTTGTGCCTTTAATAAGAAATCTATGAGTATTAACTTTTAGAACTTTACACGGCTCTATGTTGGAATTTACGTGTCAAATGGTATTATATACAGTTAGTAATGATTATATAGTTTAAATTACATTCAGGGGTACTAAATAAGACATTTAGGGATAAAAATAATTGTATCAACAATTGACATTTATCCTGTTTATAAAACTATTTGTAACTTATTCTCATTTATAAAAGTAATGTTTTCAAGTCAATTATTCTTTTTCTGTATCATGTCATAATATTATATATCATTTTCCATAAACATTTATATTTTGTTTTATTTTTAAATTTATTATTTTATATTTAGTTAATATATTTTCAATAAGCATTTAGTATTTTGTTTTAAATTTTAAAACAAACTTTTTTTTCTTCTAATTTTGATTACATCAATTATAATTTGAAATTGTTTGAATTTTTCACAAATGTGTTCGAAATGGTTAATAATTAGTATTGAAGTTATATAAAACAATAAAATAAAATCAAGAATGAAATATAATTATTATAATTATTTTAATATGAATTGATTAAAATTGACTATCTTATTAAAAAGTTGAATAAATAGTCTTAAATAATAATTGTAATTTTTAACTAAATAGATTAAAATCTTTAATTGTGAACTTTTTTTTTAATATATTTTATTATTTATAATATATTATAATAATTTCTGATTTATAGATAAAAATATATTATTTCATTCACTAAAACAATATTATTATGAGAGTACATTAGCCTTTAAAATCATTTAGAGTCACAACTAATAAGTACTTTTGTTACATATATTAGTTATAAAAAATATCAAAATTTTTTGTTTTTAATATAATAATTACTTGTGATTTTGTATTAACGTATTAAAAAACGTAGATATTAAACTAATATAAAAATTATAAAAATTATAGTCAGCAAATAAACAAAATTTCTAATAATTTTATGAATATTGTTAACTCATTTATATGTGAACTTGGAATATGGTCCAAAACCAAAAGT
This sequence comes from Vicia faba, assembly GCA_948472305.1. NCBI lineage: Eukaryota > Viridiplantae > Streptophyta > Magnoliopsida > Fabales > Fabaceae > Vicia > Vicia faba. Next base: position 1,313,182,200 of record OX451735.1, on the reverse strand, counting down.
CTCAATTAAACATCACATATTCTCAATTTAAAAGTAAATATAAATGTCCATTAATAAGATATTTAATTTAAAGATTATTTCAAAAACCAAAAGTCTCAATTAAAAATCATATATTCTTCTCGATTGAAATGATGAGATATTTAATTTCAAGATTATTTTAATATACTCTTATTTTACAATTAAACTTATATTAACATTTGTCTATTTTCATGGAGTCTCCTATTCATCAAGTCATTGTCAACCTAACGTGAAGAAAACCTTGAAAAACAAACAATTATGTAACAAACAACATAACAAGAAGTATCATTAAAAAAACATAAGTAGATTTTTAAGATGTTGATTAGAATCAAATGAAAAATTATATGAATGATTGTAAAAAACATTACCGATGTATCCATCAAAATGATCTCCATACTGTTAATAAGACTCCATGCATCAACGATTCGAACCGTCAATCTCTAGGTTTCCTTTATGTCGTTAATGTCCTTGATATAGTAATTTTTGATTGCATTTGAACATTAAATCGTTAACAAACATAAATAACACGAACACCAATTTAACCTAAGGCTGATGGAAGAAAGGAGTGTTGTTTAGCCTTAATTTGAGGCTGATGAAAGAAAGGAGTGTTGTTGAACTGGAGAGGAAGATGAAGTTCAAAGGTGCTCAAAGGTTCTCAATGTTTAAAGATATGGGGTTGTCTTTTGCCTTTAATAAGAAATCTATGAGTATTAACTTTTAGAACTTTACACGACTCTAGGTTGGAATTTACGTGTCAAATGGTATTATATACAGTTAGTAATGATTATATAGTTTAAATTACATTCAGGGTACTAAATAAGACATTTAGGGATAAAAATTATTGTATCAACAATTGACATTTATCCTGTTTATAAAACTATTTGTAACTTATTCTCATTTATAAAAGTAATGTTTTCAAGTCAATTATTCTTTTTCTGTATCATGTCATAATATTATATATCATTTTCCATAAACATTTATATTTTGTTTTATTTTTCAATTTATTATTTTATATTTAGTTAATATATTTTCAATAAGCATTTAGTATTTTGTTTTAAATTTTAAAACAAACTTTTTTTTCTTCTAATTTTGATTGAATCAATTATAATTTGAAATTGTTTGAATTTTTCACAAATGTGTTCGAAATGGTTAATAATTAGTATTGAAGTTATATAAAACAATAAAATAAAATCAAGAATGAAATATAATTATTATAATTATTTTAATATGAATTAATTAAAATTGACTATCTTATTAAAAAGTTGAATAAATAGTCTTAAATAATAATTGTAATTTTTAACTAAATAGATTAAAATCATTAATTGTGAACTTTTTTTTAAATATATTTTATAATTTATAATATATTATAATAATTTCTGATTTATAGATAAAAATATATTATTTCATTCACTAAAACAATATTATTATGAGAGTACATTAGCCTTTAAAATCATTTAGAGTCACAACTAATAAGTACTTTTGTTACATATATTAGTTATAAAAAATATCAAAAATTATTGTTTTTAATATAATAATTACTTGTGATTTTGTATTAACGTATTAAAAAAAGTAGATATTAAACTAATATAAAAATTATAAAAATTATAGTAGCAAATAAACAAAATTTCTAATAATTTTATGAATATTGTTAACGCATTTATATGTGAACTTGGAATATGGTCCAAAACCAAAAGTCTCAATTAAACATCACATATTCTCAATTTAAATGTAAATATAAATGTCCATTAATAAGATATTTAATTTAAAGATTATTTCAAAAACCAAAAGTCTTAATTAAACATCCTATATTCTTCTCGATTGAAATGATGAGATATTTAATTTCAAGATTATTTTAATATACTCTTATTTTACAATTAAACTTATATTAACATTTGTCTATTTTCATGGAGTCTCATATTCATCAAGTCATTGTCAACCTAACGTAAAGAAAACCTTGAAAAACAAACAATTATGTAACAAACAACATAACAAGAAGTATCATTAAAAAAACATAAGTAGATTTCTAAGATGTTGATTAGAATCAAATGAAAAATTATACGAATGATTGTAAAAAACATTACTGATGTATCCATCAAAATGATCTCCATACTGTTAATAAGACTCCATGCATCAACAATTCGAACCGTCAATCTCTAGGTTTCCTTTATGTCGTTAATGTCCTTGATATAGTATTTTCTGATTGCATTTGAACATTAAATCGTTAACAAATATAAATAACATGAACACCAATTTAATGTAAGGCTGATGGAAGAAAGGAGTGTTGTTTAACCTTAATTTGAGGCTGATGAAAGAAAGGAGTGTTGTTGAGCTTGAGAGGAAGATGAAGTTCAAAGGTGCTTAAAGGTTCTCAATGTTTGAAGATATATGGTTGTCTTGTGCCTTTAATAAGAAATCTATGAGTATTAACTTTTAGAACTTTACACGACTCTAGGTTGGAATTTACGTGTCAAATGGTATTATATACAGTTAGTAATGATTATATAGTTTAAATTACATTCAGGGGTACTAATAAGACATTTAGGGATAAAAATAATTGTATCAACAATTGACATTTATCTTGTTTACAAAACTATTTGTAACTTATTCTCATTTATAAAAGTAATGTTTTCAAGTCAATTACTCTTTTTCTGTATCATGTCATAATATTATATATCATTTTCCATAAACATTTATATTTTGTTTTATTTTTAAATTTATTATTTTATATTTAGTTAATATATTTTCAATAAGCATTTAGTATTTTGTTTTAAATTTTAAAACAAACTTTTTTTTCTTCTAATTTTGATTAAATCAATTATAATTTGAAATTGTTTGAATTTTTCACAAATGTGTTCGAAATGGTTAATAATTAGTATTGAAGTTATATAAAACAATAAAATAAAATCAAGAATGAAATATAATTATTATAATTATTTTAATATGAATTAATTAAAATTGACTATCTTATTAAAAAGTTGAATAAATAGTCTTAAATAATAATTGTAATTTTTAACTAAATAGATTAAAATCATTAATTGTGAACTTTTTTTTAAATATATTTTATTATTTATAATATATTATAATAATTTCTGATTTATAGATAAAAATATATTATTTCATTCACTAAAACAATATTATTATGAGAGTACATTAGCCTTTAAAATCATTTAGAGTCACAACTAATAAGTACTTTTGTTACATATATTAGTTATAAAAAATATCAAATTTTTTTGTTTTTAATATAATAATTACTTGTGATTTTGTATTAACGTATTAAAAAAAGTAGATATTAAACTAATATAAAAATTATAAAAATTATAGTCAGCAAATAAAAAAAATTTCTAATAATTTTATGAACATTGTTAACGCATTTATATGTGAACTTGGAATATGGTCCAAAACCAAAAGTCTTAATTAAACATCACATATTCTCAATTTAAATGTAAATATAAATGTCCATTAATAAGATATTTAATTTAAAGATTATTTCAAAAACCAAAAGTCTTAATTAAACATCCTATATTCTTCTCGATTGAAATGATGAGATATTTAATTTAAAGATTATTTTAATATACTCTTATTTTACAATTAAACTTATATTAAAATTTGTCTATTTTCATGGAGTCTCATATTCATCAAGTCATTGTTAACCTAACGTGAAGAAAACCTTGAAAAACAAACAATTATGTAACAAACAACATAACAAGAAGTATCATTAAAAAAACATAAGTAGATTTCTAAGATGTTGATTAGAATCAAATGAAAAATTATACAAATGATTGTATAAAACATTACCGATGTATCCATCAAAATGATCTCCATACTGTTAATAAGACTCCATGCATCAACAATTCGAACCGTCAATCTCTAGGTTTCCTTTATGTCGTTAATGTCCTTGATATAGTATTTTCTGATTGCATTTGAACATTAAATCGTTAACAAATATAAATAACACGAACACCAATTTAATGTAAGGCTGATGGAAGAAAGGAGTGTTGTTTAACCTTAATTTGAGGCTGATGAAAGAAAGAAGTGTTGTTGAACTGGAGAGGAAGATGAAGTTCAAAGGTGCTCAAAGGTTCTCAATGTTTGAAGATATATGGTTGTCTTGTGCCTTTAATAAGAAATCTATGAGTATTAACTTTTAGAACTTTACACGACTCTAGGTTGGAATTTACGTGTCAAATGGTATTATATACAGTTAATAATGATTATATAGTTTAAATTACATTCAGGGGTACTAAATAAGACATTTAGGGATAAAAATAATTGTATCAACAATTGACATTTATCCTGTTTATAAAACTATTTGTAACTTATTCTCATTTATAAAAGTAATATTTTCAAGTCAATTACTCTTTTTCTGTATCATGTCATAATATTATATATCATTTTTCATAAACATTTATATTTTGTTTTATTTTTAAATTTATTATTTTGTATTTAGTTAATAGATTTTTAATAAGCATTTAGTATTTTGTTTTAAATTTTAAAACAAAATTTTTTTTCTAATAATTTTGAGTAAATCAATTATAATTTGAGTTGTTTGAATTTTTCACAAATGTGTTCAAAATGGTTAATAATTAGTATTGAAGTTATATAAAACAATAAAATAAAATCAAGAATGAAATATAATTATTATAATTATTTTAATATGAATTAATTAAAATTGACTATCTTATTAAAAAGTTGAATAAATATTCTTAAATAATAATTGTAATTTTTAACTAAATAGATTAAAATCATTAATTGTAAAATTTTTTTTAAATATATTTTGTTGTTTATAATATAATATAACAATTTCTGATTTATAGATAAAAATATATTATTTCATTCACTAAAACAATATTATTATGAGAGTACATTAGCCTTTAAAATCATTTAGAGTCACAACTAATAAGTATTTTTGTTACATATATTAGTTATAAAAAATATCAAATTTTTTTGTTTTTAATATAATAATTACTTGTGATTTTTTATTAACGTATTAAAAAAAGTAGATATTAAACTAATATAAAAATTATAAAAATTATAGTCAGCAAATAAACAAAATTTCTAATAATTTTATTAATATTGTTAACGCATTTATATGTGAACTTGGAATATGGTCCAAAACCAAAAGTCTCAATTAAACATCACATATTCTCAATTTAAATGTAAATATAAATGTCCATTAATAAGATATTTAATTTAAAGATTATTTCAAAAACCAAAAGTCTTAATTAAACATCTTATATTCTTCTCGATTGAAATGATAAGATATTTAATTTCAAGATTATTTTAATATACTCTTATTTTACAATTAAACTTATATTAACATTTGTCTATTTTCATGGAGTCTCATATTCATCAAGTCATTGTTAACCTAACATGAAGAAAACCTTGAAAAACAAACAATTATGTAACAAACAACATAACATGAAGTATCATTAAAAAAACATAAGTAGATTTCTAAGATGTTGATTAGAATCAAATGAAAAATTATACGAATGATTGTATAAAACATTACCGATGTATCCATCAAAATGATCTCCATACTATTAATAAGATTCCATGCATCAACAATTCGAACCGTCAATATCTAGGTTTCCTTTATGTCGTTAATGTCCTTGATATAGTATTTTCTGATTGCATTTGAACATTAAATCGTTAACAAATATAAATAACACGAACACCAATTTAATGTAAGGCTGATGGAAGAAAGGTGTGTTGTTTAACCTTAATTTGAGGCTGATGAAAGAAAGGAGTGTTGTTGAACTGGAGAGGAAGATGAAGTTCAAAGGTGCTCAAAGGTTCTCAATGTTTGAAGATATATGGTTGTTTTGTGCCTTTAATAAGAAATCTATGAGTATTAACTTTTAGAACTTTACACGACTCTAGGTTGGAATTTACGTGTCAAATGGTATTATATACAGTTAGTAATGATTATATAGTTTAAATTACATTCAGGGGTACTAAATAAGACATTTAGGGATAAAAATAATTGTATCAACAATTGACATTTATCCTGTTTATAAAACTATTTGTAACTTATTCTCATTTATAAAAGTAATATTTTCAAGTCAATTATTCTTTTTCTGTATCATGTAATTATATTATATATCATTTTTCATAAACATTTATATTTTGTTTTATTTTTAAATTTATTATTTTGTATTTAGTTAATAGATTTTTAATAAGCATTTAGTATTTTGTTTTAAATTTTAAAACAAACTTTTTTTTCTAATAATTTTGAGTAAATCAATTATAATTTGAGTTGTTTGAATTTTTCACAAATGTGTTCAAAATGGTTAATAATTAGTATTGAAGTTATATAAAACAATAAAATAAAATCAAGAATGAAATTTAATTACTATAATTATTTTAATATGAATTAATTAAAATTGACTATCTTATTAAAAAGTTGAATAAATAGTCTTAAATAATAATTGTAATTTTTAACTAAATAGATTAAAATCATTAATTGTGAACTTTGTTTTTAAATATATTTTATTATTTATAATATATTATAATAATAGCTGATTTATAGATAAAAATATATTATTTCATTCACTAAAACAATATTATTATGAGAGTACATTAGCCTTTAAAATCATTTAGAGTCACAACTAATAAGTATTTTTGTTACATATATTAGTTATAAAAAATATCAAAATTTTTTGTTTTTAATATAATAATTACTTCGGATTTTGTATTAACGTATTAAAAAAAGTAGATATTAAACTAATATAAAAATTATAAAAATTATAGTCAGCAAATAAACAAAATTTCTAATAATTTTATTAATATTGTTAACGCATTTATATGTGAACTTGGAATATGGTCCAAAACCAAAAGTCTCAATTAAACATCATATATTCTCAATTTAAATGTAAATATAAATGTCCATTAATAAGATATTTAATTTAAAGATTATTTCAAAAACCAAAAGTCTCAATTAAAAATCATATATTCTTCTCGATTGAAATGATGAGATATTTAATTTCAAGAATATTTTAATATACTCTTATTTTACTATTAAACTTATATTAACATTTGTCTATTTTCATGGAGTCTCCTATTCATTAAGTCATTGTCAACCTAACGTGAAGAAAACCTTGAAAAACAAACAATTATGTAACAAACAACATAACAAGAAGTACCATTAAAAAAACTTAAGTAGATTTTAAAATGTTGATTAGAATCAAATGAAAAATTATACGAATGATTGTAAAAAACATTACCGATGTATCCATCAAAATGATCTCCATACTGTTAATAAGACTCCATGCATCAACAATTCGAACCGTCAATCTCTAGGTTTCCTTTATGTCGTAAATGTCCTTGATATAGTATTTTCTGATTGCATTTGAACATTAAATCGTTAACAAACATAAATAACACGAACACCAATTTAACGTAAGGCTGATGGAAGAAAGGAGTGTTGTTTAACCTTAATTTGAGGCTGATGAAAGAAAGGAGTGTTGTTGAACTGGAGAGGAAGATGAAGTTCAAAGGTGCTCAAAGGTTCTCAATGTTTAAAGATATGGGGTTGTCTTGAGACTTTAATAAGAAATCTATGAGTATTAACTTTTAGAACTTTACACGACTCTAGGTTGGAATTTACGTGTCAAATGGTATTATATACAGTTAGTAATGATTATAAAGTTTAAATTACATTCAGGGGTACTAAATAAAACATTTAGTGATAAAAATAATTGTATCAACAATTGACATTTATCCTGTTTATAAAACTATTTGTAACTTATTCTCATTTATAAAAGTAATGTTTTCAAGTCAATTATTCTTTTTCTGTATCATGTCATAATATTATATATCATTTTCCATAAACATTTATATTTTGTTTTATTTTTAAATTTATTATTTTATATTTAGTTAATATATTTTCAATAAGCATTTAGTATTTTGTTTTAAATTTTAAAACAAACTTTTTTTTTCTTCTAATTTTGATTAAATCAATTATAATTTGAAATTGTTTGAATTTTCCACAAATGTGTTCGAAATGGTTAATAATTAGTATTGAAGTTATATAAATACAATAAAATAAAATCAAGAATGAAATATAATTATTATAATTATTTTAATATGAATTAATTAAAATTGACTATCTTATTAAAATGTTGAATAAATAGTCTTAAATAATAATTGTAATTTTTAACTAAATAGATTAAAATCATTAATTGTGAACTTTTTTTTTAAATATATTTTATTATTTATAATATATTATAATAATTTCTGATTTATAGATAAAAATATATTATTTCATTCACTAAAACAATATTATTATGAGAGTACATTAGCCTTTAAAATCATTTAGAGTCACAACTAATAAGTACTTTTGTTACATATATTAGTTATAAAAAATATCAAAATTTTTTGTTTTTAATATAATAATTACTTGTGATTTTGTATTAACGTATTAAAAAAAGTAGATATTAAACTAATATAAAAATTATAAAAATTATAGTCAGCAAATAAACAAAATTTCTAATAATTTTATGAATATTGTTAACGCATTTATATGTGAACTTGGAATATGGTCCAAAACCAAAAGTCTCAATTAAACATCACATATTCTCAATTTAAATGTAAATATAAATGTCCATTAATAAGATATTTAATTTAAAGATTATTTCAAAAATCAAAAGTCTTAATTAAACATCCTATGTTCTTCTCGATTGAAATGATAAGATATTTAATTTCAAGATTATTTTAATATACTCTTATTTTACAATTAAACTTATATTAACATTTGTCTATTTTCATGGAGTCTCATATTCATCAAGTCATTGTTAACCTAACGTGAAGAAAACCTTGAAAAACAAACAATTATGTAACAAACAACATAACAAGAAGTATCATTAAAAAAACATAAGTAAATTTCTAAGATGTTGATTAGAATCAAATGAAAAATTATACGAATGATTGTATAAAACATTACCGATGTATCCATCAAAATGATCTCCATACTATTAATAAGACTCCATGCATCAACAATTCGAACCATCAATCTCTAGGTTTCCTTTATGTCGTTAATGTCCTTGATATAGTATTTTCTGATTGCATTTCAACATTAAATCGTTAACAAATATAAATAACACGAACACCAATTTAATGTAAGGCTGATGGAAGAAAGGAGTGTTGTTTAACCTTAATTTGAGGCTGATGAAAGAAAGGAGTGTTGTTGAACTGGAGAGGAAGATGAAGTTCAAAGGTGCTCAAAGGTTCTCAATGTTTGAAGATATGGGGTTGTCTTGTGCCTTTAATAAGAAATCTATGAGTATTAACTTTTAGAACTTTACACGACTCTAGGTTGGAATTTACGTGTCAAATGGTATTATATACAGTTAGTAATGATTATATAGTTTAAATTACATTCAGGGGTACTAAATAAGACATTTAGGGATAAAAATAATTGTATCAACAATTGACATTTATCCTGTTTATAAAACTATTTGTAACTTATTCTCATTTATAAAAGTAATATTTTCAAGTCAATTATTCTTTTTCTGTATCATGTCATAATATTATATATCATTTTTCATAAACATTTATATTTTGTTTTATTTTTAAATTTATTATTTTGTATTTAGTTAATATATTTTTAATAAGCATTTAGTATTTTGTTTCAAATTTTAAAACAAACTTTTTTTTCTTCTAATTTTGAGTAATTCAATTATAATTTGAAGTTGTTTGAATTTTTCACAAATGTGTTCAAAATGGTTAATAATTAGTATTGAAGTTATATAAAACAATAAAATAAAATCAAGAATGAAATTTAATTACTATAATTATTTTAATATGAATTAATTAAAATTGACTATCTTATTAAAAAGTTGAATAAATAGTCTTAAATAATAATTGTAATTTTTAACTAAATAGATTAAAATCATTAATTGTGAACTTTGTTTTTAAATATATTTTATTATTTATAATATATTATAATAATAGCTGATTTATAGATAAAAATATATTATTTCATTCACTAAAACAATATTATTATGAGAGTACATTAGCCTTTAAAATCATTTAGAGTCACAACTAATAAGTATTTTTGTTACATATATTAGTTATAAAAAATATCAAAATTTTTTGTTTTTAATATAATAATTACTTCGGATTTTGTATTAACGTATTAAAAAAAGTAGATATTAAACTAATATAAAAATTATAAAAATTATAGTCAGCAAATAAACAAAATTTCTAATAATTTTATTAATATTGTTAACGCATTTATATGTGAACTTGGAATATGGTCCAAAACCAAAAGTCTCAATTAAACATCATATATTCTCAATTTAAATGTAAATATAAATGTCCATTAATAAGATATTTAATTTAAAGATTATTTCAAAAACCAAAAGTCTCAATTAAAAATCATATATTCTTCTCGATTGAAATGATGAGATATTTAATTTCAAGAATATTTTAATATACTCTTATTTTACTATTAAACTTATATTAACATTTGTCTATTTTCATGGAGTCTCCTATTCATTAAGTCATTGTCAACCTAACGTGAAGAAAACCTTGAAAAACAAACAATTATGTAACAAACAACATAACAAGAAGTACCATTAAAAAAACTTAAGTAGATTTTAAAATGTTGATTAGAATCAAATGAAAAATTATACGAATGATTGTAAAAAACATTACCGATGTATCCATCAAAATGATCTCCATACTGTTAATAAGACTCCATGCATCAACAATTCGAACCGTCAATCTCTAGGTTTCCTTTATGTCGTAAATGTCCTTGATATAGTATTTTCTGATTGCATTTGAACATTAAATCGTTAACAAACATAAATAACACGAACACCAATTTAACGTAAGGCTGATGGAAGAAAGGAGTGTTGTTTAACCTTAATTTGAGGCTGATGAAAGAAAGGAGTGTTGTTGAACTGGAGAGGAAGATGAAGTTCAAAGGTGCTCAAAGGTTCTCAATGTTTAAAGATATGGGGTTGTCTTGAGACTTTAATAAGAAATCTATGAGTATTAACTTTTAGAACTTTACACGACTCTAGGTTGGAATTTACGTGTCAAATGGTATTATATACAGTTAGTAATGATTATAAAGTTTAAATTACATTCAGGGGTACTAAATAAAACATTTAGTGATAAAAATAATTGTATCAACAATTGACATTTATCCTGTTTATAAAACTATTTGTAACTTATTCTCATTTATAAAAGTAATGTTTTCAAGTCAATTATTCTTTTTCTGTATCATGTCATAATATTATATATCATTTTCCATAAACATTTATATTTTGTTTTATTTTTAAATTTATTATTTTATATTTAGTTAATATATTTTCAATAAGCATTTAGTATTTTGTTTTAAATTTTAAAACAAACTTTTTTTTTCTTCTAATTTTGATTAAATCAATTATAATTTGAAATTGTTTGAATTTTCCACAAATGTGTTCGAAATGGTTAATAATTAGTATTGAAGTTATATAAATACAATAAAATAAAATCAAGAATGAAATATAATTATTATAATTATTTTAATATGAATTAATTAAAATTGACTATCTTATTAAAATGTTGAATAAATAGTCTTAAATAATAATTGTAATTTTTAACTAAATAGATTAAAATCATTAATTGTGAACTTTTTTTTTAAATATATTTTATTATTTATAATATATTATAATAATTTCTGATTTATAGATAAAAATATATTATTTCATTCACTAAAACAATATTATTATGAGAGTACATTAGCCTTTAAAATCATTTAGAGTCACAACTAATAAGTACTTTTGTTACATATATTAGTTATAAAAAATATCAAAATTTTTTGTTTTTAATATAATAATTACTTGTGATTTTGTATTAACGTATTAAAAAAAGTAGATATTAAACTAATATAAAAATTATAAAAATTATAGTCAGCAAATAAACAAAATTTCTAATAATTTTATGAATATTGTTAACGCATTTATATGTGAACTTGGAATATGGTCCAAAACCAAAAGTCTCAATTAAACATCACATATTCTCAATTTAAATGTAAATATAAATGTCCATTAATAAGATATTTAATTTAAAGATTATTTCAAAAATCAAAAGTCTTAATTAAACATCCTATGTTCTTCTCGATTGAAATGATAAGATATTTAATTTCAAGATTATTTTAATATACTCTTATTTTACAATTAAACTTATATTAACATTTGTCTATTTTCATGGAGTCTCATATTCATCAAGTCATTGTTAACCTAACGTGAAGAAAACCTTGAAAAACAAACAATTATGTAACAAACAACATAACAAGAAGTATCATTAAAAAAACATAAGTAAATTTCTAAGATGTTGATTAGAATCAAATGAAAAATTATACGAATGATTGTATAAAACATTACCGATGTATCCATCAAAATGATCTCCATACTGTTAATAAGACTCCATGCATCAACAATTCGAACCATCAATCTCTAGGTTTCCTTTATGTCGTTAATGTCCTTGATATAGTATTTTTTGATTGCATTTGAACATTAAATCGTTAACAAATATAAATAACACGAACACCAATTTAATGTAAGGCTGATGGAAGAAAGGAGTGTTGTTTAACCTTAATTTGAGGCTGATGAAAGAAAGGAGTGTTGTTGAACTGGAGAGGAAGATGAAGTTCAAAGGTGCTCAAAGGTTCTCAATGTTTGAAGATATGGGGTTGTCTTGTGCCTTTAATAAGAAATCTATGAGTATTAACTTTTAGAACTTTACACGACTCTAGGTTGGAATTTACGTGTCAAATGGTATTATATACAGTTAGTAATGATTATATAGTTTAAATTACATTCAGGGGTACTAAATAAGACATTTAGGGATAAAAATAATTGTATCAACAATTGACATTTATCCTGTTTATAAAACTATTTGTAACTTATTCTCATTTATAAAAGTAATATTTTCAAGTCAATTATTCTTTTTCTGTATCATGTCATAATATTATATATCATTTTTCATAAACATTTATATTTTGTTTTATTTTTAAATTTATTATTTTGTATTTAGTTAATATATTTTTAATAAGCATTTAGTATTTTGTTTCAAATTTTAAAACAAACTTTTTTTTCTTCTAATTTTGAGTAATTCAATTATAATTTGAAGTTGTTTGAATTTTTCACAAATGTGTTCAAAATGGTTAATAATTAGTATTGAAGTTATATAAAACAATAAAATAAAATCAAGAATGAAATTTAATTACTATAATTATTTTAATATGAATTAATTAAAATTGACTATCTTATTAAAAAGTTGAATAAATAGTCTTAAATAATAATTGTAATTTTTAACTAAATAGATTAAAATCATTAATTGTGAACTTTGTTTTTAAATATATTTTATTATTTATAATATATTATAATAATAGCTGATTTATAGATAAAAATATATTATTTCATTCACTAAAACAATATTATTATGAGAGTACATTAGCCTTTAAAATCATTTAGAGTCACAACTAATAAGTATTTTTGTTACATATATTAGTTATAAAAAATATCAAAATTTTTTGTTTTTAATATAATAATTACTTCGGATTTTGTATTAACGTATTAAAAAAAGTAGATATTAAACTAATATAAAAATTATAAAAATTATAGTCAGCAAATAAACAAAATTTCTAATAATTTTATTAATATTGTTAACGCATTTATATGTGAACTTGGAATATGGTCCAAAACCAAAAGTCTCAATTAAACATCATATATTCTCAATTTAAATGTAAATATAAATGTCCATTAATAAGATATTTAATTTAAAGATTATTTCAAAAACCAAAAGTCTCAATTAAAAATCATATATTCTTCTCGATTGAAATGATGAGATATTTAATTTCAAGAATATTTTAATATACTCTTATTTTACTATTAAACTTATATTAACATTTGTCTATTTTCATGGAGTCTCCTATTCATTAAGTCATTGTCAACCTAACGTGAAGAAAACCTTGAAAAACAAACAATTATGTAACAAACAACATAACAAGAAGTACCATTAAAAAAACTTAAGTAGATTTTAAAATGTTGATTAGAATCAAATGAAAAATTATACGAATGATTGTAAAAAACATTACCGATGTATCCATCAAAATGATCTCCATACTGTTAATAAGACTCCATGCATCAACAATTCGAACCGTCAATCTCTAGGTTTCCTTTATGTCGTAAATGTCCTTGATATAGTATTTTCTGATTGCATTTGAACATTAAATCGTTAACAAACATAAATAACACGAACACCAATTTAACGTAAGGCTGATGGAAGAAAGGAGTGTTGTTGAACTGGAGAGGAAGATGAAGTTCAAAGGTGCCAAAGGTTCTCAGAGTTTGAAGATATGGGGTTGTCTTGTGCCTTTAATAAGAAATCTATGAGTATTAACTTTTAGAACTTTACACGACTCTAGGTTGGAATTTACGTGTCAAATGATATTATAAACAGTTAGTAATGATTATATAGTTTAAATTACATTCAGGGGTACAAAATAAGACATTTAGGGATAAAAATAATTGTATCAACAATTGACATTTATCCTGTTTATAAAACTATTTGTAACTTATTCTCATTTCTAAAAGTAATATTTTCAAGTCAATTATTCTTTTTCTGTATCATGTCATAATATTATATATCATTTTTCATAAACATTTATATTTTGTTTTATTTTTAAATTTATTATTTTGTATTTAGTTAATAGAGTTTTAATAAGCATTTAGTATTTTGTTTTAAATTTTAAAACAAACTTTTTTTGCTTCTAATTTTGAGTAAATCAATTATAATTTGAAGTTGTTTGAATTTTTCACAAATGTGTTCAAAATGGTTAATAATTAGTATTGAAGTTATATAAAACAATAAAATAAAATCAAGAATGAAATATAATTATTATAATTATTTTAATATGAATTAATTAAAATTGACTATCTTATTAAAAAGTTGAATAAATAGTCTTAAATAATAATTGTAATTTTTAACTAAATAGATTAAAATCATTAATTGTGAACTTTGTTTTTAAATATATTTTATTATTTATAATATATTATAATAATAGCTGATTTATAGATAAAAATATATTATTTCATTCACTAAAACAATATTATTATGAGAGTACATTAGCCTTTAAAATCATTTAGAGTCACAACTAATAAGTATTTTTGTTACATATATTAGTTATAAAAAATATCAAAATTTTTTGTTTTTAATATAATAATTACTTGTGATTTGTATTAACGTATTAAAAAAAGTAGATATTAAACTGATATAAAAATTATAAAAATTATAGTAAGCAAATAAACAAAATTTCTAATAATTTTATGAATATTGTTAACGCATTTATATGTGAACTTGGAATATGGTCCAAAACCAAAAGTCTCAATTAAACATCATATATTCTCAATTTAAATGTAAATATAAATGTCCATTAATAAGATATTTAATTTAGAGATTATTTCAAAAACCAAAAGTCTTAATTAAACATCATATATTCTTCTCGATTGAAATGATGAGATATTTAATTTCAAGATTATTTTAATATACTCTTATTTTACAATTAAACATATATTAACATTTGTCTATTTTCATGGAGTCTCCTATTCATCAAGTCATTGTCAACCTAACGTGAAGAAAACCTTGAAAAACAAACAATTATGTAACAAACAACATAACAAGAAGTATCATTAAAAAAACTTAAGTAGATTTTTAAGATGTTGATTAGAATCAAATGAAAAATTATACGAATGATTGTAAAAAGCATTACTGATGTATCCATCAAAATGATCACCATACTGTTAATAAGACTCCATGCTCAACAATTTGAACCGTCAATCTCTAGGTTTCCTTTATGTCGTTAATGTCCTTGATATAGTATTTTCTGATTGCATTTGAACATTAAATCATTAACTAACATAAATAACACGAACACAAATTTAACGTAAGGCTGATGGAAGAAAGGAGTGTTGTTTAGCCTTAATTTGAGGCTGATGAAAGAAAGGAGTGTTGTTGAACTGGAGAGGAAGATGAAGTTCAAAGGTGCTCAAAGGTTCTCAATGTTTGAAGATATGGGGTTGTCTTGTGCCTTTAATAAGAAATCTATGAGTATTAACTTGTAGAACTTTACACGGCTGGAATTTACGTGTCAAATGGTATTATATATAGTTAGTAATGATTATATAGTTTAAATTACATTCAGGGGTATTAAATAAGACATTTAGGGATAAAAATAATTGTATCAACAATTGACATTTATCCTGTTTATAAAACTATTTGTAACTTATTTCATTTATAAAAGTAATGTTTTCAAGTCAATTATTCTTTTTCTGTATCATGTCATAATATTATATATCATTTTCCATAAACATTTATATTTTGTTTTATTTTTAAATTTATTATTTTATATTTAGTTAATATATTTTCAATAAGCATTTAGTATTTTGTTTTAAATTTTAAAACAAACTTTTTTTTCTTCTAATTTTGATTACATCAATTATAGTTTGAAATTGTTTGAATTTTTCACAAATGTGTTCGAAATGGTTAATAATTAGTATTGAAGTTATATAAAACAATAAAATAAAATCAAGAATGAAATATAATTATTATAATTATTTTAATATGAATTAATTAAAATTGACTATCTTATTAAAAAGTTGAATATATAGTCTTAAAAATAATAATTGTAATTTTTAACTAAATAGATTAAAATCATTAATTGTGAACTTTTTTTTAAATATATTTTATTATTTATAATATATTATAATAATTTATGATTTATAGATAAAAATATATTATTTCATTCACTAAAACAATATTATTATGAGAGTACATTAGCCTTTAAAATCATTTAGAGTCACAACTAATAAGTACTTTTGTTACATATATTAGTTATAAAAAATATCAAAATTTTTTGTTTTTAATATAATAATTACTTGTGATTTTGTATTAACGTAATAAAAAAAGTAGATATTAAACTAATATAAAAATTATAAAAATTATAGTCAGCAAATAAACAAAATTTCTAATAATTTTATGAATATTGTTAACTCATTTATATGTGAACTTGGAATATGGTCCAAAACCAAAAGTCTCAATTAAACATCACATATTCTCAATTTAAATGTAAATATAAATGTCCATTAATAAGATATTTAATTTAAAGATTATTTCAAAAACCAAAAGTCTTAATTAAACATCATATATTCTTCTCGATTGAAATGATGAGATATTTAATTTCAAGATTATTTTAATATACTCTTATTTTACAATTAAACTTATATTAACATTTGTCTATTTTCATGGAGTCTCCTATTCATCAAGTCATTGTCAACCTAACGTGAAGAAAACCTTGAAAAACAAACAATTATGTAACAAACAACATAACAAGAAGTATCATTAAAAAAACATAAGTAGATTTTTAAGATGTTGATTAGAATCAAATGAAAAATTATACGAATGATTGTAAAAAACATTACCGATGTATCCATCAAAATGATCTCCATACTGTTAATAAGACTCCATGCATCAACGATTCGAACCGTCAATCTCTAGGTTTCCTTTATGTCGTTAATGTCCTTGATATAGTAATTTCTGATTGCATTTGAACATTAAAGCGTTAACAAACATAAATAACACGAACACCAATTTAACGTAAGGCTGATGGAAGAAAGGAGTGTTGTTTAGCCTTAATTTGAGGCTGATAAAAGAAAGGAGTGTTGTTGAACTGGAGAGGAAGATGAAGTTCAAAGGTGCTCAAAGGTTCTCAATGTTTGAAGATATGGGGTTGTCTTGTGCCTTTAATAAGAAATCTATGAGTATTAACTTTTAGAACTTTACACGACTCTAGGTTGGAATTTACGTGTCAAATGGTATTATATACAGTTAGTAATGATTATATAGTTTAAATTACATTCAGGGGTACTAAATAAGACATTTAGGGATAAAAATAATTGTATCAACAATTGACATTTATCCTGTTTATAAAACTATTTGTAACTTATTCTCATTTATAAAAGTAATGTTTTCAAGTCAATTATTCTCTTTCTGTATCATGTCATAATATTATATATCATTTTCCATAAACATTTATATTTTGTTTTATTTTTAAATTTATTATTTTATATTTAGTTAATATATTTTCAATAAGCATTTAGTATTTTGTTTTAAATTTTAAAACAAACTTTTTTTTCTTCTAATTTTGATTAAATCAATTATAATTTGAAATTGTTTGAATTTTTCACAAATGTGTTTGAAATGGTTAATAATTAGTATTGAAGTTATATAAAACAATAAAATAAAATCAAGAATGAAATATAATTATTATAATTATTTTAATATGAATTAATTAAAATTGACTATCTTATTAAAAAGTTGAATAAATAGTCTTAAATAATAATTGTAATTTTTAACTAAATAGATTAAAATCATTAATTGTGAACTTTTTTTTAAATATATTTTATTATTTAAAATATATTATAATAATTTCTGATTTATAGATAAAAATATATTATTTCATTCACTAAAACAATATTATTATGAGAGTACATTAGCCTTTAAAATCATTTAGAGTCACAACTAATAAGTACTTTTGTTACATATATTAGTTATAAAAAATATCAAAATTTTTTGTTTTTAATATAATAATTACTTGTGATTTTGTATTAACGTAATAAAAAAAAGTAGATATTAAACTAATATAAAAATTATAAAAATTATAGTCAGCAAATAAACAAAATTTCTAATAATTTTATGAATATTGTTAACGCATTTATATGTGAACTTGGAATATGGTCCAAAACCAAAAGTCTCAATTAAACATCACATATTCTCAATTTAAATGTAAATATAAATGTCCATTAATAAGATATTTAATTTAAAGATTATTTCAAAAACCAAAAGTCTTAATTAAACATCCTATATTCTTCTCGATTGAAATGATGAGATATTTAATTTAAAGATTATTTTAATATACTCTTATTTTACAATTAAACTTATATTAACATTTGTCTATTTTCATGGAGTCTCATATTCATCAAGTCATTGTTAACCTAACGTGAAGAAAACCTTGAAAAACAAACAATTATGTAACAAACAACATAACAAGAAGTATCATTAAAAAAACATAAGTAGATTTCTAAGATGTTGATTAGAATCAAATGAAAAATTATACAAATGATTGTATAAAACATTACCGATGTATCCATCAAAATGATCTCCATACTGTTAATAAGACTCCATGCATCAACAATTCGAACCGTCAATCTCTAGGTTTCCTTTATGTCGTTAATGTCCTTGATATAGTATTTTCTGATTGCATTTGAACATTAAATCGTTAAAAAATATAAATAACACGAACACCAATTTAATGTAAGGCTGATGGAAGAAAGGAGTGTTGTTTAACCTTAATTTGAGGCTGATTAAAGAAAGAAGTGTTGTTGAACTGGAGAGGAAGATGAAGTTCAAAGGTGCTCAAAGGTTCTCAATGTTTGAAGATATATGGTTGTCTTGTGCCTTTAATAAGAAATCTATGAGTATTAACTTTTAGAACTTTACACGACTCTAGGTTGGAATTTACGTGTCAAATGGTATTATATACAGTTAGTAATGATTATATAGTTTAAATTACATTCAGGGGTACTAAATAAGACATTTAGGGATAAAAATAATTGTATCAACAATTGACATTTATCCTGTTTATAAAACTATTTGTAACTTATTCTCATTTATAAAAGTAATATTTTCAAGTCAATTACTCTTTTTCTGTATCATGTCATAATATTATATATCATTTTTCATAAACATTTATATTTTGTTTTATTTTTAAATTTATTATTTTGTATTTAGTTAATAGATTTTTAATAAGCATTTAGTATTTTGTTTTAAATTTTAAAACAAACTTTTTTTTCTAATAATTTTGAGTAAATCAATTATAATTTGAGTTGTTTGAATTTTTCACAAATGTGTTAAAAATGGTTAATAATTAGTATTGAAGTTATATAAAACAATAAAATAAAATCAAGAATGAAATATAATTATTATAATTATTTTAATATGAATTAATTAAAATTGACTATCTTATTAAAAAGTTGAATAAATAGTCTTAAATAATAATTGTAATTTTTAACTAAATAGATTAAAATCATTAATTGTAAAATTTTTTTTAAATATATTTTGTTGTTTATAATATAATATAACAATTTCTGATTTATAGATAAAAATATATTATTTCATTCACTAAAACAATATTATTATGAGAGTACATTAGCCTTTAAAATCATTTAGAGTCACAACTAATAAGTATTTTTGTTACATATATTAGTTATAAAAAATATCAAATTTTTTTGTTTTTAATATAATAATTACTTGTGATTTTGTATTAACGTATTAAAAAAAGTAGATATTAAACTATTATAAAAATTATAAAAATTATAGTCAGCAAATAAACAAAATTTCTAATAATTTTATTAATATTGTTAACGCATTTATATGTGAACTTGGAATATGGTCCAAAACCAAAAGTCTCAATTAAACATCACATATTCTCAATTTAAATGTAAATATAAATGTCCATTAATAAGATATTTAATTTAAAGATTATTTCAAAAACCAAAAGTCTTAATTAAACATCTTATATTCTTCTCGATTGAAATGATAAGATATTTAATTTCAAGATTATTTTAATATACTCTTATTTTACAATTAAACTTATATTAACATTTGTCTATTTTCATGGAGTCTCATATTCATCAAGTCATTGTTAACCTAACATGAAGAAAACCTTGAAAAACAAACAATTATGTAACAAACAACATAACATGAAGTATCATTAAAAAAACATAAGTAGATTTCTAAGATGTTGATTAGAATCAAATGAAAAATTATACGAATGATTGTATAAAACATTACCGATGTATCCATCAAAATGATCTCCATACTGTTAATAAGACTCCATGCATCAACAATTCGAACCGTCAATATCTAGGTTTCCTTTATGTCGTTAATGTCCTTGATATAGTATTTTCTGATTGCATTTGAACATTAAATCGTTAACAAATATAAATAACACGAACACCAATTTAATGTAAGGCTGATGGAAGAAAGGTGTGTTGTTTAACCTTAATTTGAGGCTGATGAAAGAAAGGAGTGTTGTTGAACTGGAGAGGAAGATGAAGTTCAAAGGTGCTCAAAGGTTCTCAATGTTTGAAGATATATGGTTGTCTTGTGCCTTTAATAAGAAATCTATGAGTATTAACTTTTAGAAATTTACACGACTCTAGGTTGGAATTTACGTGTCAAATGGTATTATATACAGTTAGTAATGATTATATAGTTTAAATTACATTCAGGGGTACTAAATAAGACATTTAGGGATAAAAATAATTGTATCAACAATTGACATTTATCCTGTTTATAAAACTATTTGTAACTTATTCTCATTTATAAAAGTAATATTTTCAAGTCAATTATTCTTTTTCTGTATCATGTCATTATATTATATATCATTTTTCATAAACATTTATATTTTGTTTTATTTTTAAATTTATTATTTTGTATTTAGTTAATAGATTTTTAATAAGCATTTAGTATTTTGTTTTAAATTTTAAAACAAACTTTTTTTTCTAATAATTTTGAGTAAATCAATTATAATTTGAGTTGTTTGAATTTTTCACAAATGTGTTCAAAATGGTTAATAATTAGTATTGAAGTTATATAAAAAAATAAAATAAAATCAAGAATGAAATATAATTATTATAATTATTTTAATATGAATTAATTAAAATTGACTATCTTATTAAAAATTTGAATAAATAGTCTTAAATAATAATTGTAATTTTTAACTAAATAGATTAAAATCATTAATTGTGAAATTTTTTTTAAATATATTTTGTTGTTTATAATATAATATAATAATTTCTGATTTATAGATAAAAATATATTATTTCATTCACTAAAACAATATTGTTATGAGAGTACATTAGCCTTTAAAATCATTTAGAGTCACAACTAATAAGTATTTTTGTTACATATATTAGTTATAAAAAATATCAAAATTTTTTGTTTTTAATATAATAATTACTTCGGATTTTGTATTAACGTATTAAAAAAAGTAGATATTAAACTAATATAAAAATTATAAAAATTATAGTCAGCAAATAAAAAAAATTTCTAATAATTTTATTAATATTGTTAACGCATTTATATGTGAACTTGGAATATGGTCCAAAACCAAAAGTCTCAATTAAACATCACATATTCTCAATTTAAATGTAAATATAAATGTCCATTAATAAGATATTTAATTTAAAGATTATTTCAAAAACCAAAAGTCTTAATTAAACATCATATATTCTTCTCGATTGAAATGATGAGATATTTAATTTCAAGATTATTTTAGTATACTCTTATTTTATAATTAAACTTATATTAACATTTGTCTATTTTCATGGAGTCTCGTATTCATCAAGTCATTGTCAACCTAACGTGAAGAAAACCTTGAAAAACAAACAATTATGTAACAAACAACATAACAAGAAGTACCATTAAAAAAACTTAAGTAGATTTTAAAATGTTGATTAGAATCAAATGAAAAATTATACGAATGATTGTAAAAAACATTACCGATGTATCCATCAAAATGATCTCCATACTGTTAATAAGACTCCATGCATCAACAATTCGAACCGTCAATCTCTAGGTTTCCTTTATGTCGTAAATGTCCTTGATATAGTATTTTCTTATTGCATTTGAACATTAAATCGTTAACAAACATAAATAACATGAACACCAATTTAACGTAAGGCTGATGGAAGAAAGGAGTGTTGTTTAACCTTAATTTGAGGCTGATGAAAGAAAGGAGTGTTGTTGAACTGGAGAGGAAGATGAAGTTCAAAGGTGCTCAAAGGTTCTCAATGTTTAAAGATATGGGGTTGTCTTGAGACTTTAATAAGAAATCTATGAGTATTAACTTTTAGAACTTTACACGACTCTAGGTTGGAATTTACGTGTCAAATGGTATTATATACAGTTAGTAATGATTATATAGTTTAAATTACATTCAGGGGTACTAAATAAGACATTTAGTGATAAAAATAATTGTATCAACAATTGACATTTATCCTGTTTATAAAACTATTTGTAACTTATTCTCATTTATAAAAGTAATGTTTTCAAGTCAATTATTCTTTTTCTGTATCATGTCATAATATTATATATCATTTTCCATAAACATTTATATTTTGTTTTATTTTTAAATTTATTATTTTATATTTAGTTAATATATTTTCAATAAGCATTTAGTATTTTGTTTTAAATTTTAAAACTAACTTTTTTTTCTTCTAATTTTGATTAAATCAATTATAATTTGAAATTGTTTGAATTTTTCACAAATGTGTTCGAAATGGTTAATAATTAGTATTGAAGTTATATAAATACAATAAAATAAAATCAAGAATGAAATATAATTATTATAATTATTTTAATATGAATTAATTAAAATTGACTATCTTATTAAAAAGTTGAATAAATAGTCTTAAATAATAATTGTAATTTTTAACTAAATAGATTAAAATCATTAATTGTGAACTTTTTTTTTAAATATATTTTATTATTTATAATATATTATAATAATTTCTGATTTATAGATAAAAATATATTATTTCATTCACTAAAACAATATTATTATGAGAGTACATTAGCCTTTAAAATCATTTAGAGTCACAACTAATAAGTACTTTTGTTACATATATTAGTTATAAAAAATATCAAAATTTTTTGTTTTTAATATAATAATTACTTGTGATTTTGTATTAACGTATTAAAAAAAGTAGATATTAAACTAATATAAAAATTATAAAAATTATAGTCAGCAAATAAACAAAATTTCTAATAATTTTATGAATATTGTTAACGCATTTATATGTGAACTTGGAATATGGTCCAAAACCAAAAGTCTCAATTAAACATCACATATTCTCAATTTAAATGTAAATATAAATGTCCATTAATAAGATATTTAATTTAAAGATTATTTCAAAAACCAAAAGTCTTAATTAAACATCCTATATTCTTCTCGATTGAAATGATAAGATATTTAATTTCAAGATTATTTTAATATACTCTTATTTTACAATTAAACTTATATTAACATTTGTCTATTTTCATGGAGTCTCATATTCATCAAGTCATTGTTAACCTAACGTGAAGAAAACCTTGAAAAACAAACAATTATGTAACAAACAACATAACAAGAAGTATCATTAAAAAAACATAAGTAAATTTCTAAGATGTTGATTAGAATCAAATGAAAAATTATACGAATGATTGTATAAAACATTACCGATGTATCCATCAAAATGATCTCCATACTGTTAATAAGACTCCATGCATCAACAATTCGAACCATCAATCTCTAGGTTTCCTTTATGTCGTTAATGTCCTTGATATAGTATTTTCTGATTGCATTTGAACATTAAATCGTTAACAAATATAAATAACATGAACACCAATTTAATGTAAGGCTGATGGAAGAAAGGAGTGTTGTTTAACCTTAATTTGAGTCTGATGAAAGAAAGGAGTGTTGTTGAACTGGAGAGGAAGATGAAGTTCAAAGGTGCTCAAAGGTTCTCAATGTTTGAAGATATATGGTTCTCTTGTGCCTTTAATAAGAAATCTATGAGTATTAACTTTTTGAACTTTACACGACTCTAGGTTGGAATTTACGTGTCAAATGGTATTATATACAGTTAGTAATGATTATATAGTTTAAATTACATTCAGGGGTACTAAATAAGACATTTAGGGATAAAAATAATTGTATCAACAATTGACATTTATCCTGTTTATAAAACTATTTGTAACTTATTCTCATTTATAAAAGTAATATTTTCAAGTCAATTATTCTTTTTCTGTATCATGTCATAATATTATATATCATTTTTCATAAACATTTATATTTTGTTTTATTTTTAAATTTATTATTTTGTATTTAGTTAATAGAGTTTTAATAAGCATTTAGTATTTTGTTTTAAATTTTAAAACAAACTTTTTTTTCTAATAATTTTGAGTAAATCAATTATAATTTGAGTTGTTTGAATTTTTCACAAATGTGTTCAAAATGGTTAATAATTAGTATTGAAGTTATATAAAACAATAAAATAAAATCAAGAATGAAATATAATTATTATAATTATTTTAATATGAATTAATTAAAATTGACTATCTTATTAAAAAGTTGAATAAATAGTCTTAAATAATAATTGTAATTTTTAACTAAATAGATTAAAATCATTAATTGTGAAATTTTTTTTAAATATATTTTATTGTTTATAATATATTATAATAATTTCTGATTTATAGATAAAAATATATTATTTCATTTCACTAAAACAATATTATTATGAGAGTACATTAGCCTTTAAAATCATTTAGAGTCACAACTAATAAGTATTTTTGTTACATATATTAGTTATAAAAAATATCAAAATTTTTTGTTTTTAATATAATAATTACTTGTGATTTTGTATTAACGTATTAAAAAAATTAGATATTAAACTAATATAAAAATTATAAAAATTATAGTCAGCAAATAAACAAAATTTCTAATAATTTTATTAATATTGTTAACGCATTTATATGTGAACTTGGAATATGGTCCAAAACCAAAAGTCTCAATTAAACATCATATATTCTCAATTTAAATGTAAATATAAATGTCCATTAATAAGATATTTAATTTAAAGATTATTTCAAAAACCAAAAGTCTTAATTAAACATCATATATTCTTCTCGATTGAAATGATGAGATATTTAATTTCAAGATTATTTTAATATACTCTTATTTTACAATTAAACTTATATTAACATTTGTCTATTTTCATGGAGTCTCCTATTCATCAAGTCATTGTCAACCTAACGTGAAGAAAACCTTGAAAAACAAACAATTATGTAACAAACAACATAACAAGAAGTATCATTAAAAAAACTTAAGTATATTTTTAAGATGTTGATTAGAATCAAATGAAAAATTATACGAATGATTGTAAAAAACATTACCGATGTATCCATCAAAATGATCTCCATACTGTTAATAAGACTCCATGCATCAACAATTCGAACCGTCAATCTCTAGGTTTCCTTTATGTCGTTAATGTCCTTGATATAGTATTTTCTGATTGCATTTGAACATTAAATCGTTAACAAACAAAAATAACACGAACACCAATTTAACGTAAGGCTGATGGAAGAAAGGAGTGTTGTTTAACCTTAATTTGAGGCTGATGAAAGAAAGGAGTGTTGTTGAACTGGAGAGGAAGATGAAGTTCAAAGGTGCTCAAAGGTTCTAAATGTTTGAAGATATGGGGTTGTCTTGTGCCTTTAATAAGAATTCTATGAGTATTAACTTTTAGAACTTTACACGACTCTAGGTTGGAATTTACGTGTCAAATGGTATTATATACAGTTAGTAATGATTATATAGTTTAAATTACATTCAGGGGTACTAAATAAGACATTTAGGGATAAAAATAATTGTATCAACAATTGACATTTATCCTGTTTATAAAACTATTTGTAACTTATTCTCATTTATAAAAGTAATATTTTCAAGTCAATTATTCTTTTTCTGTATCATGTCATAATATTATATATCATTTTTCATAAACATTTATATTTTGTTTTATTTTTAAATTTATTATTTTGTATTTAGTTAATAGATTTTTAATAAGCATTTAGTATTTTGTTTTAAATTTTAAAACAAACTATTTTTTAAATAATTTTGAGTAAATCAATTATAATTTGAGTTGTTTGAATTTTTCACAAATGTGTTCAAAATGGTTAATAATTAGTATTGAAGTTATATAAAACAATAAAATAAAATCAAGAATGAAATATAATTATTATAATTATTTTAATATGAATTAGTTAAAATTGACTATCTTATTAAAAAGTTGAATAAATAGTCTTAAATAATAATTGTAATTTTTAACTAAATAGATTAAAATCAATTGTGAACTTTTTTTTAAATATATTTTATTATTTATAATATATTATAATAATTTCTGATTTATAGATAAAAATATATTATTTCATTCACTAAAACAATATTATTATGAGAGTACATTAGCCTTTAAAATCATTTAGAGTCACAACTAATAAGTATTTTTGTTACATATATTAGTTATAAAAAATATCAAAATTTTTTGTTTTTAATATAATAATTACTTGTGATTTTGTATTAAAGTATTAAAAAAAGTAGATATTAAACTAATATAAAAATTATAAAAATTATAGTCAGCAAATAAACAAAATTTCTAATAATTTTATTAATATTGTTAACGCATTTATATGTGAACTTGGAATATGGTCCAAAACCAAAAGTCTCAATTAAACATCATATATTCTCAATTTAAATGTAAATATAAATGTCCATTAATAAGATATTTAATTTAAAGATTATTTCAAAAACCAAAAGTCTCAATTAAACATCATATATTCTTCTCGGTTGAAATGATGAGATATTTAATTTCAAGATTATTTTAATATACTCTTATTTTACTATTAAACTTATATTAACATTTGTCTATTTTCATGGAGTCACCTATTCATCAAGTCATTATCAACCTAACGTGAAGAAAACCTTGAAAAACAAACAATTATGTAACAAACAACATAACAAGAAGTATCATTAAAAAAACTTAAGTAGATTTTAAAATGTTGATTAGAATCAAATGAAAAATTATACGAATGATTGTAAAAAACATTACCGATGTATCCATCAAAATGATCTCCATACTGTTAATAAGACTCCATGCATCAACAATTCGAACCGTCAATCTCTAGGTTTCCTTTATGTCGTTAATGTCCTTGATATAGTATTTTCTGATTGCATTTGAACATTAAATCGTTAACAAACATAAATAACACGAACACCAATTTAACGTAAGGCTGATGGAAGAAAGGAGTGTTGTTTAACCTTAATTTGAGGCTGATGAAAGAAAGGAGTGTTGTTGAACTGGAGAGGAAGATGAAGTTCAAAAGTGCTCAAAGGTTCTCAATGTTTGAAGATATGGGGTTGTCTTGTGCCTTGAATAAGAAATCTATGAGTATTAACTTTTAGAACTTTACACGACTCTAGGTTGGAATTTACGTGTCAAATGGTATTATATACAGTTAGTAATGATTATATAGTTTAAATTACATTCAGGGGTACTAAATAAGACATTTAGGGATAAAAATAATTGTATCAACAATTGACATTTATCCTGTTTATAAAACTATTTATAACTTATTCTCATTTATAAAAGTAATATTTTCAAGTCAATTATTCTTTTTCTGTATCATGTCATAATATTATATATCATTTTTCATAAACATTTATATTTTGTTTTATTTTTAAATTTATTATTTTGTATTTAGTTAATAGATTTTTAATAAGCATTTAGTATTTTGTTTTAAATTTTAAAACAAACTTTTTTTTTTTAATAATTTTGAGTAAATCAATTATAATTTGAGTTGTTTGAATTTTTCACAAATGTGGTCAAAATGGTTAATAATTAGTATTGAAGTTATATAAAACAATAAAATAAAATCAAGAATGAAATATAATTATTATAATTACTTTAATATGAATTAATTAAAATTGACTATCTTATTAAAAAGTTGAATAAATAGTCTTAAATAATAATTGTAATTTTTAACTAAATAGATTAAAATACTTAATTGTGAACTTTTTTTTTAAATATATTTTATTATTTATAATATATTATAATAATTTCTGATTTATAGATAAAAATATATTATTTCATTCACTAAAACAATATTATTATGAGAGTACATTAGCCTTTAAAATCATTTAGAGTCACAACTCATAAGTAATTTTGTTACATATATTAGTTATAAAAAATATCAAATTTTTTTTTTTAATATAATAATTACTTGTGATTTTGTATTAACGTATTAAAAAAAGTAGATATTAAACTAATATAAAAATTATAAAAATTATAGTCAGCAAATAAAAAAAATTTCTAATAATTTTATTAATATTGTTAACGTATTTATATGTGAACTTGGAATATGGTCCAAAATCAAAAGTCTCAATTAAATATCATATATTCTCAATTTAAATGTTAATATAAATGTCCATTAATAAGATATTTAATTTAAATATTATTTCAAAAACCAAAAGTCTCAATTAAACATCATATATTCTTCTCGGTTGAAATGATGAGATATTTAATTTCAAGATTATTTTAATATACTCTTATTTTACTATTAAACTTATATTAACATTTGTCTATTTTCATGGAGTCTCCTATTCATCAAGTCATTGTCAACCTAACATGAAGGAAACCTTGAAAAACAAACAATTATGTAACAAACAACATAACAAGAAGTATCATTAAAAAAACTTAAGTAGATTTTTAAGATGTTGATTAGAATCAAATGAAAAATTATACGAATGATTGTAAAAAACATTACCGATGTATCCATCAAAATGATCTCCATACTGTTAATAAGACTCCATGCATCAACGATTCGAACCGTCAATCTCTAGGTTTCCTTTATGTCATTAATGTACTTGATATAGTATTTTCTGATTGCATTTGAACATTAAATCGTTAACAAACATAAATAACACGAACACCAATTTAACGTAACGTTGATGGAAGAAAGGAGTGTTGTTTAACCTTAATTTGAGGCAAGAAATCTATGGGTATTAACTTTTAGAACTTTACACGACTCTAGGTTGGAATTTACGTGTCAAATGGTATTATATACAGTTAGTAATGATTATATAGTTTAAATTACATTCAGGGGTACTAAATAAGACATTTAGGGATAAAAATAATTATATCAACAATTGACATTTATCCTGTTTATAAAACTATTTGTAACTTATTCTCATTTATAAAAGTAATATTTTCAAGTCAATTATTCTTTTTCTGTATCATGTCATAATATTATATATCATTTTTCATAAACATTTATATTTTGTTTTATTTTTAAATTTATTATTTTGTATTTAGTTAATATATTTTTAATAAGCATTTAGTATTTTGTTTTAAATTTTAAAACAAACTTTTTTTCTTCTAATTTGAGTAAATTAATAATAATTTGAGTTGTTTAAATTTTTTACAAATGTGTTCAAAATGGTTAATAATTAGTATTGAAGTTATATAAAACAATAAAATAAAATCAAGAATGAAATATAATTATTATAATTATTTTAATATGAATTAATTAAAATTGACTATCTTATTAAAAAGTTGAATAAATAGTCTTAAATAATAATTGTAATATTTAACTAAATAGATTAAAATCATTAATTGTGAACTTTTTTTAAATATATTTTATTATTTATAATATATTATAATAATAGCTGATTTATAGATAAAAATATATTATTTCATTCACTAAAACAATATTATTATGAGAGTACATTAGCCTTTAAAATCCTTTAGAGTCACAACTAATAAGTATTTTTGTTACATATATTAGTTATAAAAAATATCAAAATTTTTTGTATTTAATATAATAATTACTTGTGATTTTGTATTAACGTATTAAAAAAAGTAGATATTAAACTAATATAAAAATTAAAAAAATTATAGTAAGCAAATAAACAAAATTTCTAATAATTTTATTAATATTGTTAACGCATTTATATGTGAACTTGGAATATGGTCCAAAACCAAAAGTCTCAATTAAACATCATATATTCTCAATTTAAATGTAAATATAAATGTCCATTAATAAGATATTTAATTTAAAGATTATTTCAAAAAACAAAAGGCTCAATTAAACATCATATATTCTTCTCGGTTGAAATGATGAGATATTTAATTTCAAGATTATTTTAATATACTCCTACTTTACTATTAAACTTATATTAACATTTGTCTATTTTCATGGAGTCTCCTATTCATCAAGTCATTGTCAACCTAACATGAAGAAAACCTTGAAAAACAAACAATTATGTAACAAACATCATAACAAGAAGCATCATTAAAAAAACTTAAGTAGATTTTTAAGATGTTGATTAGAATCAAATGAAAAAATATACGAATTATTGTAAAAAACATTACCGATGTATCCATCAAAATGATCTCCATACTGTTAATAAGACTTCGTGCATCAACGATTCGAACCGTCAATCTCGAGGTTTCCTTTATGTCGTTAATGTCCTTGATATAGTAATTTCTGATTGCATTTGAACATTAAATCGTTAACAAACTTAAATAACACGAACACCAATTTAACGTAAGGCTGATGGAAGAAAGGAGTGTTGTTTAGCCATGATTTGAGGCTGATGAAAGAAAGGAGTGTTGTTGAACTGGAGAGGAAGATGAAGTTCAAAGGTGCTCTAAGGTTCTAAATGTTTGAAGATATGGGGTTGTCTTGTGCCTTTAATAAGAAATCTATGAGTATCAACTTTTAGAACTTTACACGGCTCTAGGTTGGAATTTACGTGTCAAATGGTATTATATACAGTTAGTAATGATTATATAGTTTAAATTACATACAGGGGTACTAAATAAGACATTTAGGGATAAAAATAATTCTATCAACAATTGACATTTATCCTGTTTATAAAACTATTTGTAACTTATTCTAATTTATAAAAGTAATATTTTCAAGTCAATTATTCTTTTTCTGTATCCTGTCATAATATTATATATCATTTTTCATAAACATTTATATTTTGTTTTATTTTTAAATTTATTATTTTGTATTTAGTTAATAGATTTTCAATAAGCATTTAGTATTTTGTTTTAAATTTTAAAACAAACTTTTTTTCTTCTAATTTTGGGTAAATCAATTATAATTTGAAGTTGTTTGAATTTTTCACAAATTTGTTCAAAATGGTTAATAATTAGTATTGAAGTTATATAAAACAATAAAATAAAATCAAGAATGAAATATAATTATTATAATTATTTTAATATGAATTAATTAAAATTGACTATCTTATTAAAAAGTTGAATAAATAGTCTTAAATAATAATTGTAATTTTTAACTAAATAGATTAAAATCATTAATTGTGAACTTTTTTTTAAATATATTTTATTATTTATAATATATTATAATAATAGTTGATTTATAGATAAAAATATATTATTTCATTCACTAAAACAATATTATTATGAGAGTACATTAGCCTTTAAAATCATTTAGAGTCACAACTAATAAGTATTTTTGTTACATATATTAGTTATAAAAAATATCAAATTTTTTTGTTTTTAATATAATAATTACTTGTGATTTTGTATTAACGTATTAAAAAAAGTAGATATTAAACTGACATAAAAATTTTAAAAATTATAGTCAGCAAATAAACAAAAATTCTAATAATTTTATTAATATTGTTAACGCATTTATATGTGAACTTGGAATATGGTCCAAAACCAAAAGTCTCAATTAAACATCATATATTCTCAATTTAAATGTAAATATAAATGTCCATTAATAAGATATTTAATTTAAAGATTATTTCAAAAACCAAAAGTCTCAATTAAACATCATATATTCTTCTCGGTTGAAATGATGAGATATTTAATTTCAAGATTATTTTAATATACTCTTATTTTACTATTAAACTTATATTAACATTTGTCTATTTTCATGGAGTCTCCTTTTCATCAAGTCATTGTCAACCTAACATGAAGAAAACCTTGAAAAACAAACAATTATGTAACAAACAACATAACAAGAAGTATCATTAAAAAAACTTAAGTAGATTTTTAATATGTTGATTAGAATCAAATGAAAAAATATACGAATGATTGTAAAAAACATTACCGATGTATCCATCAAAATGATCTCCATATTGTTAATAAGACTCTCTGCATCAACGATTCGAACCGTCAATCTCTAGGTTTCCTTTATGTCGTTAATGTCCTTGATATAGTAATTTCTGATTGCATTTGAACATTAAATCGTTAACAAACATAAATAACACGAACACCAATTTAACGTAAGTCTGATGGAAGAAAGTAGTGTTGTTTAGCCTTAATTTGAGGCTGATGAAAGAAAGGAGTGTTGTTGAACTGGAGAGGAAGATGAAGTTCAAAGGTGCTCTAAGGTTCTCAATGTTTGAAGATATGGGGTTGTCTTTTGCCTTTAATAAGAAATCTATGAGTATTAACTTTTAGAACTTTACACGGCTCTAGGTTGGAATTTACGTGTCAAATGGTATTATATACAGTTAGTAATGATTATATAGTTTAAATTACATTCAGGGGTACTAAATAAGACATTTAGGGATAAAAATAATTGTATCAACAATTGACATTTATCCTGTTTATAAAACTATTTGTAACTTATTCTCATTTATAAAAGTAATATTTTCAAGTCAATTATACTTTTTATGTATCATGTCATAACATTATATATCATTTTTCATAAACATTTATATTTTGTTTTATTTTTAAATTTATTATTTTGTATTTAGTTAATAGATTTTCAATAAGCATTTAGTATTTTGTTTTAAATTTTAAAACAAACTTTTTTTCTTCTAATTTTGGGTAAATCAATTATAATTTGAAGTTGTTTGAATTTTTCACAAATTTGTTCAAAATGGTTAATAATTAGTATTGAAGTTATATAAAACAATAAAATAAAATCAAGAATGAAATATAATTATTATAATTATTTTAATATGAATTAATTAAAATTGACTATCTTATTAAAAAGTTGAATAAATAGTCTTAAATAATAATTGTAATTTTTAACTAAATAGATTAAAATCATTAATTGTGAACTTTTTTTTAAATATATTTTATTATTTATAATATATTATAATAATAGTTGATTTATAGATAAAAATATATTATTTCATTCACTAAAACAATATTATTATGAGGGTACATTAGCCTTTAAAATCATTTAGAGTCACAACTAATAAGTATTTTTGTTACATATATTAGTTATAAAAAATATCAAAATTTGTTGTTTTTAATATAATAATTACTTATGATTTTGTATTAACGTATTAAAAAAAGTAGATATTAAACTAATATAAAAATTATAAAAATTATAGTCAGCAAATAAACAAAATTTCTAATAATTTTATTAATATTGTTAACGCATTTATATGTGAACTTGGAATATGGTCCAAAACCAAAAGTCTCAATTAAACATCATGTATTCTCAATTTAAATGTAAATATAAATGTCCATTAATAAGATATTTAATTTAAAGATTATTTCAAAAACCAAAAGTCTCAATTAAACATCATATATTCTTCTCGATTGAAATGATGAGATATTTAATTTCAAGATTATTTTAATATACTCTTATTTTACTATTAAACTTATATTAACATTTGTCTATTTTCATGGAGTCTCCTATTCATCAAGTCATTGTCAACCTAACATGAAGAAAACCTTGAAAAACAAACAATTATGTAACAAACAACATAACAAGAAGTACCATTAAAAAAACTTAAGTAGATTTTTAAGATGTTGATTAGAATCAAATGAAAAATTATACAAATGATTGTAAAAAACATTACCGATGTATCCATCAAAATGATCTCCATACTGTTAATAAGACTCCGTGCATCAACGATTCGAACCGTCAATCTCTAGGTTTCCTTTATGTCGTTAATGTCCTTGATATAGTAATTTCTGATTGCATTTGAACATTAAATCGTTAACAAACATAAATAACACGAACACCAATTTAACGTAAGGCTGATGGAAGAAAGGAGTGTTGTTTAGCCATAATTTGAGGCTGATGAAAGAAAGGAGTGTGGTTGAACTGGAGAGGAAGATGAAGTTCAAAGGTTCTCAAAGGTTCTCAATGTTTGAAGATATGGGGTTGACTTGTGCCTTTAATAAGAAATCTATGAGTATTAACTTTTAGAACTTTACACGGCTCTAGGTTGGAATTTACGTGTCAAATGGTATTATATACAGTTAGTAATGATTATATAGTTTAAATTACATTCAGGGGTACTAAATAAGACATTTAGGGATAAAAATAATTGTATCAACAATTGACATTTATCCTGTTTATAAAACTATTTGTAACTTATTCTCATTTATAAAAGTAATATTTTCAAGTCAATTATTCTTTTTATGTATCATGTCATAATATTATATATCATTTTTCATAAACATTTATATTTTGTTTTATTTTTAAATTTATTATTTTGTATTTAGTTAATATATTTTCAATAAGCATTTAGTATTTTGATTTAAATTTTAAAACAAACTTTTTTTCTTCTAATTTTGAGTAAATCAATTATAATTTGAAGTTTGTTGAATTTTTCACAAATGTGTTCAAAATGGTTAATAATTAGTATTGAAGTTATATAAAACAATAAAATAAAATCAAGAATGAAATATAATTATTATAATTATTTTAATACGAATTAAATAAAATTGACTATCTTATTAAAAAGTTGAATAAATAGTCTTAAATAATAATTGTAATTTTTAACTAAATAGATTAAGATCATTAATTGTGAACTTTTTTTTTAAATATATTTTATTATTTATAATATATTGTAATAATAGCTGATTTATAGATAAAAATATATTATTTCATTCACTAAAACAATATTATTATGAGAATACATTAGCCTTTAAAATCCTTTAGAGTCACAACTAATAAGTATTTTTGTTACATATATTAGTTATAAAAAATATCAAATTTTTTTGTTTTTAATATAATAATTACTTGTGATTTTGTATTAAAATATTAAAAAAAGTAGATATTAAACTAATATAAAAATTATAGTCAGCAAATAAACAAAATTTCTAATAATTTTATTAATATTGTTAACGCATTTATATGTGAACTTGGAATATGGTCCAAAACCAAAAGTCTCAATTAAACATCATATATTCTCAATTTAAATGTAAATATAAATGTCCATTAATAAGATATTTAATTTAAAGATTATTTCAAAAACCAAAAGTCTCAATTAAACATCATATATTCTTCTCGATTGAAATGATGAGATATTTAATTTCAAGATTATTTTAATATACTCTTATTTTACTATTAAACTTATATTAACATTTGTCTATTTTCATGGAGTCTCCTATTCATCAAGTCATTGTCAACCTAACATGAAGAAAACCTTGAAAAACAAACAATTATGTAACAAACAACATAACAAGAAGTACCATTAAAAAAACTTAAGTAGATTTTTAAGATGTTGATTAGAATCAAATGAAAAATTATACGAATGATTGTAAAAAACATTACCGATGTATCCATCAAAATGATCTCCATACTGTTAATAAGACTCCGTGCATCAACGATTCGAACCGTCAATCTCTAGGTTTCCTTTATGTCGTTAATGTCCTTGATATAGTAATTTCTGATTGCATTTGAACATTAAATCGTTAACAAACATAAATAACACGAACACCAATTTAACGTAAGGCTGATGGAAGAAAGGAGTGTTGTTTAGCCATAATTTGAGGCTGATGAAAGAAAGGAGTGTGGTTGAACTGGAGAGGAAGATGAAGTTCAAAGGTGCTCAAAGGTTCTCAATGTTTGAAGATATGGGGTTGACTTGTGCCTTTAATAAGAAATCTATGAGTATTAACTTTTAGAACTTTACACGGCTCTAGGTTGGAATTTACGTGTCAAATGGTATTATATACAGTTAGTAATGATTATATAGTTTAAATTACATTCAGGGGTACTAAATAAGACATTTAGGGATAAAAATAATTGTATCAACAATTGACATTTATCCTGTTTATAAAACTATTTGTAACTTATTCTCATTTATAAAAGTAATATTTTCAAGTCAATTATTCTTTTTATGTATCATGTCATAATATTATATATCATTTTTCATAAACATTTATATTTTGTTTTATTTTTAAATTTATTATTTTGTATTTAGTTAATATATTTTCAATAAGCATTTAGTATTTTGATTTAAATTTTAAAACAAACTTTTTTTCTTCTAATTTTGAGTAAATCAATTATAATTTGAAGTTTGTTGAATTTTTCACAAATGTGTTCAAAATGGTTAATAATTAGTATTGAAGTTATATAAAACAATAAAATAAAATCAAGAATGAAATATAATTATTATAATTATTTTAATACGAATTAAATAAAATTGACTATCTTATTAAAAAGTTGAATAAATAGTCTTAAATAATAATTGTAATTTTTAACTAAATAGATTAAGATCATTAATTGTGAACTTTTTTTTTAAATATATTTTATTATTTATAATATATTGTAATAATAGCTGATTTATAGATAAAAATATATTATTTCATTCACTAAAACAATATTATTATGAGAATACATTAGCCTTTAAAATCCTTTAGAGTCACAACTAATAAGTATTTTTGTTACATATATTAGTTATAAAAAATATCAAATTTTTTTGTTTTTAATATAATAATTACTTGTGATTTTGTATTAAAATATTAAAAAAAGTAGATATTAAACTAATATAAAAATTATAGTCAGCAAATAAACAAAATTTCTAATAATTTTATTAATATTGTTAACGCATTTATATGTGAACTTGGAATATGGTCCAAAACCAAAAGTCTCAATTAAACATCATATATTCTCAATTTAAATGTAAATATAAATGTCCATTAATAAGATATTTAATTTAAAGATTATTTCAATAACCAAAAGTCTCAATTAAACATCATATATTCTTCTCGATTGAAATGATGAGATATTTAATTTCAAGATTATTTTAATATACTCTTATTTTACTATTAAACTTATATTAACATTTGTCTATTTTCATGGAGTCTCCTATTCATCAAGTCATTGTCAACCTAACATGAAGAAAACCTTGAAAAACAAACAATTACGTAACAAACAACATAACAAGAAGTACCATTAAAAAAACTTAAGTAGATTTATAAGATGTTGATTAGAATCAAATGAAAAATTATACAAATGATTGTAAAAAACATTACCGATGTATCCAACAAAATGATCTCCATACTGTTAATAAGACTCCGTGCATCAACGATTCGAACCGTCAATCTCGAGGTTTCCTTTATGTCGTTAATGTCCTTGATATAGTAATTTCTGATTGCATTTGAACATTAAATCGTTAACAAACTTAAATAACACGAACACCAATTTAACGTAAGGCTGATGGAAGAAAGGAGTGTTGTTTAGCCATAATTTGAGGCTGATGAAAGAAAGGAGTGTGGTTGAACTGGAGAGGAAGATGAAGTTCAAAGGTGCTCAAAGGTTCTCAATGTTTGAAGATATGGGGTTGACTTGTGCCTTTAATAAGAAATCTATGAGTATTAACTTTTAGAACTTTACACGGCTCTAGGTTGGAATTTACGTGTCAAATGGTATTATATACAGTTAGTAATGATTATATAGTTTAAATTACATTCAGGGGTACTAAATAAGACATTTAGGGATAAAAATAATTGTATCAACAATTGACATTTATCCTGTTTATAAAACTATTTGTAACTTATTCTCATTTATAAAAGTAATATTTTCAAGTCAATTATTCTTTTTATGTATCATGTCATAATATTATATATCATTTTTCATAAACATTTATATTTTGTTTTATTTTTAAATTTATTATTTTGTATTTAGTTAATATATTTTCAATAAGCATTTAGTATTTTGATTTAAATTTTAAAACAAACTTTTTTTCTTCTAATTTTGAGTAAATCAATTATAATTTGAAGTTGGTTGAATTTTTCACAAATGTGTTCAAAATGGTTAATAATTAGTATTGAAGTTATATAAAACAATAAAATAAAATCAAGAATGAAATATAATTATTATAATTATTTTAATACGAATTAAATAAAATTGACTATCTTATTAAAAAGTTGAATAAATAGTCTTAAATAATAATTGTAATTTTTAACTAAATAGATTAAGATCATTAATTGTGAACTATTTTTTAAATATATTTTATTATTTATAATATATTGTAATAATAGCTGATTTATAGATAAAAATATATTATTTCATTCACTAAAACAATATTATTATGAGAATACATTAGCCTTTAAAATCCTTTAGAGTCACAAATAATAAGTATTTTTGTTACATATATTAGTTATAAAAAATATCAAAATTTTTTGTTTTTAATATAATAATTACTTGTGATTTTGTATTAAAATATTAAAAAAAGTAGATATTAAACTAATATAAAAATTATAGTCAGCAAATAAACAAAATTTCTAATAATTTTATTAATATTGTTAACGCATTTATATGTGAACTTGGAATATGGTCCAAAACCAAAAGTCTCAATTAAACATCATATATTCTCAATTTAAATGTAAATATAAATGTCCATTAATAAGATATTTAATTTAAAGATCATTTCAATAACCAAAAGTCTCAATTAAACATCATATATTCTTCTCGATTGAAATGATGAGATATTTAATTTCAAGATTATTTTAATATACTCTTATTTTACTATTAAACTTATATTAACATTTGTCTATTTTCATGGAGTCTCCTATTCATCAAGTCATTGTCAACCTAACATGAAGAAAACCTTGAAAAACAAACAATTACGTAACAAACAACATAACAAGAAGTACCATTAAAAAAACTTAAGTAGATTTATAAGATGTTGATTAGAATCAAATGAAAAATTATACAAATGATTGTAAAAAACATTACCGATGTATCCAACAAAATGATCTCCATACTGTTAATAAGACTCCGTGCATCAACGATTCGAACCGTCAATCTCGAGGTTTCCTTTATGTCGTTAATGTCCTTGATATAGTAATTTCTGATTGCATTTGAACATTAAATCGTTAACAAACTTAAATAACACGAACACCAATTTAACGTAAGGCTGACGGAAGAAAGGAGTGTTGTTTAGCCATAATTTGAGGCTGATGAAAGAAAGGAGTGTTGTTGAACTGGAGAGGAAGATGAAGTTCAAAGGTGCTCTAAGGTTCTAAATGTTTGAAGATATGGGGTTGTCTTGTGCCTTTAATAAGAAATCTATGAGTATTAACTTTTAGAACTTTACACGGCTCTAGGTTGGAATTTACGTGTCAAATGGTATTATATACAGTTAGTAATGATTATATAGTTTAAATTACATTCAGGGGTACTAAATAAGATATTTAGGGATAAAAATAATTCTATCAACAATTGACATTTATCCTGTTTATAAAACTATTTGTAACTTATTCTAATTTATAAAAGTAATATTTTCAAGTCAATTATTCTTTTTCTGTATCCTGTCATAATATTATATATCATTTTTCATAAACATTTATATTTTGTTTTATTTTTAAATTTATTATTTTGTATTTAGTTAATAGATTTTCAATAAGCATTTAGTATTTTGTTTTAAATTTTAAAACAAACTTTTTTTCTTCTAATTTTGGGTAAATCAATTATAATTTGAAGTTGTTTGAATTTTTCACAAATGTGTTCAAAATGGTTAATAATTAGTATTGAAGTTATATAAAACAATAAAATAAAATCAAGAATGAAATATAATTATTATAATTATTTTAATATGAATTAATTAAAATTGACTATCTTATTAAAAAATTGAATAAATAGTCTTAAATAATAATTGTAATTTTTAACTAAATAGATTAAAATCATTAATTGTGAACTTTTTTTTAAATATATTTTATTATTTATAATATATTATAATAATAGTTGATTTATAGATAAAAATATATTATTTCATTCACTAAAACAATATTATTATGAGAGTACATTAGCCTTTAAAATCATTTAGAGTCACAACTAATAAGTATTTTTGTTACATATATTAGTTATAAAAAATATCAAATTTTTTTGTTTTTAATATAATAATTACTTGTGATTTTGTATTAACGTATTAAAAAAAGTAGATATTAAACTGACATAAAAATTTTAAAAATTATAGTCAGCAAATAAACAAAAATTCTAATAATTTTATTAATATTGTTAACGCATTTATATGTGAACTTGGAATATGGTCCAAAACCAAAAGTCTCAATTAAACATCATATATTCTCAATTTAAATGTAAATATAAATGTCCATTAATAAGATATTTAATTTAAAGATTATTTCAAAAACCAAAAGTCTCAATTAAACATCATATATTCTTCTCGGTTGAAATGATGAGATATTTAATTTCAAGATTATTTTAATATACTCTTATTTTACTATTAAACTTATATTAACATTTGTCTATTTTCATGGAGTCTCCTTTTCATCAAGTCATTGTCAACCTAACATGAAGAAAACCTTGAAAAACAAACAATTATGTAACAAACAACATAACAAGAAGTATCATTAAAAAAACTTAAGTAGATTTTTAAGATGTTGATTAGAATCAAATGAAAAAATATACGAATGATTGTAAAAAACATTACCGATGTATCCATCAAAATGATCTCCATACTGTTAATAAGACTCCGTGCATCAACGATTCGAACCGTCAATCTCGAGGTTTCCTTTATGTCGTTAATGTCCTTGATATAGTAATTTCTGATTGCATTTGAACATTAAATCGTTAACAAACATAAATAACACGAACACCAATTTAACGTAAGTCTGATGGAAGAAAGTAGTGTTGTTTAGCCTTAATTTGAGGCTGATGAAAGAAAGGAGTGTTGTTGAACTGGAGAGGAAGATGAAGTTCAAAGGTGCTCTAAGGTTCTCAATGTTTGAAGATATGGGGTTGTCTTTTGCCTTTAATAAGAAATCTATGAGTATTAACTTTTAGAACTTTACACGGCTCTAGGTTGGAATTTACGTGTCAAATGGTATTATATACATTTAGTAATGATTATATAGTTTAAATTACATTCAGGGGTACTAAATAAGACATTTAGGGATAAAAATAATTGTATCAACAATTGACATTTATCCTGTTTATAAAACTATTTGTAACTTATTCTCATTTATAAAAGTAATATTTTCAAGTCAATTATACTTTTTATGTATCATGTCATAATATTATATATCATTTTTCATAAACATTTATATTTTGTTTTATTTTTAAATTTATTCTTTTGTATTTAGTTAATAGATTTTCAATAAGCATTTAGTATTTTGTTTTAAATTTTAAAACAAACTTTTTTTCTTCTAATTTTGAGTAAATCAATTATAATTTGAAGTTGTTTGAATTTTTCACAAATGTGTTCAAAATGGTTAATAATTAGTATTGAAGTTATATAAAACAATAAAATAAAATCAAGAATGAAATATAATTATTATAATTATTTTAATATGAATTAAATAAAATTGACTATCTTATTAAAAAGTTGAATAAATAGTGTTAAATAATAATTGTAATTTTTAACTAAATAGATTAAAATCATTAATTGTGAACTTTTTTTAAATATATTTTATTATTTATAATATATTGTAATAATAGCTGATTTATTGATAAAAATATATTATTTCATTCACTAAAACAATATTATTATGAGAATACATTAGCCTTTAAAATCCTTTAGAGTCACAACTAATAAGTATTTTTGTTACATATATTAGTTATAAAAAATATCAAAATTTGTTGTTTTTAATATAATAATTACTTATGATTTTGTATTAACGTATTAAAAAAAGTAGATATTAAACTAATATAAAAATTATAAAAATTATAGTCAGCAAATAAACAAAATTTCTAATAATTTTATTAATATTGTTAACGCATTTATATGTGAACTTGGAATATGGTCCAAAACCAAAAGTCTCAATTAAACATCATGTATTCTCAATTTAAATGTAAATATAAATGTCCA
Organism: Vicia faba; assembly: GCA_948472305.1. Classification (NCBI taxonomy): domain Eukaryota; kingdom Viridiplantae; phylum Streptophyta; class Magnoliopsida; order Fabales; family Fabaceae; genus Vicia; species Vicia faba. Next base: position 1,313,139,470 of record OX451735.1, on the reverse strand, counting down.
TTAATAAGATATTTAATTTAAAGATTATTTCAAAAACCAAAAGTCTCAATTAAACATCATATATTCTTCTCGATTGAAATGATGAGATATTTAATTTCAAGATTATTTTACTATTAAACTTATATTAACATTTGTCTATTTTCACGCAGTCTCCTATTCATCAAGTCATTTTCAACCAAACATGTAGAAAACCTTGAAAAACAAACAATTATGTAACAAACAACATAACATGAAGTATCATTAAAAAAACTTAAGTAGATTATTAAGATGTTGATTAGAATCAAATGAAAAATTATACGAATGATTGTAAAAAACATTACCGATGCATCCATCAAAATGTTCTCCATACTGTTAATAAGACTCCATGCATCAAAGATTCGAACCGCCAATCTCCAAGTTTCCTTTGTGTCGTTAATGTCCTTAATACCATATTTTCTGATTGCAATTGACCATTAAACAGTTAACAAACATAAATAACACAAACAACTATTTAACGTAAGGCTGATGGAAGAAATGAGTGTTGTTTAGCCTTAATTTGAGGCTGGTGGATGAAAGGAGTGTTGTTTAGCCTTAATTTGAGGCTGATGAAAGAAAGGAGTGTTGTTGAACTAGAGAGGAAGATGAAGCTCAAAGGTAAGGTTCTCAATGTTTGAATATATGGGGTTGTCTTGTGCCTTTAATAAAAAATTGATGAGTATCAACTTTTAGAACTTTACACGGCTCTAGGTTAGAATTTACGTGTCAAATGGTATTATAAAGGGTTAGTAATGATTATATAGTTTAAATTACATTCACGGGTACTAAATAAGACATTTATGGATAAATATAATTGTATCAACAATTGACATTTATCCTGTTTACAAAACTATTTGTAACTTATTCTCATTTATAAAAGTAATGTTTTCAAGTCAATTATTCATTTTCTGTATCATGTCATAATATCATATATCAGTTTCCATAAACATTTATATTTTGTTTTATTTTTAAATTTTTTATTTTGTATTTAGATAAGATATTTTTAATAAACATTTAGTATTTTGTTTTAAATTTTAAAACAAACCTTTTTTTCTTCAAATTTTGAGTAAATCAATTATAATTTTAAATTGTTTGAATTTTTTACAATTGTGTTCGAAATGGTTAATAATTAGTATTGAAGTTATATAAAACAATAAAATAAAATGAAGAATGAAATATAATTAGTATAATTAGTTTAATATGAATAAATTTAAATTGACTATCTTATTAAAAAGTTGAATAAATAGTCTTAAATAATAATTGTAATTTTTAAATAAATAGATTAAAATCATTAATTATGAACTATTTTTTTAAATATATTTTATTATTTATAATATATTATAATAATAGCTGATTTATAGATAAAAATATATTATTTCATTCACGAAAACAATATTATAATGAGAGTACATTAGCCTTTAAAATCATTTAGAGTCACAACTAATAAGTATTTTTGTTACATATATTATTTATAAAAAAATATCAAATTTTTTTGTTTTTAATAAAATAATTACTTGTCATTTTGTATTAACTTATTAAAAAAAGTAGATATTAAACTGATATAAAAATTATAAAAATTATAGTAAGCAAATAAAAAAATTTCTAATAATTTTATTAATATTGTTAACATATTTATATGTGAACTTGGAATATGGTCCAAAACCAAAAGTCTCAATTAAACATCATATATTCTCAATTGAAATGTACATATAAATATCCATTAATCAGATATTTAATTTAAAGATTATTTCAAAAACCAAAAGTCTCAATTAAACATCATATATTATTCTCGATTGAAATGATGAGATATTTAATTTCAAGATTATTTTAATATACTCTTATTTTACTATTAAACTTATATTAACATTTATCTATTTTCACGCAGTCTCCTATTCATCAAGTCATTTTCAACCAAACATGTAGAAAACCTTGAAAAACAAACAATTATGTAACAAACAACATAACATGAAGTATCATTAAAAAAACTTAAGTAGATTTTTAAGATGTTGATTAGAATCAAATGAAAAATTATACGAATGATTGTAAAAAACATTACCGATGCATCCATCAAAATGTTCTCCATACTGTTAATAAGAGTCCATGCACCAAAGATTCGAACCGCCAATCTCCAAGTTTCCTTTGTGTCGTTAATGTCCTTAATATAGTATTTTCTAATTGCAATAGACCATTAAACAGTTAACAAACATAAATAACACAAACAACTATTTAACGTAAGGCTGATGGAAGAAATGAGTGTTGTTTAGCCTTAATTTGAGGCTGATGGAAGAAAGGAGTGTTGTTTAGCCTTAATTTGAGGCTGATGAAAGAAAGGAGTGTTGTTGAACTAGAGAGTAAGATGAAGCTCAAAGGTAAGGTTCTCAATGTTTGAATATATGGGGTTGTCTTGTGCCTTTAATAAAAAATTGATGAGTATCAGCTTTTAGAACTTTACACGGCTCTAGGTTAGAATTTACGTGTCAAATTGTATTATAAAGGGTTAGTAATGATTATATAGTTTAAATTACATTCATGGGTACTAAATAAGACATTTATGGATAAAGATAATTGTATCAACAATTGACATTTATCCTGTTTACAAAACTATTTGTAACTTATTCTCATTTATAAAAGTAATGTTTTCAAGTGAATTATTCATTTTCTGTATCATGTCATAATATCATATATCAGTTTCCATAAACATTTATATTTTGTTTTATTTTTAAATTTTTTATTTTGTATTTAGTTAAGATATTTTTAATAAACATTTAGTATTTTGTTTTAAATTTTAAAACAAACCTTTTTTTCTTCAAATTTTGAGTAAATCGATTATAATTTTAAATTGTTTGAATTTTTTACAATTGTGTTCGAAATGGTTAATAATTAGTATTTAAGTTATATAAAACAATAAAATAAAATCAAGAATGAAATATAATTATTATAATTATTTTAATATGAATTAATTAAAATTGACTATCTTATTAAAAAGTTGAATAAATAGTCTTAAATAATAATTGTAATTTTTATAAAAATAGATTAAAATCATTAATTATGAACTGTTTTTTTAAATATATTTTATTATTTATAATATATTATAATAATATCTGATTTATAGATAAAAATATATTATTTCATTCACGAAAACAATATTATAATGAGAGTACATTAGCCTTTAAAATCATTTAGAGTCACAACTAATAAGTATTTTTGATACATATATTATTTATAAAAAAATATCAAATTTTTTTGTTTTTAATAAAATAATTACTTGTCATTTTGTATTAACTTATTAAAAAAAGTAGATATTAAACTGATATAAAAATTATAAAAATTATAGTAAGCAAATAAACAAAATTTCTAATAATTTTATTAATATTGTTAACACATTTATATGTGAACTTGGAATATGGTCCAAAACCAAAAGTCTCAATTAAACATCATATATTCTCAATTGAAATGTACATATAAATATCCATTAATCAGATATTTAATTTAAAGATTATTTCAAAAACCAAAAGTCTCAATTAAACATCATATATTATTCTCGATTGAAATGATGAGATATTTAATTTCAAGATTATTTTAATATACTCTTATTTTACTATTAAACTTATATTAACATTTATCTATTTTCACGCAGTCTCCTATTCATCAAGTCATTTTCAACCAAACATGTAGAAAACCTTGAAAAACAAACAATTATGTAACAAACAACATAACATGAAGTATCATTAAAAAAACTTAAGTAGATTTTTAAGATGTTGATTAGAATCAAATGAAAAATTATACGAATGATTGTAAAAAACATTACCGATGCATCCATAAAAAAGTTTTCCATACTGTTAATAAGACTCCATGCATCAAAGATTCGAACCGCCAATCTCCAAGTTTCCTTTGTGTCGTTAATGTCCTTAATACCGTATTTTCTGATTGCAATTGACCATTAAACAGTTAACAAACATAAATAACACAAACAACTATTTAACGTAAGGCTGATGGAAGAAATGAGTGTTGTTTAGCCTTAATTTGAGGCTGGTGGATGAAAGGAGTGTTGTTTAGCCTTAATTTGAGGCTGATGAAAGAAAGGAGTGTTGTTGAACTAGAGAGGAAGATGAAGCTCAAAGGTAAGGTTCTCAATGTTTGAATATATGGGGTTGTCTTGTGCCTTTAATAAAAAATTGATGAGTATCACCTTTTAGAACTTTACACGGCTCTAGGTTAGAATTTACGTGTCAAATGGTATTATAAAGGGTTAGTAATGATTATATAGTTTAAATTACATTCACAGGTACTAAATAAGACATTTATGGATAAAGATAATTGTATCAACAATTGACATTTATCCTGTTTACAAAACTATTTGTAACTTATTCTCATTTATAAAAGTAATGTTTTCAAGTCAATTATTCATTTTCTGTATCATGTCATAATATCATATATCAGTTTCCATAAACATTTATATTTTGTTTTATTTTTAAATTTTTATTTTGTATTTAGATAAGATATTTTTAATAAACATTTAGTATTTTGTTTTAAATTTTAAAACAAACCTTTTTTTCTTCAAATTTTGAGTAAATCAATTATAATTTTAAATTGTTTGAATTTTTTACAATTGTGTTCGAAATGGTTAATAATTAGTATTGAAGTTATATAAAACAATAAAATAAAATGAAGAATGAAATATAATTAGTATAATTAGTTTAATATGAATAAATTTAAATTGACTATCTTATTAAAAAGTTGAATAAATAGTCTTAAATAATAATTGTAATTTTTAAATAAATAGATTAAAATCATTAATTATGAACTGTTTTTTTAAATATATTTTATTATTTATAATATATTATAATAATAGCTGATTTATAGATAAAAATATTTTATTTCATTCACTAAAAAATATTAATATGAGAGTACATTACCCTTTAAAATCATTTAGAGTCACAACTAATAAGTATTTTTGTTACATATATTATTTATAAAAAATATCAAAAATTTTTATTTTTCATATAATAATTACATGTGATTTTGTATTAACGTATTAAAAAAAGTAGATATTAAACTGATATAAAAATTATAAAAATTATAGTAAGCAAATAAACAAAATTTCTAATAATTTTATTAATATTGTTAACACATATATATGTGAACTTGGAATATGGTCCAAAACCAAAAGTCCAAATTAAACATCATATATTCTCAATTGAAATGTAAATATAAATATCCATGAATAAGATATTTAATTTAAAGATTATTTCAAAAACCAAAAGTCTCAATTAAACATCATATATTCTTCTCGATTGAAATGATGAGATATTTAATTTCAAGATTATTTTAATATACTCTTGTTTTACTATTAAACTAATATTAACATTTGTCTATTTTCATGGAGTCTCCTATTCATCAAGGCATTGTCAACCTAACATGAAGAAACCCTTGAAAAACAACCAATTATGTAACAAACAACATAACATGAAGTATCATTAAAAAAACTTAAGTAGATTTTTAAGATGTTGATTAGAATCAAATGAAAAATTATGTGAATGATTGTAAAAAACATTACTGATGCATCCATCAAAATGTTCTCCATACTGTTAATAAGACTCCATGCATCAAAGATTCGAACCGCCAATCTCCAAGTTTCCTTTGTGTCGTTAATGTCCTTAATACAGTATTTTCTGATTGCAATTGAACATTAAACAGTTAACAAACATAAATAACACAAACAACTATTTAACGTAAGGCTTGTGGAAGAAAGGAGTGTTGTTTAGCCTTAATTTGAGGCTGATGTAAGAAAGGAGTGTTGTTTAGCCTTAATTTGAGGCTAATGAAAGAAAGGAGTGTTTTTGAACTGTAGAGGAAGATGAAGCTCAAAGGTGCTCAAAGGTTCTCAATGTTTGAATATATGGGGTTGTCCTGTGCCTTTAATAAGAAATCGATGAGTATCAACTTTTAGAACTTTACACGGCTTTAGGTTGGAATTTACGTGTTAAATGGTATTATATAGGGTTAGTAATGACTATATAGTTTAAATTACATTCAGGGGTACTAAATAAGACATTTAGGGATAAAAATAATTGTATCAACAATTTACATTTTTCTTTTTTATAAAACTATTTGTAACTTATTCTCATTTATAAAAGTAATGTTTTCAGGTCAATTATTCTTTTTCTGTATCATGTCATAATATCATATGTAATTTTTCATAAACATTTATATTTTGTTTTATTCTTAAATTTAGTATTTTATATTTAGTTAATATATTTTTCATAAGCATTAAGTATTTTGTTTTAAATTTTAAAACAAACTTTTTTTCCTTCTAATTTTGAGTAAATCCATTATAATTTGAAATTGTTTGAATTTTTTACAATTGTGTTCGAAACGGTTAATAATTAGTATTTAAGTTAAATAAAACAATAAAATAAAATCAAGAATGAAATATAATTAGTATAATTATTTTAATATGAATTAATTAAAATTGACTATCTTATTAAGAAGTTGAATAAATAGTCTTAAATAATAATTGTAATTTCTAAATAAATAGATTAAAATCATTAATTATGAACTGTTTTTTTAAATATATTTTATTATTTATAATATATTATAATAATAGCTGATTTATAGATAAAAATATATTATTTCATTCACGAAAACAATATTATAATGAGAGTACATAAGCCTTTAAAATCATTTAGAGTCACAACTAATTAGTATTTTTGTTACATATATTATTTATAAAAAAATATCAAAATTTTATGTTTTTAATAAAATAATTACTTCTCATTTTGTACCCCAAAATTTTCCCTCCCATATTCTTCAATGTTTTGACAAGCATCATCTCTATTTGCTCAAGTCTACTCAAGGGTTGCACAGTTCAAACACCCTCCTTGGCCAGTCAAATTAGGGTTTTGGTTCTTGCAAGGAAGTTGAGGTTTCCAAGGGTCCAATCAAGTCCCATATGCTTATATACATTGTCAAGCACCTACATGTCAAGTTTCAAGGCTCACAAGGTCAAGTTGCACAGTCAAAAATCCTAATTGCTCCACAGTCAACTGTAGGGGCAAAATGGTCATTTGGCAGTCAAAAGTCAAAATTTTTGGTCAACATCTTATTTCGAAGCCACAATCATCATTGGATCAAATCTTGATCATGATTCCACAAGAATGGCTCAAAAATCATCAAGATGCAAAAGTTTCTATTTTTGGACAGCTCAAAAGTCAACTGTAACTTGACCATGGCATAACTTTTTCATGGTTCATCAGAAAAATCCCATCCAATGCTCATTTTGAAGGGGATGACATTTCCTACAACTCATCTTCACATTCCAAGTCCAAGAAATGCTCTCACAAAAAGTTATCAATTTCAACATTATAGGTCATTTTCAAAAGTCAACAAAAAGGCACTTTAAATCAAAGACCATAACATGAGATTGGTAAATTCAAGTGACATGGGAAAAAAGGAAGTGGTTAGAGGACTTCAAGACCTTTCCAAAATGTCCAAGAACATGTTCATATGATCAAAATTGAGCAAGATATGCATTGGAGAAGCTGGGAAATTTTTGTGAAATGGCAAAAGTCAACTATCCTTGAAACATCAATTTTTGACAAAAGGGCCCACTTTTTTCCACTTGGTTCAGCCTTGTCATGCCTCCCACGTGTCCCATGACCCATTACAAGACCAAACATTTATTTTTTCATTTTTATTTAATTTTTATGGATTTAATTCACTTTAATCCATAATAATTCAAATAAAAATCAAAAAATGAATTAAATGGTATCTTTGAGTTTTGAATGACTTTTATATGTCATGAATCACCTACCAAATTCGTGCCAAGCCTATTATGAGCATGAAATTCAAATTTTGAACAAAAATGGCATGTTTCTTTAATGGTGGTTATGAGAAAATCCAAAGCTTAATGGCAATGGTTAAAAGCTCCTTAATGTGACTTATTCTCACTCATTACTATATATACAAGCCTTGCAAGCCTCATTCACAACCTAGAAAAAAATACACACAGCCTAGAGAACGCCCCAAAATTGCAAAAATTTCCTTGAAGTTGTCAAGCTCGAAAGACCTGATCTAGCCAGATTCAACTACTTCCAAGCACTCCATCAACATCCCATGTCCCCCAAATGCTTATTTCTATTTTTCCATAACATGTTCCTGTGCAGGTTTCACAAAGGCTTTCCACCATGTGCATCAAACGATCATGCGCCAAGTGGCCTCAAAGATCAATCCAGGGGCTATGAGATGCTGGATACCATGCTCCAAGTCAAAGCATGTGCAGGCAATTCCTAAAGTCAACAAAGGCTTAAGCTTATTGGGCCATATTGCTTCCTCAAACCTCCATACCTGGGCCAACACCCCCATGGTTCTTTCATATTTTCTTTTGTTTTCTTTTCCTTTTTTATTTTCTTTTAACTAATTATTATTATTAACTATTATTATTATTATTTAATTCATAGATAATTATTTTCATAAACAAAAAAATCAAAAAAACTAATATTTTTATTATTCTTATTTATTAATTTCACTTTAATTCATTGTTTTGTAATTAAATTATAATTAATTAATTAGTTTAATTAGGCAATTTTAATCTTTTTTTTAATAACTAAAATAAATTTAGAATTAGATTTTATTAACTTTTAATTTTAATTCCTTTTTATTTTATTTCATTAAAAACATAAAAACACAAAAAAAAACATTTTTCTTTTAATTAATTAATTAATTAGTTAATCATTAGTTTTTATTCCATTTAATCACAAAAAAGACAAAAAAAATTCATTTCTTTTCTTAAAAGGGTCAAAACCCTTAAGGCATTCCCGATTAATTTTTATTCGCGCGCATTTATTTTATTTTGATTATTATGTAACTGCTTCAAGAATGTAATAGTAATTAGGTTTATTGCTTTCTTTACTTTCCGCACTTTATCAAAACGGGTCTTTGTATTTTTGGCGATGTATAGACCCGCGCCTTGTAATAGCGTAGAATTTATATTTCCGCAATTTACTTTCCGCACCCCTAACTGTTAAATGCATGAAATAATGTATGAAAAAATAAAATTAATCTGTAGCTCACAAATAACATGTACAAGATAACATTAACTGAAAAACAACACACATGCACATGCCACCCCTAGGGTACGCCTCACTGGTTGCCTCTAAACGTGGTCATCAAGTATAGGACGTCTTAGAGGTCACCCTCCTGTCTAAGATCCAGTTGCCTCGAAACGGTTGCCTCGGATAATAAGGATCTAGGACATTAGGGCTACTTCTAAGGTGTCCTACCATTGCTTTGGTGACCACAATGTCCCTAATCATCAAATTGACCCGAACACCTCCAACGACGGTGCTACCTACCTCTCAATGGTGGGATAACACTATCTAAAGGACTCTTACACAGCTTAATTCCTTAGAGTAGGTAGATTCTCTTAAGTACTTGCTCTTTTCAAAAACAAACAAAATCCTTTTCACACCTTACACTTTCAAAAAAGTTTTCAAACAATACTTCATACACTCTTGAGGACTGATACAAGAGTTACCTAGAAGTCTTCAAACGAACTTTTTTTCAAAACCCACTCACATTTGAAAAGCAAACAATTTTGAAAACATAAGAGCAAGTACCTAAGAGCCCGTGGATAACCACGGATAGAAAGGGTGCTAACACCTTCCCTTTCTATAAATCTACCTCCCGAACCGAGAAACATTCTCATAAGGAATTTTGCTGTGCTTTTGTCCTTTCCATGTTGGATAACATAAAAGACGGTGGCGACTCTTGCTTCCGCGACATTTCGCGAAAATAGCTTAAAAAACAGTCAGTTCTATTTCCACCGATCACAGAACTGGTGACTCTGCTGGGGAAATATAAAATAGGTGTACCTTAGGATTAGACCACTCTTATGTTTTCAATTGCTTGCTTTGCTTGATTTAATATTGTGGGTTTTCCTTGGAGTTTCATAGATCCTAACCCGGATCTGGGGGATACCTCTTATAAAGTAGCAACAAAACTGTGAGGGAACTGTGCGGGGTATACCGACACGGTTGAAGCAGTTTGCTACGTTGATGTGGCACTTTGCTGAGTACCGGTAACCCTTGAGTCAAGTCAAGGAGAGTACGGGGCCGCCGCGTGGTGTCGTGAAGCATCAACTGACCTTAGGAACCTTACTTGACCATCCTGGCCTCTTTAGGGGTAGTGAGATGACTGACTTTGGTGCAGTCCGAAGTTGGTAGATACTCGATACTACACTCATTGAGGGTTGCTTTCTTGGAATATTTTGATCGCCAGTTCAGTGGCTAAATCAAAACAATGAACATAGAAAACAACCCAATGATATTGAGCTCCTTAGAACCCGGTTACTTTTGATAGGACAAGTCTTAACCAACGAAACTGAAAGAGGGTAGTACCTGAACTTCATGCTGGCCTAAACTCTAAGGGCTGTCTTGTGTGCTTTCAAACTTGACTACTTGCATGCTTGTTATCTGACACTTGAATTTCTTGCAGGTTTTGTTTACAGTCCTTAACAGGGGCTCATAACAGGGTTTACCTACATCACTCCATGCATAGCATAACATCATACCATTGCATACATCCTGCATAACGACTAATCCATTTCAAGGATCTCAAGGGTCTATGATCAGGTCATGCTGAATCAAAAGTCTAGCAAGGGGCAAAGGGGATTTATTTTCCTTTAGCCAAGGTTAATGACTTGAGTCAGGGGCTATGACCCACTCGATATGGTGAGCTTTGACTCTTGAAGAAGGAATCTCAACAACACGAAGTTCCTTCAATCAAGCTACCGAATTCAAATTCTAACAAGTTTCTCTGTTTACCCCGCGAGATCCTTGAAAACATTGCATGCATATCATACATATCATTGCATTGCAGGTACCCTTGTTACAGGTCACTTACCTTCTTCGCTGTTTATTTCAGCAATGGCTTCCCAACAAGATAACCAGAGTCTTCATGCTCAAGAGACTCAGTTCAGGGAGATCTTCCTAAGCCTATCCAAAGGGCAGGAAGAGTTGAGGACACTCCTCATGGGGAATTTTGCCAAGAAAAGTCCCGAAGATGATGAGGACGAACGGGTGAAGCGTCTGCAAGCTGAGGTAGATACAATGAGAACCCAGATGCTGGGGCAAATGGCTCTCATCCAAGGCTTAGCTAGGGAGCAAGAAGAGTTGAGGACCATGATCAGTTAGCTTCATCAAGACAGATACAACACGAAGCATCCAGTCCAAGTCAGGGACCAGGTCATTGATCAGCTTCGAAGAGGACAAGAGTCTGGTATGGTGAAGAATAGACCTCTCCAAATTACGACCACTTCACAGGTCCAACCACAACCTCGCCCAGAGCAACAGGTTGATCAGAGTAAACCGGACAAGCCCAGGAGGCAATTCACCCAGCTTAACACGTCGTTGTCCCAAGCTTTGCAACACCTGTTGAAGTTGAATCTGGTGACATTGATAGGACCTCACCCTAATCCTAAGACTTCTTCACCCAACTATAATCCTGGGGCCAGGTGCGCATACCATTCTAACAGCCCGGGGCATGATACTGACGACTGTTGGAAGTTGAGGTACAAAATCCAAAGCCTGATTGATGAAGGAGCTGTGGAATTCACCCCAGATGGTCAAATCGAGTTCTTCTACTATCCCTGCGAGATTCACCATTTGAAGTGACAAGTCCTGAGAATAGAAGACTTTTTGTTCATTCGAATGTTCAAGTTGTATTTTCTTTGCTTATACAAACAATTATTGTCATAGCAAACTTTATTACTTTATCAATGCATCGCATATGTCTGTTTTGAATCAATATATTCGCATTCGCTATATTCAAACTGCTTTCATTTTTTTATGTCAACTCTTAATAACTCTAAGCCTCTTGAGGGAGGATGACGAAAATGATACCACGACATTTACAATATGCTTTTGAACGAACCCTGCTGATGAGGTACAGGCATTGTTTCGATTCCTAAACACTGGAGTTATAAGGAAGATAATCCCTCGTCAACCCCTTTGAGCCAAAGAAGTAGGAGTTTTTCTTTTCGAAAATTAAAACCCTTAATCATAACCTGGGACAGGGTAATTCTCTCAACTGATCCAAGTGCATAATCAACAGCATCAAAGGAGTCCTTACAAAACAAAAGACAGTGATGGTTCCGAATAATCATAAAGACAGGCAGTCGTTATCTTTCAAAAACTAAAGCCCATTAAGTAAAAACCTATGAAGGAGACTTACAAAAACTGGGGCATCCCGCTGACTGTAATCACAAAAGAAACAGTTCAGGCAAAAATAGGGATAACAAAATCAAAAAAAGAAAGAGGTCCCACAAACCCTCGACAAAAGGAAATGACTGCCTATTCAAAATAAATTGTCAATATCCGAACCATCACTGGAATATCAGAGCAAAGACTCAAACAAGGTCTAACGCACGATCAGCTGAGTTTAGGTTTAAAGAACATCACGAAGAGCGGGTGGGTACAAATAAAATTTGAGCCTTTATCCTTTGTTTCTTAAACCGTGAACCAGGCCACGCTACAACCCTTAAAAGTCCTAGCTGAAGCATGGGTTAGTTCGAAAGCATACTGTTACCAAAGGTGTCCTGACTCCTTAAGGCTTGCGGTAAAATAACGAGTTGACGTCACAGTTTACAAAAAAAATTCACTTGTTTTTATGAAAAAATGCATTTTCAAAAACTTCAAGACAGACATAAGCTTTGCACTTTTAATATAACATTGTTTGCATATGACTACTTGTTTGAACAACATAGAAGTTCGCACGACGAATGTCTAATGAACAAAAGCACCTCCAATCAAGGGGCATGGCATGATCATTGTCCAACATCTGGGGCAGTTAGGTCAAGATTCGGAGAATCTCTCAAAAGGCCAACCAGCTTGGGGAAAATCTCCATCTGGATCACTTGGGGCATTGGACGACCAAACGAAGATCTTCTGGTGGCATGGTAACACTGCACTACTGACAGTGACAACTCCCTGCATCCTGAGAGCACGGACATAGTCGAAAAAAGTACTACGCATAATCAAAGACCCGCTAGGTTGACACACCTAGGCAAAATAAGGGCTTCCCGGCGAACCAAAAGGGTTCGAGCAAAATAAGGGATGAAAATAAAAAAAATATGTACACCCGGCAAGTCGAAAACCTGAAAAGGCGGTTTGGGCAAGAAAGGGTATCCCGGTGGACTGAAAACCCGAAAGGGAGGTCCAGGAAAAAATTAGGGATCACAGCGTACTACTATGTCTCATCATCTCGTCACTTGCCTACAAGAAGAAGATTTGTCAGTCGGTAGTCATCAAGCACCGCCACGGGTATCTTCTCCCGCAGAAACTGGGGCAATAAGAATTGTCTAAGTGATCTGGTTGCTCTGTCCACCGAGGTACCAAGGCAAGTTCAGCTGAAGAATATGACCAAGTTACCTCCACTCCCCGCAGAGTAAGACAGGAGTCAGCAATGCTCTCCCAAAGCAGAGTTGGTCTCTCATCAACCCCGAAGAGGCACAATATCGCTAGCAAGTCAGCAATGCTCTCCCCAAGCAGAGTTAGTCTACTGTCAGCCTTAAGGAAGTTGGGTATCCCCAGAAAATCTCAATATTCTCCAGCAGTATGCAAATGTTCCTAAGCAAGCATCCCCAGCCGTCTTAATATAAGATTATTCCCCGGCGGAATACTAGACACCCCAGTGGCGCCATTCCCCAATACAATTCAAAAGTCGCCCCAGGAGAGTTGAATCATCATCCGCAGTAGATTCTGGAAGCTTATCCCCTGCAGAGCACGAACGCGTCTCCCCGGCTTTATCCAAAGGTTATTCCCCACCAGGGCTTATAACTGGGTTATCCTCAGCTAAAAACCATGGAAAGATCATCCTCGGCGAAGTTCTTCCTATCCCCGGCGGAGTTCATCGGATCTCCCAACAAAGCTTATCAACGGTATCCCCAACGGAGTTATCATCAAACCTCAGCGAAGTATCTCTTCCCACAGAGTATTCCCCGCAGAGTAATCTCTCCAACAAGTCTATTACCCCAACTGAGTCATCTTCTCCTACCGGTATTCTTGCAATCATCCGCCCCAGCGGAAACGAAGAATTCTACTCTTCAACGTCAGCCCAGGATTCAAACTCCCGGCATCCGTCAAGGATTTATTTTCCTAGACGAGAATACATTCATAAACATCGCATCGTCATGATACATGCATATACACATCATACAATCTCATTTTTTGGTTGAGAACATCATCGCTTGATCCATGTCATGCATTGCATGTGACTGACCTTACCTTTCAGGAAGGATACAGTTAAATGATCAGCTATGTCAAAGAAGACAATCCCGTCGTTATAGACAACCGTCATTATAGACAACTCGTCATTGAAGACATCCCGTCGTTATAGACACCCGTCATTATAGACAACTCGTCATTGAAGACATCCCGTCATTAAAGACAACTTGTTATTGAAGACAACTCGTCATTGAAGACAACCCGTCGGTATAGACACCCGTCATTGAAGACACCTCGTCATTGAAGACAACTCGTCATTTAAGACAACCTGTCATTGAAGACAACTCATCATTGAAGACAACTCGTCATTGAAGATAACTCGTCATTGAAGACAACTCGTCATTGAAGACAACTCGTCATTTAAGATAACTCGTCATTGAAGACAACTCGTCATTGAAGATGACTCGTCATTGAAGACAACTCGTCATTTAAGACAACCTCGTCATTGAAGACATCTCTTCATTGAAGACAACTCGTCATTGAAGACAACTCGTCATTGAAGACAACTCATCATTGAAGACAACTCGTCATTTAAGACAACCTCGTCATTGAAGACATCTTGTCATTGAAGACAACTTGTCATTGAAGACAACTCGTCATTAAAGACAACTCGTCATTGAAGACAACTCGTCATTAAAGACAACTCGTCATTGAAGACAACTCGTCATTGAAGACAACTCGTCATTGAAGATCACTCGTCGTTAAAGACAACCCGTCCATGAAGATAACCCGTCCAAAGAGACAACTCGTCAAGAAATACAAAACCTCCTCTGGTTCGGTTAAATCCCAAAGATTTTTCTGAGATAACCTGTCAGTAGAGACAGCCCATCAACCTTTTGAAGTTCCAAATTCGATACCTGTATCTAGCAAGGGCACGTCTGTGAGCGACTGAGTGAAGATCAACCCCTGTAACAGGCCAGATAATTGTCTTTCTTTCTCAGGTACGCAAGTTCTCGTTAAGGAATCTCTTACACGATCGACACCTAGATGGCATCTATAAGCCCATCCTCCTATCCATCACAGTTCCAAATGGCATCTATAAGCCCATTCCCGACAAGGTTCTGTCACACCTCCAGATGGCATCTATAAGCCCATCCTCCTATCCATCATCTCTCCAAATGGCATCTATAAGCCTATTCCCTCTATCACACTACTGATACTCTACTATGTGAGTGCAAATTTCTGGGTACTCTAGTGTTCAATCATCTTCCACCCTCGGATCACGAAAGGCACACAAGCCAATCTACATCCTCAGGTCTAAGAAGATTGAACAGGGGCAACTGTTGTACCCCAAAATTTTCCCTCCCATATTCTTCAAAGTTTTGACAAGCATCATCTCAATTTGCTCAAGTCTACTCAAGGGTTGCACAGTTCAAACACCCTCCTTGGCCAGTCAAATTAGGGTTTTGGTTCTTGCAAGGAAGTTGAGGTTTCCAAGGGTCCAATCAAGTCCCATATGCTTATATACATTGTCAAGCACCTACATGTCAAGTTTCAAGGCTCACAAGGTCAAGTTGCACAGTCAAAAACCCTAATTGCTCCACAGTCAACTATAGGGGCAAAATGGTCATTTGGTAGTCAAAAGTCAAAATTTTTGGTCAACATCTTATTTTGAAGCCACAATCATCATTGGATCAAATCTTGATCATGATTCCACAAGAATGGCTCAAAAATCATCAAGATGCAAAAGTTTCTATTTTTGGACAGTTGAAAAGTCAACTGTAACTTGAACAAGGCATAACTTTTTCATGGTTCACCAGAAAAATCCCATCCAATGCTCATTTTGAAGGGGATGACATTTCCTACAACTCATCTTCACATTCCAAGTCCAAGAAATGCTCTCACAAAAAGTTATCAATTTCAACATTATAGGTCATTTTCAAAAGTCAACAAAAAGGCACTTTAAATCAAAGACCATAACTTGAGATTGGTAAATTAAAGTGACATGGGGCAAAAGGAATTGGTTAGAGGACTTCAAGACCTTTCCAAAATGTCCAAGAACATATTCATATGATCAAAATTGAGCAAGATATGCATTGGAGAAGTTGGGAAATTTTTGTGAAATGGCAAAAGTCAACTATCCTTGAAACTTCAATTTTTGACAAAAGGCCCCACTTTTTTCCACTTGGTTCAGCCTTGTCATGCCACCCACGTGTCCCATGACCCATTACAAGACCAAACATTTATTTTTTCATTTTTATTTAATTTTTATGGATTTAATTCACTTTAATCCATAATAATTCAAATAAAAATCAAAAAATGAATTAAATGGTATCTTTGAGTTTTGAATGACTTTTATATGTCATGAATCACCTACCAAATTCGTGCCAAGCCTATTATGAGCATGAAATTCAAATTTTGAACAAAAATGGCATGTTTCTTTAATGGTGGTTATGAGAAAATCCAAAGCTTAATGGCAATGGTTAAAAGCTCCTTAATGTGACTTATTCTCACTCATTACTTTATATACAAGCCTTGCAAGCCTCATTCACAACCTAGAAAAAAATACACACAGCCTAGAGAGCGCCCCAAAATTGAAAAAATTTCCTTGAAATTGTCAAGCTCGAAAGACCTGATCTAGCCAGATTCAACTACTTCCAAGCACTCCATCAACATCCCAGGTCCCCCAAATGCTTATTTCTATTTTTCCATAACATGTTCCTGTGCAGGTTTCACAAAGGCTTTCCACCATGTGCATCAAACGATCATGCGCCAAGTGGCCTCAAAGATCAATCCAGGGGCTATGAGATACTGGATACCATGCTCCAAGTCAAAGCACGTGCAGGCAATTCCTAAAGTCAACAAAGGCTTAAGCTTATTGGGCCATATTGCTTCCTCAAACCTCCATACCTGGGCCAACACCCCCATGGTTCTTTCATATTTTCTTTTGTTTTCTTTTCCTTTTTTATTTTCTTTTAACTAATTATTATTATTAACTATTATTATTATTATTATTATTTAATTCATAGATAATTATTTTCATAAACAAAAAAATAAAAAAAACTAATATTTTTATTATTCTTATTTATTAATTTCACTTTAATTCATTGTTTTGTAATTAAATTATAATTAATTAATTAGTTTAATTAGGCAATTTTAATCTTTTTTTTAATAACTAAAATAAATTTAGAATTAGATTTTATTAACTTTTAATTTTAATTCCTTTTTATTTCATTTCATTAAAAACATAAAAACACAAAAAAAAAACATTTTTCTTTTAATTAATTAATTAATTAGTTAATCATTAGTTTTTATTTCATTTAATCACAAAAAAAGACCAAAAAAATTCATTTCTTTTCTTAAAAGGGTCAAAACCCTTAAGGCATTCCCGATTAATTTTTATTCGCGCGCATTTATTTTATTTTGATTATTATGTAACTGCTTCAAGAATGTAATAGTAATTAGGTTTATTGCTTTCTTTACTTTCCGCACTTTATCAAAACGGGTCTTTGTATTTTTGGTGATGTATAGACCCGCGCCTGGTAATAGCGTAGAATTTATATTTCCGCAATTTACTTTCCGCACCCCTAACTGTTAAATGCATGAAAGAATGTATGAAAAAATAAAATTAATCCGTAGCTCACAAATAACATGTACAAGATAACATTAACAGAAAAACAACACACATGCACATGCCACCCCTAGGGTACGCCTCACTGGTTGCCTCGAAATGTGGTCATCAAGTATAGGACGTCTTAGAGGTCGCCCTCCTGTCTAAGATCCAGTTGCCTCGAAACGGTTGCCTCGGATACAAAGGATCTAGGACATTAAGGTTACTTCTAAGGTGTCCTACCATTGCTTTGGTGACCACAATGTCCCTAATCATCGAATTGACCCGAACACCTCCAACGACGGTGCTACCTACCTCTCAATGGTGGGATAGCACTATCTAAAGGAATCTTACACAACTTAATTCGTTAGAGTAGGTAGATTCTCTTAAGTACTTGCTCTTTTCAAAAACAAACAAAATACTTTTCACACCTTACACTTTCAAAAAAGTTTTCAAACAATACTTCATACACTCTTGAGGACTGATACAAGAGTTACCTAGAAGTCTTCAAACGAACTTTTTTTCAAAACCCACTCACATTTGAAAAGCAAACAATTTTGAAAACATAAGAGTAAGTACCTAAGAGCCCATGGATAACCACGGATAGAAAGGGTGCTAACACCTTCCCTTTCTATAAATCTACCTCCCGAACCGAGAAACATTCTCATAAGGAATTTTGCTGTGCTTTTGTCCTTTCCATGTTGGAGAACATAAAAGATGGTGGCGACTCTTGCTTCTGCGACATTTCGCGAAACTAGCTTAAAAAACAGTCAGTTCTATTTCCACTGATCACAAGAGAGGAAGATGAAGCTCAAAGGTGCTCAAAGGTTCTCAATGTTTGAAGATATGGGGTTGTCTTGTGCCTTTAATAATAAATCGTTGAGTATCAACTTTTAGAACTTTACACGACTCTAGGTTGGAATTTACGTGTCAAATGGTATTATATAGGGTTAGTAATGATTATATAGTTTAAATTAAATTCACGGGTACTAAATAAGACATTTAGGGATAAAAATAATTGTATCAACAATTGACATTTATCCTGTTTATAAAACTATTTGTAACATATTCTCATTTATAAAAGTAATGTTTTCAAGTCAATTATTCTTTTTCTGTACCATGTAATAATATCATATATCATTTTTCATAAACATTTATATTTTGTTTTATTTTTAAATTTATTATTTTGTATTTAGTTAATATATTTTTAATAAGCATTTAGTATTTTGTTTTAAATTTTAAAACAAACTTATTTTTCTTCTAATTTTGAGTAAATCAATTATAATTTGAAATTGTTTGAATTTTTAACAATAGTGTTCGAAACGGTTAATAATTAGTATTGAAGTTATCTGAAACAATAAAATAAAATCAAGAATGAAATATAATTATTATAATTATTCTAATATAAATTAATTAAAATTGACTATCTTATTAAAAAGTTGAATAAATAGTCTTAAATAATAATTGTAGTTTTTAATTAAATAGATTAAAATCATTAATTGTGAACTGTTTTTTTAAATATATTTTATTCTTTATAATATATTATAACAATAGCTGATTTCTAGATAAAAATATATTATTTCATTCACTAAAACAATATTGTTATGAGAGTACATTAGCCTTTAAAATAAATTAGAGTCACAACTAATATGTATTTTTGTTACATATATTATTTATAAAAAATATCAAAATTTTTTGTTTTTAATATATTAATTACTTGTGATTTTGTATTAACGTATTAAAAAAAGTAGATATTAAACTCATAAAAATTATAAAAATTATAGTAAGCAAATAAACAAAATTTCTAATAATTTTATTAATATTGTTAACGCATTTATATGTGAACTTGGAAGATGGTCCAAAACCAAAAGTCTCAATTAAACATCATATATTCTTCTCTATTGAAATGATAAGATATTTAATTTCAAGATTGATTTAATATTCTCTTATTTTACTATTAAACTTATATTAACATTTGTCTATTTTCATGGAGTCTCTTATTCATTAAGGCATTGTCAACCTAACATGAAAAAAACCATGAAAAACAAACAATTATGTAACAAACAACATAACATGAAGTATCATTAAAAAAGCTTAAGTATATTTTTAAGATGTTGATTAGAATAAAATGAAAAATTATACGAATGATTGTAAAAAACATTATTGATGCATCCATCAAAATGTTCTCCATACTGTTAATAAGACTCAGTGCATCAACGATTCGAACCGTCAATCACCAGGTTTCCTTTATGTCGTTAATTTCCTTGATATAGTATTTTTTGATTGCCTTTGAACATTAAATCGTTAACAAACATAAATAACACGAACAACAATTTAACTTAAGGCTGATGGAAGAAAGGAGTGTTGTTTAGCCTTAATTTGAGGCTGATGAAAGAAAGGAGTGTTGTTGAACTGGAGAGGAAGATAAAGCTCAAAGGTGCTCAAAGGTTCTCAATGTTTGAAGATATGGGGTTGTCTTGTGCCTTTAATAATAAATCGATGAGTATCAACTTTTAGAACTTTACACGACTCTAGGTTGGAATATATGTGTCAAATGGTATTATATAGGGTTAGTAATGATTATATAGATTAAATTGCATTCACGGGTACTAAATAAGACATTTAGGGATAAAAATAATTGTACCAACAATTGACATTTATCCTGTTTATAAAACTATTTGTAACTTATTCTCATTTATAAAAGTAATGTTTTCAAGTCAATTATTCTTTTTCTGTACCATGTAATAATATCATATATCATTTTTCATAAACATTTATATTTTGTTTTATTTTTAAATTTATTATTTTGTATTTAGTTAATATATTTTTAATAAGCATTTATTATTTTGTTTTAAATTTTAAAACAAACTTTTTTTTCTTCTAATTTTCAGTAAATCAATTATAATTTGTAATTGTTTGAATTTTTTACAATTGTGTTTGAAACGGTTAATAATTAGTATTGAAGTTATATGAAACAATAAAATAAAATCAAGAATGAAATATAATTATTATAATTATTTTAATATAAATTAATTAAAATTGACTATCTTATTAAAAAGTTGAATAAATAGTCTTAAATAATAATTGTAATTTTTAAATAAATAGATTAAAATCATTAATTGTGAACTGTTTTTTAAGATATATTTTATTATTTATAATATATTATAACAATAGCTGATTTCTAGATAAAAATATATTATTTCATTCACTAAAACAATATTGTTATGAGAGTACATTAGCCTTTAAAATCATTTAGAGTCACAACTAGTAAGTATTTTTGTTACATATATTATTTATAAAAAATATCAAAATTTTTTGTTTTTAATATATTAATTACTTGTGATTTTGTATTAACGTATTAAAAAAAGTAGATATTAAACTCATATAAAAATTATAAAAATTATAGTAAGCAAGTAAAAAAAATTTCTAATAATTTTATTAATATTGTTAACGCATTTATATGTGAACTTGGAATATGGTCCAAAACCAAAAGTTTCAATTAAACATCATATATTCTTCTCGATTGAAATGATGAGATATTTAATTTCAAGATTGATTTAATATACTCTTATTTTACTATTAAACTTATATTAACATTTGTCTATTTTCATGAGCCTCCTATTCATCAAGTCATTGTCAACCTAACATGAAGAAAACCTTGAAAGACAAACAATTATGTAACGAACAACATAAAAAGAAGTATCATTAAAAAAACATAAGTAGATTTTTAAGATGTTGATTAGAATCAAATGAAAAATAATACGAATGATTGTAAAATAAAATTACCGATGTATACATCAAAATGATCTTCATACTGTTAATAAGACTCCATACATCAACAATTCGAACCGTCATCACCAGGTTTCCTTTATGTCGTTAATTTCCTTGATATAGTATTTTTTGATTGCATTTGAACATTGAATCGTTAACAAACATAAATAACACGAACAACAATTTAACGTAAGGCTGATGGAAGAAAAGAGTGTTGTTTAGCCTTAATTTGAGGCTGATGAAAGAAAGGAGTGTTGTTGAACTGGAGAGGAAGATGAAGCTCAAAGGTTCTCAAAGGTTCTCAATGTTTGAAGATATGGGGTTGTCTTGTGCCTTTAATAATAAATCGATGAGTATCAACTTTTAGAACTTTACACGGCTCTAGGTTGGAATTTACGTGTCAAATGGTATTATATAGTGTTAGTAATGTTTATATAGTTTAAATTGCATTCACGGGTACTAAATAAGACACTTAGGGATAAAAATAATTGTATCAACAATTGACATTTATCCTGTTTATAAAACTATTTGTAACTTATTCTCATTTATAAAAGTAATGTTTTCAAGTCAATTATTCTTTTTCTGTACCATGTAATAATATCATATATCATTTTTCATATACATTTATATTTTGTTTTATTTTTAAATTTATTATTTTGTATTTAGTTAATATATTTTTAATAAGCATTTAGTATTTTGTTTTAAATTTTAAAACAAACTTTTTTCTTCTAATTTTGAGTAAATGAATTATAATTTGAAATTGTTTGAATTTTTTACAATTGTGTTCGAAACGGTTAATAATTAGTATTGAAGTTATATGAAACAATAAAATAAAATCAAGAATGAAATATAATTATTATAATTATTTTAATATAAATTAATTAAAATTGACTATCTTATTAAAAAGTTGAATAAATAGTCTTAAATAATAAGTGTAATTTTTAAATAAATAGATTAAAATCATTAATTGTGAACTGTTTTTTAAAATATATTTTATTATTTATAATATATTATAACAATAGCTGATTTCTAGATAAAAATTTATTATTTCATTCACTAAAACAATATTGTTATGAGAGTACATTAGCCTTTAAAATCATTTAGAGTCACAACTAGTAAGTGTTTTTGTTACATATATTATTTATAAAAAATATCAAAATTTTTTGTTTTTAATATATTAATTACTTGTGATTTTGTATTAACGTATTAAAAAAAGTAGATATTAAACTCATATAAAAATTATAAAAATTATAGTAAGCAAATAAACAAAATTTCTAATAATTTTATTAATATTGTTAACGCATTTATATGTGAACTTGGAATATGGTCCAAAACCAAAAGTCTCAATTAAACATCATATATTCTTCTCGATTGAAATGATGAGATATTTAATTTCAAGATTGATTTAATATACTCTTATTTTACTATTAAACTTATATTAACATTTGTCTATTTTCAATAGCCTCCTATTCATCGAGTCATTGTCAACCTAACATGAAGAAAACCTTTAAAAACAAACAATTATGTAACAAACAACATAAAAAGAAGTATCATTAAAAAACATAAGTATATTTTTAAGATGTTGATTAGAATCAAATGAAAAATTATACGAATGATTGTAAAATAAAATTACCGATGTATCCATCAAAATGATCTCCATACTGTTAATAAGACTCCATACATCAACGATTCGAACCGTCAATCACCAGGTTTCCTTTATGTCGTTAATTTCCTTGATATAGTATTTTTTGAATGCATTTGAAAATTAAATCGTTAACAAACATAAATAACACGAAATACAATTTAACGTAAGGCTGATGGAAGAAAGGAGTGTTGTTTAGCCTTAATTTGAGGCTGATGAAAGAAAGGAGTGTTGTTGAACTGGAGAGGAAGATGAAGCTCAAAGGTGCTCAAAGGTTCTCAATGTTTGAAGATATGGGGTTGTCTTGTGCCTTTAATAATAAATCGATGAGTATCAACTTTTAGAACTTTACACTGCTCTAGGTTGGAATTTACGTGTCAAATGGTATTATATAGGGTTAGTAATGATTATATAGTTTAAATTACATTCACGGGTACTAAATAAGACATTTAGGAATAAAAATAATTGTATCAACAATTGACATTTATCCTGTTTATAAAACTATTTGTAACTTATTCTCATTTATAAAAGTAATGTTTTCAAGTCAATTATTCTTTTTCTGTACCATGTAATAATATCATATATCATTTTTCATAAATATTTATATTTTGTTTTATTTTTAAATTTATTATTTTGTATTTAGTTAATATATTTTTAATAAGCATTTAGTATTTTGTTTTAAATTTTAAAACAAACTTTTTTTTCTTCTAATTTTGAGTAAATCAATTATAATCTGAAATTGTTTGAATTTTTTACAATTGTGTTCGAAACGGTTAATAATTAGTATTGAAGTTATATGAAACAATAAAATAAAATCAAGAATGAAATATAATTATTGTAATTGTTTTAATATAAATTAATTAAAATTGACTATCTTATTAAAAAGTTGAATAAATAGTCTTAAATAATAAGTGTAATTTTTAAATAAATAGATTAAAATCATTAATTTTGAACTGTTTTTTTAAATATATTTTATTATTTATAATATATTATAACAATAGCTGATTTCTAGATGAAAATATATTATTTCATTCACTAAAACAATATTGTTATGAGAGTACATTAGCCTTTAAAATCATTTAGAGTCAAAACTAGTAAGTATTTTTGTTACATATATTATTTATAAAAAATATCAAAATTTTTTGTTTTTAATATATTAATTACTTGTGATTTTGTATTAACGTATTAAAAAAAGTAGATATTAAACTCATATAAAAATTATAAAAATTATAGTAAGCAAATAAACAAAATTTCTAATAATTTTATTAATATTGTTAACGCATTTATATGTGAACTTGGAATATGGTCCAAAACCAAAAGTCTCAATTAAACATCATATATTCTTCTCGATTGAAATGATGAGATATTTAATTTCAAGATTGATTTAATATACTCTTATTTTACTATTAAAGTTATATTAACATTTGTCTATTTTCAATAGCCTCCTATTCATCAAGTCATTGTCAACCTAACATGAAGAAAACCTTGAAAAACAAACAATTATGTAACAAACAACATAAAAAGAAGTATCATTAAAAAAACATAAGTATATTTTTAAGATGTTGATTAGAATCAAATGAAAAATTATACGAATGATTGTAAAATAAAATTATCGATGTATCCATCAAAATGATCTTCATACTATTAATAAGACTCCATACATCAACGATTCGAACCGTCAATCACCAGGTTTCCTTTATGTCGTTAATTTCCTTGATATAGTATTTTTTGATTGCATTTGAACATTAAATCGTTAACAAACATAAATAACACGAACAACAATTTAACGTAAGGCTGATGGAAGAAAGGAGTGTTGTTTAGCCTTAATTTGAGGCTGATGAAAGAAAGGAGTGTTGTTGAACTGGAGAGGAAGATGAAGCTCAAAGGTGCTCAAAGGTTCTCAATGTTTGAAGATATGGGGTTGTCTTGTGCCTTTAATAATAAATCGATGAGTATCAACTTTTAGAACTTTACACCGCTCTAGGTTGGAATTTACGTGTCAAATGGTATTATATAGGGTTAGTAATGATTATATAGTTTAAATTACATTCACGGGTACTAAATAAGACATTTAGGAATAAAAATAATTGTATCAACAATTGACATTTATCCTGTTTATAAAACTATTTGTAACTTATTCTCATTTATAAAAGTAATGTTTTCAAGTCAATTATTCTTTTTCTGTACCATGTAATAATATCATATATCATTTTTCATAAATATTTATATTTTGTTTTATTTTTAAATTTATTATTTTGTATTTAGTTAATATATTTTTAATAAGCATTTAGTATTTTGTTTTAAATTTTAAAACAAACTTTTTTTTCTTCTAATTTTGAGTAAATCAATTATAATCTGAAATTGTTTGAATTTTTTACAATTGTGTTCGAAACGGTTAATAATTAGTATTGAAGTTATATGAAACAATAAAATAAAATCAAGAATGAAATATAATTATTGTAATTGTTTTAATATAAATTAATTAAAATTGACTATCTTATTAAAAAGTTGAATAAATAGTCTTAAATAATAAGTGTAATTTTTAAATAAATAGATTAAAATCATTAATTGTGAACTGTTTTTTTAAATATATTTTATTATTTATAATATATTATAACAATAGCTGATTTCTAGATAAAAATATATTATTTCATTCACTAAAACAATATTGTTATGAGAGTACATTAGCCTTTAAAATCATTTAGAGTCAAAACTAGTAAGTATTTTTGTTACATATATTATTTATAAAAAATATCAAAATTTTTAGTTTTTAATATATTAATTACTTGTGATTTTGTATTAACGTATTAAAAAAAGTAGATATTAAACTCATATAAAAATTATAAAAATTATAGTAAGCAAATAAACAAAATTTCTAATAATTTTATGAATATTGTTAACGCATTTATATGTGAACTTGGAATATGGTCCAAAACCAAAAGTCTCAATTAAACATCATATATTCTTCTCGATTGAAATGATGAGATATTTAATTTCAAGATTGATTTAATATACTCTTATTTTACTATTAAAGTTATATTAACATTTGTCTATTTTCATGAGCCTCCTATTCATCGAGTCATTGTCAACCTAACATGAAGAAAACCTTGAAAAACAAACAATTATGTAACAAACAACATAAAAAGAAGTATCATTAAAAAAACATAAGTATATTTTTAAGATGTTGATTAGAATCAAATGAAAAATTATACGAATGATTGTAAAATAAAATTACCGATGTATACATCAAAATGATCTTCATACTGTTAATAAGACTCCATACATCAACGATTCGAACCGTCAATCACCAGGTTTCCTTTATGTCGTTAATTTCCTTGATATAGTATTTTTTGATTGCATTTGAACATTAAATCGTTAACAAACATAAATAACACGAACAACAATTTAACGTAAGGCTGATGGAAGAAAGGAGTGTTGTTTAGCCTTAATTTGAGGCTGATGAAAGAAAGGAGTGTTGTTGAACTGGAGAGGAAGATGAAGCTCAAAGGTGCTCAAAGGTTCTCAATGTTTGAAGATATGGGGTTGTCTTGTGCCTTTAATAATAAATCGATGAGTATCAACTTTTAGAACTTTACACGGCTCTAGGTTGGAATTTACGTGTCAAATGGTATTATATAGGGTTAGTAATGTTTATATAGTTTAAATTGCATTCACGGGTACTAAATAAGACATTTAGGGATAAAAATAATTGTATCAACAATTGACATTTATCCTGTTTATAAAACTATTTGTAACTTATTCTCATTTATAAAAGTAATGTTTTCAAGTCAATTATTCTTTTTCTGTACTATGTAATAATATCATATATCATTTTTCATAAACATTTATATTTTGTTTTATTTTTAAATTTATTATTTTGTATTTAGTTAATATATTTTTAATAAGGATTTAGTATTTTGTTTTAAATTTTAAAACAAACTTTTTTTTCTTCTAATTTTGAGTAAATCAATTATAAATTGAAATTGTTTGAATTTTTTACAATTGTGTTCGAAACGGTTAATAATTAGTATTGAAGTTATATGAAACAATAAAATAAAATCAAGAATGAAATATAATTATTATAATTGTTTTAATATAAATTAATTAAAATTGACTATCTTATTAAAAAGTTTAATAAATAGTCTTAAATAATAAGTGTAATTTTTAAATAAATAGATTAAAATCATTAATTGTGAACTGTTTTTTTAAATATATTTTATTATTTATAATATATTATAACAATAGCTGATTTCTAGATAAAAATATATTATTTCATTCACTAAAACAATATTGTTATGAGAGTACATTAGCCTTTAAAATCATTTAGATTCAAAACTAGTAAGTATTTTTGTTACATATATTATTTATAAAAAATATCAAAATTTTTTGTTTTTAATATATTAATTACTTGTGATTTTGTATTAACGTATTAAAAAAAGTAGATATTAAACTCATATAAAAATTATAAAAATTATAGTAAGCAAATAAACAAAATTTCTAATAATTTTATTAATATTGTTAACGCATTTATATGTGAACTTGGAATATGGTCCAAAACCAAAAGTCTCAATTAAACATCATATATTCTTCTCGATTGAAATGATGAGATATTTAATTTCAAGATTGATTTAATATACTCTTATTTTACTATTAAAGTTATATTAACATTTGTCTATTTTCATGAGCCTCCTATTCATCAAGTCATTGTCAACCTAACATGAAGAAAACCTTGAAAAACAAACAATTATGTAACAAACAACATAAAAAGAAGTATCATTAAAAAAACATAAGTATATTTTTAAGATGTTGATTAGAATCAAATGAAAAATTATACGAATGATTGTAAAATAAAATTACCGATGTATACATCAAAATGATCTTCATACTGTTAATAAGACTCCATACATCAACGATTCGAACCGTCAATCACCAGGTTTCCTTTATGTCGTTAATTTCCTTGATATAGTATTTTTTGATTGCATTTGAACATTAAATCGTTAACAAACATAAATAACACGAACAACAATTTAACGTAAGGCTGATGGAAGAAAGGAGTGTTGTTTAGCCTTAATTTGAGGCTGATGAAAGAAAGGAGTGTTGTTGAACTAGAGAGGAAGATGAAGCTCAAAGGTGCTCAAAGGTTCTCAATGTTTGAAGATATGGGGTTGTCTTGTGCCTTTAATAATAAATCGATGAGTATCAACTTTTAGAACTTTACACGGCTCTAGGTTGGAATTTACGTGTCAAATGGTATTATATAGGGTTAGTAATGATTATATAGTTTAAATTGCATTCACGGGTACTAAATAAGACATTTAGGGATAAAAATAATTGTATCAACAATTGACATTTATCCTGTTTATAAAACTATTTGTAACTTATTCTCATTTATAAAAGTAATGTTTTCAAGTCAATTATTCTTTTTCTGTACCATGTAAAATTATCATATATCATTTTTCATAAACATTTATATTTTGTTTTATTTTTAAATTTATTATTTTTTATTTAGTTAATATATTTTTAATAAGCATTTAGTATTTTGTTTTAAATTTTAAAACAAACTTTTTTTCTTCTAATTTTGAGTAAATCAATTATAAATTGAAATTGTTTGAAATTTTTACAATTGTGTTCGAAACGGTTAATAATTAGTATTGAAGTTATATGAAACAATAAAATAAAATCAAGAATGAAATATAATTATTATAATTGTTTTAATATAAATTAATTAAAATTGACTATCTTATTAAAAAGTTGAATAAATAGTCTTAAATAATAATTGTAATTTTTAAATAAATAGATTAAAATCATTAATTGTGAACTGTTTTTTTAAATATATTTTATTATTTATAATATATTATAACAATAGCTGATTTCTAGATAAAAATATATTATTTCATTCACTAAAACAATATTGTTATGAGAGTACATTAGCCTTTAAAATCATTTAGATTCAAAACTAGTAAGTATTTTTGTTACATATATTATTTATAAAAAATATCAAAATTTTTTGTTTTTAATATATTAATTACTTGTGATTTTGTATTAACGTATTAAAAAAAGTAGATATTAAACTCATATAAAAATTATAAAAATTATAGTAAGCAAATAAACAAAATTTCTAATAATTTTATTAATATTGTTAACGCATTTATATGTGAACTTGGAATATGGTCCAAAACCAAAAGTCTCAATTAAACATCATATATTCTTCTCGATTGAAATGATGAGATATTTAATTTCAAGATTGATTTAATATACTCTTATTTTACTATTAAAGTTATATTAACATTTGTCTATTTTCATGAGCCTCCTATTCATCAAGTCATTGTCAACCTAACATGAAGAAAACCTTGAAAAACAAACAATTATGTAACAAACAACATAAAAAGAAGTATCATTAAAAAAACATAAGTATATTTTTAAGATGTTGATTAGAATCAAATGAAAAATTATACGAATGATTGTAAAATAAAATTACCGATGTATACATCAAAATGATCTTCATACTGTTAATAAGACTCCATACATCAACGATTCGAACCGTCAATCACCAGGTTTCCTTTATGTCGTTAATTTCCTTGATATAGTATTTTTTGATTGCATTTGAACATTAAATCGTTAACAAACATAAATAACACGAACAACAATTTAACGTAAGGCTGATGGAAGAAAGGAGTGTTGTTTAGCCTTAATTTGAGGCTGATGAAAGAAAGGAGTGTTGTTGAACTAGAGAGGAAGATGAAGCTCAAAGGTGCTCAAAGGTTCTCAATGTTTGAAGATATGGGGTTGTCTTGTGCCTTTAATAATAAATCGATGAGTATCAACTTTTAGAACTTTACACGGCTCTAGGTTGGAATTTACGTGTCAAATGGTATTATATAGGGTTAGTAATGATTATATAGTTTAAATTGCATTCACGGGTACTAAATAAGACATTTAGGGATAAAAATAATTGTATCAACAATTGACATTTATCCTGTTTATAAAACTATTTGTAACTTATTCTCATTTATAAAAGTAATGTTTTCAAGTCAATTATTCTTTTTCTGTACCATGTAAAATTATCATATATCATTTTTCATAAACATTTATATTTTGTTTTATTTTTAAATTTATTATTTTTTATTTAGTTAATATATTTTTAATAAGCATTTAGTATTTTGTTTTAAATTTTAAAATAAACTTTTTTTCTTCTAATTTTGAGTAAATCAATTATAAATTGAAATTGTTTGAAATTTTTACAATTGTGTTCGAAACGGTTAATAATTAGTATTGAAGTTATATGAAACAATAAAATAAAATCAAGAATGAAATATAATTATTATAATTGTTTTAATATAAATTAATTAAAATTGACTATCTTATTAAAAAGTTTAATAAATAGTCTTAAATAATAAGTGTAATTTTTAAATAAATAGATTAAAATCATTAATTGTGAACTGTTTTTTTAAATATATTTTATTATTTATAATATATTATAACAATAGCTGATTTCTAGATAAAAATATATTATTTCATTCACTAAAACAATATTGTTATGAGAGTACATTAGCCTTTAAAATCATTTAGATTCAAAACTAGTAAGTATTTTTGTTACATATATTATTTATAAAAAATATCAAAATTTTTTGTTTTTAATATATTAATTACTTGTGATTTTGTATTAACGTATTAAAAAAAGTAGATATTAAACTCATATAAAAATTATAAAAATTATAGTAAGCAAATAAACAAAATTTCTAATAATTTTATTAATATTGTTAACGCATTTATATGTGAACTTGGAATATGGTCCAAAACCAAAAGTCTCAATTAAACATCATATATTCTTCTCGATTGAAATGATGAGATATTTAATTTCAAGATTGATTTAATATACTCTTATTTTACTATTAAAGTTATATTAACATTTGTCTATTTTCATGAGCCTCCTATTCATCAAGTCATTGTCAACCTAACATGAAGAAAACCTTGAAAAACAAACAATTATGTAACAAACAACATAAAAAGAAGTATCATTAAAAAAACATAAGTATATTTTTAAGATGTTGATTAGAATCAAATGAAAAATTATACGAATGATTGTAAAATAAAATTACCGATGTATACATCAAAATGATCTTCATACTGTTAATAAGACTCCATACATCAACGATTCGAACCGTCAATCACCAGGTTTCCTTTATGTCGTTAATTTCCTTGATATAGTATTTTTTGATTGCATTTGAACATTAAATCGTTAACAAACATAAATAACACGAACAACAATTTAACGTAAGGCTGATGGAAGAAAGGAGTGTTGTTTAGCCTTAATTTGAGGCTGATGAAAGAAAGGAGTGTTGTTGAACTAGAGAGGAAGATGAAGCTCAAAGGTGCTCAAAGGTTCTCAATGTTTGAAGATATGGGGTTGTCTTGTGCCTTTAATAATAAATCGATGAGTATCAACTTTTAGAACTTTACACGGCTCTAGGTTGGAATTTACGTGTCAAATGGTATTATATAGGGTTAGTAATGTTTATATTGTTTAAATTGCATTCACGGGTACTAAATAAGACATTTAGGGATAAAAATAATTGTATCAACAATTGACATTTATCCTGTTTATAAAACTATTTGTAACTTATTCTCATTTATAAAAGTAATGTTTTCAAGTCAATTATTCTTTTTCTGTACCATGTAAAATTATCATATATCATTTTTCATAAACATTTATATTTTGTTTTATTTTTAAATTTATTATTTTTTATTTAGTTAATATATTTTTAATAAGCATTTAGTATTTTGTTTTAAATTTTAAAATAAACTTTTTTTCTTCTAATTTTGAGTAAATCAATTATAAATTGAAATTGTTTGAAATTTTTACAATTGTGTTCGAAACGGTTAATAATTAGTATTGAAGTTATATGAAACAATAAAATAAAATCAAGAATGAAATATAATTATTATAATTGTTTTAATATAAATTAATTAAAATTGACTATCTTATTAAAAAGTTGAATAAATAGTCTTAAATAATAATTGTAATTTTTAAATAAATAGATTAAAATCATTAATTGTGAACTGTTTTTTTAAATATATTTTATTATTTATAATATATTATAACAATAGCTGATTTCTAGATAAAAATATATTATTTCATTCACTAAAACAATATTGTTATGAGAGTACATTAGCCTTTAAAATCATTTAGATTCAAAACTAGTAAGTATTTTTGTTACATATATTATTTATAAAAAATATCAAAATTTTTTGTTTTTAATATATTAATTACTTGTGATTTTGTATTAACGTATTAAAAAAAGTAGATATTAAACTCATATAAAAATTATAAAAATTATAGTAAGCAAATAAACAAAATTTCTAATAATTTTATTAATATTGTTAACGCATTTATATGTGAACTTGGAATATGGTCCAAAACCAAAAGTCTCAATTAAACATCATATATTCTTCTCGATTGAAATGATGAGATATTTAATTTCAAGATTGATTTAATATACTCTTATTTTACTATTAAAGTTATATTAACATTTGTCTATTTTCATGAGCCTCCTATTCATCAAGTCATTGTCAACCTAACATGAAGAAAACCTTGAAAAACAAACAATTATGTAACAAACAACATAAAAAGAAGTATCATTAAAAAAACATAAGTATATTTTTAAGATGTTGATTAGAATCAAATGAAAAATTATACGAATGATTGTAAAATAAAATTACCGATGTATACATCAAAATGATCTTCATACTGTTAATAAGACTCCATACATCAACGATTCGAACCGTCAATCACCAGGTTTCCTTTATGTCGTTAATTTCCTTGATATAGTATTTTTTGATTGCATTTGAACATTAAATCGTTAACAAACATAAATAACACGAACAACAATTTAACGTAAGGCTCATGGAAGAAAGGAGTGTTGTTTAGCCTTAATTTGAGGCTGATGAAAGAAAGGAGTGTTGTTGAACTAGAGAGGAAGATGAAGCTCAAAGGTGCTCAAAGGTTCTCAATGTTTGAAGATATGGGGTTGTCTTGTGCCTTTAATAATAAATCGATGAGTATCAACTTTTAGAACTTTACACGGCTCTAGGTTGGAATTTACGTGTCAAATGGTATTATATAGGGTTAGTAATGTTTATATTGTTTAAATTGCATTCACGGGTACTAAATAAGACATTTAGGGATAAAAATAATTGTATCAACAATTGACATTTATCCTGTTTATAAAACTATTTGTAACTTATTCTCATTTATAAAAGTAATGTTTTCAAGTCAATTATTCTTTTTCTGTACCATGTAAAATTATCATATATCATTTTTCATAAACATTTATATTTTGTTTTATTTTTAAATTTATTATTTTTTATTTAGTTAATATATTTTTAATAAGCATTTAGTATTTTGTTTTAAATTTTAAAATAAACTTTTTTTCTTCTAATTTTGAGTAAATCAATTATAAATTGAAATTGTTTGAAATTTTTACAATTGTGTTCGAAACGGTTAATAATTAGTATTGAAGTTATATGAAACAATAAAATAAAATCAAGAATGAAATATAATTATTATAATTATTTTAATATGAATTAATTAAAATTGACTATCTTATTAAAAAGTTGAATAAATAGTCTTAAATAATAATTGTAATTTTTAAATAAATAGATTAAAATCATTAATTATGAACTGTTTTTTTAAATATATTTTATTATTTATAATATATTATAACAATAGCTGATTTCTAGATAAAAATATATTATTTCATTCACTAAAACAATATTGTTATGAGAGTACATTAGCCTTTAAAATCATTTAGAGTCACAACTAATAAGTATTTTTGTTACATATATTATTTATAAAAAATATCAAAATTTTTTGTTTTTAATATATTAATTACTTGTGATTTTGTATTAACGTATTAAAAAAAGTAGATATTAAACTCATATAAAAATTATAAAAATTATAGTAAGCAAATAAACAAAATTTCTAATAATTTTATGAATATTGTTAACGCATTTATATGTGAAATTGGAATATGGTCCAAAACCAAAAGTCTCAATTAAACATCATATATTCTTCTCGATTGAAATGATGAGATATTTAATTTCAAGATTGATTTAATATACTCTTATTTTACTATTAAAGTTATATTAACATTTGTCTATTTTCATGAGCCTCCTATTCATCAAGTCATTGTCAACCTAACATGAAGAAAACCTTGAAAAACAAACAATTATGTAACAAACAACATAAAAAGAAGTATCATTAAAAAAACATAAGTATATTTTTAAGATGTTGATTAGAATCAAATGAAAAATTATACGAATGATTGTAAAATAAAATTACCGATGTATACATCAAAATGATCTTCATACTGTTAATAAGACTCCATACATCAACGATTCGAACCGTCAATCACTAGGTTTCCTTTATGTCGTTAATTTCCTTGATATAGTATTTTTTGATTGCATTTGAACATTAAATCGTTAACAAACATAAATAACACAAACAACAATTTAACGTAAGGCTCATGGAAGAAAGGAGTGTTGTTTAGCCTTAATTTGAGGCTGATGAAAGAAAGGAGTGTTGTTGAACTGGAGAGGAAGATGAAGCTCAAAGGTGCTCAAAGGTTCTCAATGTTTGAAGATATGGGGTTGTCTTGTGCCTTTAATAATAAATCGATGAGTATCAACTTTTAGAACTTTACACGGCTCTAGGTTGGAATTTACGTGTCAAATGGTATTATATAGGGTTAGTAATGTTTATATAGTTTAAATTGCATTCACGGGTACTAAATAAGACATTTAGGGATAAAAATAATTGTATCAACAATTGACATTTATCCTGTTTATAAAACTATTAATAACTTATTCTCATTTATAAAAGTAATGATTTCAAGTCAATTATTCTTTTTCTGTACCATGTAAAATTATCATATATCATTTTTCATAAACATTTATATTTTGTTTTATTTTTAAATTTATTATTTTGTATTTAGTTAATATATTTTTAATAAGCATTTAGTATTTTGTTTTAAATTTTAAAACAAACTTTTTTTTCTTCTAATTTTGAGTAAATCAATTATAAATTGAAATTGTTTGAAATTTTTACAATTGTGTTCGAAACGGTTAATAATTAGTATTGAAGTTATATGAAACAATAAAATAAAATCAAGAATGAAATATAATTATTATAATTATTTTAATATAAATTAATTAAAATTGACTATCTTATTAAAAAGTTGAATAAATAGTCTTAAATAATAATTGTAATTTTTAAATAAATAGATTAAAATCATTAATTGTGAACTGTTTTTTTAAATATATTTTAGTATTTATAATATATTATAACAATAGCTGATTTCTAGATAAAAATATATTATTTCATTCACTAAAACAATATTGTTATGAGAGTACATTAGCCTTTAAAATCATTTAGAGTCAAAACTAGTAAGTATTTTTGTTACATATATTATTTATAAAAAATATCAAAATTTTTTGTTTTTAATATATTAATTACTTGTGATTTTGTATTAACGTATTAAAAAAAGTAGATATTAAACTCATATAAAAATTATAAAAATTATAGTAAGCAAATAAACAAATTTCTAATAATTTTATTAATATTGTTAACGCATTTATATGTGAACATGGAATATGGTCCAAAACCAAAAGTCTCAATTAAACATCATATATTCTTCTCGATTGAAATGATGAGATATTTAATTTCAAGATTGATTTAATATACTCTTATTTTACTATTAAAGTTATATTAACATTTGTCTATTTTCATGAGCCTCCTATTCATCAAGTCATTGTCAACCTAACATGAAGAAAACCTTGAAAAACAAACAATTATGTAACAAACAACATAAAAAGAAGTATCATTAAAAAAACATAAGTATATTTTTAAGATGTTGATTAGAATCAAATGAAAAATTATACGAATGATTGTAAAATAAAATTACCGATGTATATATCAAAATGATCTTCATACTGTTAATAAGACTCCATACATCAACGATTCGAACCGTCAATCACCAGGTTTCCTTTATGTCGTTAATTTCCTTGATATAGTATTTTTTGATTGCATTTGAACATTAAATCGTTAACAAACATAAATAACACGAACAACAATTTAACGTAAGGCTGATGGAAGAAAGGAGTGTTGTTTAGCCTTAATTTGAGGCTGATGAAAGAAAGGAGTGTTGTTGAACTGGAGAGGAAGATGAAGCTCAAAGGTGCTCAAAGGTTCTCAATGTTTGAAGATATGGGGTTGTCTTGTGCCTTTAATAATAAATCGATGAGTATCAACTTTTAGAACTTTACACGGCTCTAGGTTGGAATTTACGTGTCAAATGGTATTATATAGGGTTAGTAATGTTTATATAGTTTAAATTGCATTCACGGGTACTAAATAAGACATTTAGGGATAAAAATAATTGTATCAACAATTGACATTTATCCTGTTTATAAAACTATTAATAACTTATTCTCATTTATAAAAGTAATGATTTCAAGTCAATTATTCTTTTTCTGTACCATGTAAAATTATCATATATCATTTTTCATAAACATTTATATTTTGTTTTATTTTTAAATTTATTATTTTGTATTTAGTTAATATATTTTTAATAAGCATTTAGTATTTTGTTTTAAATTTTAAAACAAACTTTTTTTTCTTCTAATTTTGAGTAAATCAATTATAAATTGAAATTGTTTGAAATTTTTACAATTGTGTTCGAAACGGTTAATAATTAGTATTGAAGTTATATGAAACAATAAAATAAAATCAAGAATGAAATATAATTATTATAATTATTTTAATATAAATTAATTAAAATTGACTATCTTATTAAAAAGTTGAATAAATAGTCTTAAATAATAATTGTAATTTTTAAATAAATAGATTAAAATCATTAATTGTGAACTGTTTTTTTAAATATATTTTATTATTTATAATATATTATAACAATAGCTGATTTCTAGATAAAAATATATTATTTCATTCACTAAAACAATATTGTTATGAGAGTACATTAGCCTTTAAAATCATTTAGAGTCAAAACTAGTAAGTATTTTTGTTACATATATTATTTATAAAAAATATCAAAATTTTTTGTTTTTAATATATTAATTACTTGTGATTTTGTATTAACGTATTAAAAAAAGTAGATATTAAACTCATATAAAAATTATAAAAATTATAGTAAGCAAATAAACAAAATTTCTAATAATTTTATTAATATTGTTAACGCATTTATATGTGAACATGGAATATGGTCCAAAACCAAAAGTCTCAATTAAACATCATATATTCTTCTCGATTGAAATGATGAGATATTTAATTTCAAGATTGATTTAATATACTCTTATTTTACTATTAAAGTTATATTAACATTTGTCTATTTTCATGAGCCTCCTATTCATCAAGTCATTGTCAACCTAACATGAAGAAAACCTTGAAAAACAAACAATTATGTAACAAACAACATAAAAAGAAGTATCATTAAAAAAACATAAGTATATTTTTAAGATGTTGATTAGAATCAAATGAAAAATTATACGAATGATTGTAAAATAAAATTACCGATGTATATATCAAAATGATCTTCATACTGTTAATAAGACTCCATACATCAACGATTCGAACCGTCAATCACCAGGTTTCCTTTATGTCGTTAATTTCCTTGATATAGTATTTTTTGATTGCATTTGAACATTAAATCGTTAACAAACATAAATAACACGAACAACAATTTAACGTAAGGCTGATGGAAGAAAGGAGTGTTGTTTAGCCTTAATTTGAGGCTGATGAAAGAAAGGAGTGTTGTTGAACTGGAGAGGAAGATGAAGCTCAAAGGTGCTCAAAGGTTCTCAATGTTTGAAGATATGGGGTTGTCTTGTGCCTTTAATAATAAATCGATGAGTATCAACTTTTAGAACTTTACACGGCTCTAGGTTGGAATTTACGTGTCAAATGGTATTATATAGGGTTAGTAATGTTTATATAGTTTA
Source organism: Vicia faba (assembly GCA_948472305.1). Lineage (NCBI taxonomy): Eukaryota > Viridiplantae > Streptophyta > Magnoliopsida > Fabales > Fabaceae > Vicia > Vicia faba. Next base: position 1,313,101,198 of record OX451735.1, on the reverse strand, counting down.
AATTGCATTCACGGGTACTAAATAAGACATTTAGGGATAAAAATAATTGTATCAACAATTGACATTTATCCTGTTTATAAAACTATTAATAACTTATTCTCATTTATCAAAGTAATGATTTCAAGTCAATTATTCTTTTTCTGTACCATGTAAAATTATCATATATCATTTTTCATAAACATTTATATTTTGTTTTATTTTTAAATTTATTATTTTGTATTTAGTTAATATATTTTTAATAAGCATTTAGTATTTTGTTTTAAATTTTAAAACAAACTTTTTTTTCTTCTAATTTTGAGTAAATCAATTATAAATTGAAATTGTTTGAAATTTTTACAATTGTGTTCGAAACGGTTAATAATTAGTATTGAAGTTATATGAAACAATAAAATAAAATCAAGAATGAAATATAATTATTATAATTATTTTAATATAAATTAATTAAAATTGACTATCTTATTAAAAAGTTGAATAAATAGTCTTAAATAATAATTGTAATTTTTAAATAAATAGATTAAAATCATTAATTGTGAACTGTTTTTTTAAATATATTTTATTATTTATAATATATTATAACAATAGCTGATTTCTAGATAAAAATATATTATTTCATTCACTAAAACAATATTGTTATGAGAGTACATTAGCCTTTAAAATCATTTAGAGTCAAAACTAGTAAGTATTTTTGTTACATATATTATTTATAAAAAATATCAAAATTTTTTGTTTTTAATATATTAATTACTTGTGATTTTGTATTAACGTATTAAAAAAAGTAGATATTAAACTCATATAAAAATTATAAAAATTATAGTAAGCAAATAAACAAAATTTCTAATAATTTTATGAATATTGTTAACGCATTTATATGTGAACTTGGAATATGGTCCAAAACCAAAAGTCTCAATTAAACATCATATATTCTTCTCGATTGAAATGATGAGATATTTAATTTCAAGATTGATTTAATATACTCTTATTTTACTATTAAAGTTATATTAACATTTGTCTATTTTCATGAGCCTCCTATTCATCAAGTCATTGTCAACCTAACATGAAGAAAACCTTGAAAAACAAACAATTATGTAACAAACAACATAAAAAGAAGTATCATTAAAAAAACATAAGTATATTTTTAAGATGTTGATTAGAATCAAATGAAAAATTATACGAATGATTGTAAAATAAAATTACCGATGTATACATCAAAATGATCTTCATACTGTTAATAAGACTCCATACATCAACGATTCGAACCGTCAATCACCAGGTTTCCTTTATGTCGTTAATTTCCTTGATATAGTATTTTTTGATTGCATTTGAACATTAAATCGTTAACAAACATAAATAACACGAACAACAATTTAACGTAAGGCTGATGGAAGAAAGGAGTGTTGTTTAGCCTTAATTTGAGGCTGATGAAAGAAAGGAGTGTTGTTGAACTGGAGAGGAAGATGAAGCTCAAAGGTGCTCAAAGGTTCTCAATGTTTGAAGATATGGGGTTGTCTTGTGCCTTTAATAATAAATCGATGAGTATCAACTTTTAGAACTTTACACGGCTCTAGGTTGGAATTTACGTGTCAAATGGTATTATATAGGGTTAGTAATGTTTATATAGTTTAAATTGCATTCACGGGTACTAAATAAGACATTTAGGGATAAAAATAATTGTATCAACAATTGACATTTATCCTGTTTATAAAACTATTAATAACTTATTCTCATTTATAAAAGTAATGATTTCAAGTCAATTATTCTTTTTCTGTACCATGTAAAATTATCATATATCATTTTTCATAAACATTTATATTTTGTTTTATTTTTAAATTTATTATTTTGTATTTAGTTAATATATTTTTAATAAGCATTTAGTATTTTGTTTTAAATTTTAAAACAAACTTTTTTTTCTTCTAATTTTGAGTAAATCAATTATAAATTGAAATTGTTTGAAATTTTTACAATTGTGTTCGAAACGGTTAATAATTAGTATTGAAGTTATATGAAACAATAAAATAAAATCAAGAATGAAATATAATTATTATAATTATTTTAATATAAATTAATTAAAATTGACTATCTTATTAAAAAGTTGAATAAATAGTCTTAAATAATAATTGTAATTTTTAAATAAATAGATTAAAATCATTAATTGTGAACTGTTTTTTTAAATATATTTTATTATTTATAATATATTATAACAATAGCTGATTTCTAGATAAAAATATATTATTTCATTCACTAAAACAATATTGTTATGAGAGTACATTAGCCTTTAAAATCATTTAGAGTCAAAACTAGTAAGTATTTTTGTTACATATATTATTTATAAAAAATATCAAAATTTTTTGTTTTTAATATATTAATTACTTGTGATTTTGTATTAACGTATTAAAAAAAGTAGATATTAAACTCATATAAAAATTATAAAAATTATAGTAAGCAAATAAACAAAATTTCTAATAATTTTATGAATATTGTTAACGCATTTATATGTGAACTTGGAATATGGTCCAAAACCAAAAGTCTCAATTAAACATCATATATTCTTCTCGATTGAAATGATGAGATATTTAATTTCAAGATTGATTTAATATACTCTTATTTTACTATTAAAGTTATATTAACATTTGTCTATTTTCATGAGCCTCCTATTCATCAAGTCATTGTCAACCTAACATGAAGAAAACCTTGAAAAACAAACAATTATGTAACAAACAACATAAAAAGAAGTATCATTAAAAAAACATAAGTATATTTTTAAGATGTTGATTAGAATCAAATGAAAAATTATACGAATGATTGTAAAATAAAATTACCGATGTATACATCAAAATGATCTTCATACTGTTAATAAGACTCCATACATCAACGATTCGAACCGTCAATCACCAGGTTTCCTTTATGTCGTTAATTTCCTTGATATAGTATTTTTTGATTGCATTTGAACATTAAATCGTTAACAAACATAAATAACACGAACAACAATTTAACGTAAGGCTCATGGAAGAAAGGAGTGTTGTTTAGCCTTAATTTGAGGCTGATGAAAGAAAGGAGTGTTGTTGAACTGGAGAGGAAGATGAAGCTCAAAGGTGCTCAAAGGTTCTCAATGTTTGAAGATATGGGGTTGTCTTGTGCCTTTAATAATAAATCGATGAGTATCAACTTTTAGAACTTTACACGGCTCTAGGTTGGAATTTACGTGTCAAATGGTATTATATAGGGTTAGTAATGTTTATATAGTTTAAATTGCATTCACGGGTACTAAATAAGACATTTAGGGATAAAAATAATTGTATCAACAATTGACATTTATCCTGTTTATAAAACTATTAATAACTTATTCTCATTTATAAAAGTAATGATTTCAAGTCAATTATTCTTTTTCTGTACCATGTAAAATTATCATATATCATTTTTCATAAACATTTATATTTTGTTTTATTTTTAAATTTATTATTTTGTATTTAGTTAATATATTTTTAATAAGCATTTAGTATTTTGTTTTAAATTTTAAAACAAACTTTTTTTTCTTCTAATTTTGAGTAAATCAATTATAAATTGAAATTGTTTGAAATTTTTACAATTGTGTTCGAAACGGTTAATAATTAGTATTGAAGTTATATGAAACAATAAAATAAAATCAAGAATGAAATATAATTATTATAATTATTTTAATATAAATTAATTAAAATTGACTATCTTATTAAAAAGTTGAATAAATAGTCTTAAATAATAATTGTAATTTTTAAATAAATAGATTAAAATCATTAATTGTGAACTGTTTTTTTAAATATATTTTATTATTTATAATATATTATAACAATAGCTGATTTCTAGATAAAAATATATTATTTCATTCACTAAAACAATATTGTTATGAGAGTACATTAGCCTTTAAAATCATTTAGAGTCAAAACTAGTAAGTATTTTTGTTACATATATTATTTATAAAAAATATCAAAATTTTTTGTTTTTAATATATTAATTACTTGTGATTTTGTATTAACGTATTAAAAAAAGTAGATATTAAACTCATATAAAAATTATAAAAATTATAGTAAGCAAATAAACAAAATTTCTAATAATTTTATGAATATTGTTAACGCATTTATATGTGAACTTGGAATATGGTCCAAAACCAAAAGTCTCAATTAAACATCATATATTCTTCTCGATTGAAATGATGAGATATTTAATTTCAAGATTGATTTAATATACTCTTATTTTACTATTAAAGTTATATTAACATTTGTCTATTTTCATGAGCCTCCTATTCATCAAGTCATTGTCAACCTAACATGAAGAAAACCTTGAAAAACAAACAATTATGTAACAAACAACATAAAAAGAAGTATCATTAAAAAAACATAAGTATATTTTTAAGATGTTGATTAGAATCAAATGAAAAATTATACGAATGATTGTAAAATAAAATTACCGATGTATACATCAAAATGATCTTCATACTGTTAATAAGACTCCATACATCAACGATTCGAACCGTCAATCACCAGGTTTCCTTTATGTCGTTAATTTCCTTGATATAGTATTTTTTGATTGCATTTGAACATTAAATCGTTAACAAACATAAATAACACGAACAACAATTTAACGTAAGGCTCATGGAAGAAAGGAGTGTTGTTTAGCCTTAATTTGAGGCTGATGAAAGAAAGGAGTGTTGTTGAACTGGAGAGGAAGATGAAGCTCAAAGGTGCTCAAAGGTTCTCAATGTTTGAAGATATGGGGTTGTCTTGTGCCTTTAATAATAAATTAATGAGTATCAACTTTTAGAACTTTACATGGCTCTAGGTTGGAATTTACGTGTCAAATGGTATTATATAGGGTTAGTAATGTTTATATAGTTTAAATTGCATTCACGGGTACTAAATAAGACATTTAGGGATAAAAATAATTGTATCAACAATTGACATTTATCCTGTTTATAAAACTATTAATAACTTATTCTCATTTATAAAAGTAATGATTTCAAGTCAATTATTCTTTTTCTGTACCATGTAAAATTATCATATATCATTTTTCATAAACATTTATATTTTGTTTTATTTTTAAATTTATTATTTTGTATTTAGTTAATATATTTTTAATAAGCATTTAGTATTTTGTTTTAAATTTTAAAACAAACTTTTTTTTCTTCTAATTATGAGTAAATCAATTATAAATTGAAATTGTTTGAAATTTTTACAATTGTGTTCGAAACGGTTAATAATTAGTATTGAAGTTATATGAAACAATAAAATAAAATCAAGAATGAAATATAATTATTATAATTATTTTAATATAAATTAATTAAAATTGACTATCTTATTAAAAAGTTGAATAAATAGTCTTAAATAATAATTGTAATTTTTAAATAAATAGATTAAAATCATTAATTGTGAACTGTTTTTTTAAATATATTTTATTATTTATAATATATTATAACAATAGCTGATTTCTAGATAAAAATATATTATTTCATTCACTAAAACAATATTGTTATGAGAGTACATTAGCCTTTAAAATCATTTAGAGTCAAAACTAGTAAGTATTTTTGTTACATATATTATTTATAAAAAATATCAAAATTTTTTGTTTTTAATATATTAATTACTTGTGATTTTGTATTAACGTATTAAAAAAAGTAGATATTAAACTCATATAAAAATTATAAAAATTATAGTAAGCAAATAAACAAAATTTCTAATAATTTTATGAATATTGTTAACGCATTTATATGTGAACTTGGAATATGGTCCAAAACCAAAAGTCTCAATTAAACATCATATATTCTTCTCGATTGAAATGATGAGATATTTAATTTCAAGATTGATTTAATATACTCTTATTTTACTATTAAAGTTATATTAACATTTGTCTATTTTCATGAGCCTCCTATTCATCAAGTCATTGTCAACCTAACATGAAGAAAACCTTGAAAAACAAACAATTATGTAACAAACAACATAAAAAGAAGTATCATTAAAAAAACATAAGTATATTTTTAAGATGTTGATTAGAATCAAATGAAAAATTATACGAATGATTGTAAAATAAAATTACCGATGTATACATCAAAATGATCTTCATACTGTTAATAAGACTCCATACATCAACGATTCGAACCGTCAATCACCAGGTTTCCTTTATGTCGTTAATTTCCTTGATATAGTATTTTTTGATTGCATTTGAACATTAAATCGTTAACAAACATAAATAACACGAACAACAATTTAACGTAAGGCTGATGGAAGAAAGGAGTGTTGTTTAGCCTTAATTTGAGGCTGATGAAAGAAAGGAGTGTTGTTAAACTGGAGAGGAAGATGAAGCTCAAAGGTGCTCAAAGGTTCTCAATGTTTGAAGATATGGGGTTGTCTTGTGCCTTTAATAATAAATCGATGAGTATCAACTTTTAGAACTTTACACGGCTCTAGGTTGGAATTTACGTGTCAAATGGTATTATATAGGGTTAGTAATGATTATATAGTTTAAATTACATTCACGGGTACTAAATAAGACATTTAGGGATAAAAATAATTGAATCAACAATTGACATTTATCCTGTTTATAAAACTATTTGTAACTTATTCTCATTTATAAAAGTAATGTTTTCAAGTCAATTATTCTTTTTCTGTACCATGTAATAATAACCTATATCATTTTTCATAAACATTTATATTTTGTTTTACTTTTTAAATTTTTTATTTTTTATTTAGTTAATATATTTTTAATAAGCATTTAGTATTTTGTTTTAAATTTTAAAACAAACTTTTTTTTCTTCTAATTTTGAGTAAATCAATTATAATTTGAAATTGTTTGAATTTTTTACAATTGTGTTCGAAACGGTTAATAATTAGTATTGAAGTTATATGAAACAATAAAATAAAATCAAGAATGAAATATAATTATTATAATTATTTTAATATAAATTAATTAAAATTGACTTTCTTATTAAAAAGTTGAATAAATAGTCTTAAATAATAATTGTAATTTTTAAATAAATAGATTAAAATCATTAATTGTGAACTGTTTTTTTAAATATATTTTATTATTTATAATATATTATAACAATAACTGATTTCTAGATAAAAATATATTATTTCATTCACTAAAACAATATTGTTATGAGAGTACATTAGCCTTTAAAATCAATTAGAGTCACAACTAATAAGTATTTTTGTTACATATATTATTTATAAAAAATATCAAAATTTTTTGTTTTTAATATATTAATTACTTGTGATTTTGTATTAACGTATTAAAAAAAGTAGATATTAAACTCATATAAAAATTATAAAAATTATAGTAAGCAAATAAACAAAATTTCTAATAATTTTATTAATATTGTTAACGCATTTATATGTGAACTTGGAATATGGTCCAAAACCAAAAGTCTCAATTAAACATCATATATTCTTCTCGATTGAAATGATGAGATATTTAATTTCAATATTGATTTAATATACTCTTATTTTACTATTAAAGTTATATTAACATTTGTCTATTTTCATGAGCCTCCTATTCATCAAGTCATTGTCAACCTAACATGAAGAAAACCTTGAAAAACAAACAATTATGTAACAAACAACATAAAAAGAAGTATCATTAAAAAAACATAAGTATATTTTTAAGATGTTGATTAGAATCAAATGAAAAATTATACGAATGATTGTAAAATAAAATTACCGATGTATACATCAAAATGATCTTCATACTGTTAATAAGACTCCATACATCAACGATTCGAACCGTCAATCACCAGGTTTCCTTTATGTCGTTAATTTCCTTGATATAGTATTTTTTGATTGCCTTTGAACATTAAATCGTTAACAAACATAAATAACACGAACAACAATTTAACGTAAGGCTGATGGAAGAAAGGAGTGTTGTTTAGCCTTAATTTGAGGCTGATGAAAGAAAGGAGTGTTGTTGAACTGGAGAGGAAGATGAAGCTCAAACGTGCTCAAAGGTTCTCAATGTTTGAAGATATGGGGTTGTCTTGTGCCTTTAATAATAAATCGATGAGTATCAACTTTTAGAACTTTACACGGCTCTAGGTTGGAATATACGTGTCAAATGGTATTATATAGGGTTAGTAATGATTATATAGTTTAAATTACATTCACGGGTACTAAATAAGACATTTAGGGATAAAAATAATTGTATCAACAATTGACATTTATCCTGTTTATAAAACTATTTGTAACTTATTCTCATTTATAAAAGTAATGTTTTCAAGTCAATTATTCTTTTTCTGTACCATGTAATAATAACATATATCATTTTTCATAAACATTTATATTTTGTTTTATTTTTAAATTTATTATTTTGTATTTAGTTAATATATTTTTAATAAGCATTTAGTATTTTGTTTTAAATTTTAAAACAAACTTTTTTTTCTTCTAATTTTCAGTAAATGAATTATAATTTGTAATTGTTTGAATTTTTTACAATTGTGTTCGAAACGGTTAATAATTAGTATTGAAGTTATATGAAACAATAAAATAAAATCAAGAATGAAATATAATTATTATAATTATTTTAAAATAAATTAATTAAAATTGACTATCTTATTAAAAAGTTGAATAAATAGTCTTAAATAATAAGTGTAATTTTTAAATAAATAGATTAAAATCATTAATTGTGAACTGTTTTTTTAAATATATTTTATTATTTATAATATATTATAACTATAGCTGATTTCTAGATAAAAATATATTATTTCATTCACTAAAACAATATTGTTATGAGAGTACATTAGCCTTTAAAATCATTTAGAGTCACAACTAGTAAGTATTTTTGTTACATATATTATTTATAAAAAATATCAAAATTTTTTGTTTTTAATATATTAATTACTTGTGATTTTGTATTAACGTATTAAAAAAAGTAGATATTAAACTCATATAAAAATTATAAAAATTATAAAAATTATAGTAAGCAAATAAAAAAAATTTCTAATAATTTTATTAATATTGTTAACGCATTTATATGTGAACTTGGAATATGGTCCAAAACCAAAAGTTTCAATTAAAAATCATATATTCTTCTCGATTGAAATGATGAGATATTTAATTTCAAGATTGATTTAATATATTCTTATTTTACTATTAAACTTATATTAACATTTGTCTATTTTCATGAGCCTCCTATTCATCAAGTCATTGTCAACCTAACATGAAGAAAACCTTGAAAAACAAACAATTATGTAACAAACAACATAAAAAGAAGTATCATTAAAAAAACATAAGTAGATTTTTAAGATGTTGATTAGAATCAAATGAAAAATAATATGAATGATTGTAAAATAAAATTACCGATGTATACATCAAAATGATCTTCATACTGTTAAGAAGACTCCATACATCAACGATTCGAACCGTCAATCCCTAGGTTTCCTTTATGTCGTTAATTTCCTTGATATAGTATTTTTTGATTGCATTTGAACATTAAATCGTTAACAAACATAAATAACACGAACAACAATTTAACGTAAGGCTGATGGAAGAAAAGAGTGTTGTTTAGCCTTAATTTGAGGCTGATGAAAGAAAGGAGTGTTGTTGAACTGGAGAGGAAGATGAAGCTCAAAGGTGCTCAAAGGTTCTCAATGTTTGAAGATATGGGGTTGTCTTGTGCCTTTAATAATAAATCGATGAGTATCAACTTTTAGAACTTTACACGGCTCTAGGTTGGAATTTACGTGTCAAATGGTATTATATAGGGTTAGTAATGTTTATATAGTTTAAATTGCATTCACGGGTACTAAATAAGACACTTAGGGATAAAAATAATTGTATCAACAATTGACATTTATCCTGTTTATAAAACTATTTGTAACTTATTCTCATTTATAAAAGTAATGTTTTCAAGTCAATTATTCTTTTTCTGTACCATGTAATAATATCATATATCATTTTTCATAAACATTTATATTTTGTTTTATTTTTAAATTTATTATTTTGTATTTAGTTAATATATTTTTAATAAGCATTTAGTATTTTGTTTTAAATTTTAAAACAAACTTTTTTCTTCTAATTTTGAGTAAATGAATTATAATTTGAAATTGTTTGAATTTTTTACAATTGTGTTCGAAACGGTTAATAATTAGTATTGAAGTTATATGAAACAATAAAATAAAATCAAGAATGAAATATAATTATTATAATTATTTTAAAATAAATTAATTAAAATTGACTATCTTATTAAAAAGTTGAATAAATAGTCTTAAATAATAAGTGTAATTTTTAAATAAATAGATTAAAATCATTAATTGTGAACTGTTTTTTTAAATATATTTTATTATTTATAATATATTATAACTATAGCTGATTTCTAGATAAAAATATATTATTTCATTCACTAAAACAATATTGTTATGAGAGTACATTAGCCTTTAAAATCATTTAGAGTCACAACTAGTAAGTATTTTTGTTACATATATTATTTATAAAAAATATCAAAATTTTTTGTTTTTAATATATTAATTACTTGTGATTTTGAATTAACGTATTAAAAAATGTAGATATTAAACTCATATAAAAATTATAAAAATTATAGTAAGCAAATAAACAAAATTTCTAAAATTTTTATTAATATTGTTAACGCATTTATATGTGAACTTGGAATATGGTCCAAAACCAAAAGTCTCAATTAAACATCATATATTCTTCTCGATTGAAATGATGAGATATTTAATTTCAAGATTGATTTAATATACTCTTATTTTACTATTAAACTTATATTAACATTTGTCTATTTTCATGAGCCTCCTATTCATCGAGTCATTGTCAACCTAACATGAAGAAAACCTTTAAAAACAAACAATTATGTAACAAACAACATAAAAAGAAGTATCATTAAAAAAACATAAGTAGATTTTTAAGATGTTGATTAGAATCAAATGAAAAATTATACGAATGATTGTAAAATAAAATTACCGATGTATCCATCAAAATGATCTCCATACTGTTAATAAGACTCCATACATCAACGATTCGAACCGTCAATCACCAGGTTTCCTTTATGTCGCTAATTTCCTTGATATAGTATTTTTTGATTGCATTTGAACTTTAAATCGTTAACAAACATAAATAACACGAACAACAATTTAACGTAAGGCTGATGGAAGAAAGGAGTGTTGTTTAGCCTTAATTTGAGGCTGATGAAAGAAAGGAGTGTTGTTGAACTGGAGAGGAAGATGAAGCTCAAAGGTACTCAAAGGTTCTCAATGTTTGAATATATGGGGTTGTCTTGTGCCTTTAATAATAAATCGATGAGTATCAACTTTTAGAACTTTACACGGCTCTAGGTTGGAATTTACGTGTCAAATGGTATTATATAGGGTTAGTAATGTTTATATAGTTTAAATTGCATTCACGGGTACTAAATAAGACATTTAGGGATAAAAATAATTGTATCAACAATTGACATTTATCCTGTTTATAAAACTATTTGTAACTTATTCTCATTTATAAAAGTAATGTTTTCAAGTCAATTATTCTTTTTCTGTACCATGTAATAATATCATATATCATTTTTCATAAACATTTATATTTTGTTTTATTTTTAAATTTATTATTTTGTATTTAGTTAATATATTTTTAATAAGCATTTAGTATTTTGTTTTAAATTTTAAAACAAACTTTTTTTTCTTCTAATTTTGAGTAAATCAATTATAAATTGAAATTGTTTGAAATTTTTACAATTGTGTTCGAAACGGTTAATAATTAGTATTGAAGTTATATGAAACAATAAAATAAAATCAAGAATGAAATATAATTATTATAATTATTTTAATATAAATTAATTAAAATTGACTATCTTATTAAAAAGTTGAATAAATAGTCTTAAATAATAAGTGTAATTTTTAAATAAATAGATTAAAATCATTAATTGTGAACTGTTTTTTTAAATATATTTTATTATTTATAATATATTATAACAATAGCTGATTTCTAGATAAAAATATATTATTTCATTCACTAAAACAATATTGTTATGAGAGTACATTAGCCTTTAAAATCATTTAGAGTCAAAACTAGTAAGTATTTTTGTTACATATATTATTTATAAAAAATATCAAAATTTTTTGTTTTTAATATATTAATTACTTGTGATTTTGTATTAACGTATTAAAAAAAGTAGATATTAAACTCATATAAAAATTATAAAAACTATAGTAAGCAAATAAACAAAATTTCTAATAATTTTATTAATATTGTTAACGCATTTATATGTGAACTTGGAATATGGTCCAAAACCAAAAGTCTCAATTAAACATCATATATTCTTCTCGATTGAAATGATGAGATATTTAATTTCAAGATTGATTTAATATACTCTTATTTTACTATTAAACTTATATTAACATTTGTCTATTTTCATGAGCCTCCTATTCATCGAGTCATTGTCAACCTAACATGAAGAAAACCTTTAAAAACAAACAATTATGTAACAAACAACATAAAAGGAAGTATCATTAAAAACACATAAGTATATTTTTAAGATGTTGATTAGAATCAAATGAAAAATTATACGAATGATTGTAAAATAAAATTACCGATGTATCCATCAAAATGATCTCCATACTGTTAATAAGACTCCATACATCAACGATTCAAACCGTCAATCACCAGGTTTCCTTTATGTCGTTAATTTCCTTGATATAGTATTTTTTGATTGCATTTGAAAATTAAATCGTTAACAAACATAAATAAAACGAAATACAATTTAACGTAAGGCTGATGGAAGAAAGGAGTGTTGTTTAGCCTTAATTTGAGGTTGATGAAAGAAAGGAGTGTTGTTGAACTGGAGAGGAAGATGAAGCTCAAAGGTGCTCAAAGGTTCTCAATGTTTGAAGATATGGGGTTGTCTTGTGCCTTTAATAATAAATCGATGAGTATCAACTTTTAGAACTTTACACGGCTCTAGGTTGGAATTTACGTGTCAAATGGTATTATATAGGGTTAGTAATGTTTATATAGTTTAAATTGCATTCACGGGTACTAAATAAGACACTTAGGGATAAAAATAATTGTATCAACAATTGACATTTATCCTGTTTATAAAACTATTTGTAACTTATTCTCATTTATAAAAGTAATGTTTTCAAGTCAATTATTCTTTTTCTGTACCATGTAATAATATCATATATCATTTTTCATAAACATTTATATTTTGTTTTATTTTTAAATTTATTATTTTGTATTTAGTTAATATATTTTTAATAAGCATTTAGTATTTTGTTTTAAATTTTAAAACAAACTTTTTTTTCTTCTAATTTTGAGTAAATCAATTATAATTTGAAATTGTTTGAATTTTTTTACAATTGTGTTCGAAACGGTTAATAATTAGTATTGAAGTTATATGAAACAATAAAATAAAATCAAGAATGAAATATAATTATTATAATTATTTTAATATAAATTAATTAAAATTGACTATCTTATTAAAAAGTTGAATAAATAGTCTTAAATAATAAGTGTAATTTTTAAATAAATAGATTAAAATCATTAATTGTGAACTGTTTTTTTAAATATATTTTATTATTTATAATATATTATAACAATAGCTGATTTCTAGATAAAAATATATTATTTCATTCACTAAAACAATATTGTTATGAGAGTACATTAGCCTTTAAAATCATTTAGAGTCAAAACTAGTAAGTATTTTTGTTACATATATTATTTATAAAAAATATCAAAATTTTTTGTTTTTAATATATTAATTACTTGTGATTTTGTATTAACGTATTAAAAAAAGTAGATATTAAACTCATATAAAAATTATAAAAATTATAGTAAGCAAATAAACAAAATTTCTAATAATTTTATTAATATTGTTAACGCATTTATATGTGAACTTGGAATATGGTCCAAAACCAAAAGTCTCAATTAAACATCATATAATCTTCTCGATTGAAATGATGAGATATTTTATTTCAAGATTGATTTAATATACTCTTATTTTACTATTAAACTTATATTAACATTTGTCTATTTTCATGAGCCTCCTATTCATCGAGTCATTGTCAACCTAACATGAAGAAAACCTTTAAAAACAAACAATTATGTAACAAACAACATAAAAAGAAGTATCATTAAAAAAACATAAGTATATTTTTAAGATGTTGATTAGAATCAAGTGAAAAATTATACGAATGATTGTAAAATAAAATTACCGATGTATCCATCAAAATGATCTCCATACTGTTAATAAGACTCCATACATCAACGATTCGAACCGTCAATCACCAGGTTTCCTTTATGTCGTTAATTTCCTTGATATAGTATTTTTTGATTGCATTTGAACATTAAATCGTTAACAAACATAAATAACACGAAATACAATTTAACGTAAGGCTGATGGAAGAAAGGAGTGTTGTTTAGCCTTAATTTGAGGCTGATGAAAGAAAGGAGTGTTGTTGAACTGGAGAGGAAGATGAAGCTCAAAGGTGCTCAAAGTTTCTCAATGTTTGAAGATATGGGGTTGTCTTGTGCCTTTAATAATAAATCAATGAGTATCAACTTTTAGAACCTTACACGGCTCTAGGTTGGAATTTACGTGTCAAATGGTATTATATATGGTTAGTAATGATTATATAGTTTAAATTACATTCACGGGTACTAAATAAGACATTTAGGGATAAAAATAATTGTATCAACAATTGACATTTATCCTGTTTATAAAACTATTTGTAACTTATTCTCATTTATAAAAGTAATGTTTTCAAGTCAATTGTTCTTTTTCTGTACCATGTAATAATATCATATATCATTTTTCATAAACATTTATATTTTGTTTTATTTTTAAATTTATTATTTTGTATTTAGTTAATATATTTTTAATAAGCATTTAGTATTTTGTTTTAAATTTTAAAACAAACTTTTTTCTTCTAATTTTGAGTAAATGAATTATAATTTGAAATTGTTTGAATTTTTTACAATTGTGTTCGAAACGGTTAATAATTAGTATTGAAGTTATATGAAACAATAAAATAAAATCAAGAATGAAATATAATTATTATAATTATTTTAATATAAATTAATTAAAATTGACTATCTTATTAAAAAGTTGAATAAATAGTCTTAAATAATAAGTGTAATTTTTAAATAAATAGATTAAAATCATTAATTGTGAACTGTTTTTTTAAATATATTTTATTATTTATAATATATTATAACAATAGCTGATTTCTAGATAAAAATATATTATTTCATTCACTAAAACAATATTGTTATGAGAGTACATTAGCCTTTAAAATCATTTAGAGTCAAAACTAGTAAGTATTTTTGTTACATATATTATTTATAAAAAATATCAAAATTTTTTGTTTTTAATATATTAATTACTTGTGATTTTGTATTAACGTATTAAAAAAAGTAGATATTAAACTCATATAAAAATTATAAAAATTATAGTAAGCAAATAAACAAAATTTCTAATAATTTTATTAATATTGTTAACGCATTTATATGTGAACTTGGAATATGGTCCAAAACCAAAAGTCTCAATTAAACATCATATATTCTTCTCGATTGAAATGATGAGATATTTAATTTCAAGATTGATTTAATATACTCTTATTTTACTATTAAACTTATATTAACATTTGTCTATTTTCATGAGCCTCCTATTCATCGAGTCATTGTCAACCTAACATGAAGAAAACCTTTAAAAACAAACAATTATGTAACAAACAACATAAAAAGAAGTATCATTAAAAAAACATAAGTATATTTTTAAGATGTTGATTAGAATCAAGTGAAAAATTATACGAATGATTGTAAAATAAAATTACCGATGTATCCATCAAAATGATCTCCATACTGTTAATAAGACTCCATACATCAACGATTCGAACCGTCAATCACCAGGTTTCCTTTATGTCGTTAATTTCCTTGATATAGTATTTTTTGATTGCATTTGAACATTAAATCGTTAACAAACATAAATAACACGAAATACAATTTAACGTAAGGCTGATGGAAGAAAGGAGTGTTGTTTAGCCTTAATTTGAGGCTGATGAAAGAAAGGAGTGTTGTTGAACTGGAGAGGAAGATGAAGCTCAAAGGTGCTCAAAGTTTCTCAATGTTTGAAGATATGGGGTTGTCTTGTGCCTTTAATAATAAATCAATGAGTATCAACTTTTAGAACTTTACACGGCTCTAGGTTGGAATTTACGTGTCAAATGGTATTATATATGGTTAGTAATGATTATATAGTTTAAATTACATTCACGGGTACTAAATAAGACATTTAGGGATAAAAATAATTGTATCAACAATTGACATTTATCCTGTTTATAAAACTATTTGTAACTTATTCTCATTTATAAAAGTAATGTTTTCAAGTCAATTATTCTTTTTCTGTACCATGTAATAATATCATATATCATTTTTCATAAACATTTATATTTTGTTTTATTTTTAAATTTATTATTTTGTATTTAGTTAATATATTTTTAATAAGCATTTAGTATTTTGTTTTAAATTTTAAAACAAACTTTTTTCTTCTAATTTTGAGTAAATGAATTATAATTGGAAATTGTTTGAATTTTTTACAATTGTGTTCGAAACGGTTAATAATTAGTATTGAAGTTATATGAAACAATAAAATAAAATCAAGAATGAAATATAATTATTATAATTATTTTAATATAAATTAATTAAAATTGACTATCTTATTAAAAAGTTGAATAAATAGTCTTAAATAATAAGTGTAATTTTTAAATAAATAGATTAAAATCATTAATTGTGAACTGTTTTTTTAAATATATTTTATTATTTATAATATATTATAACAATAGCTGATTTCTAGATAAAAATATATTATTTCATTCACTAAAACAATATTGTTATGAGAGTACATTAGCCTTTAAAATCATTTAGAGTCAAAACTAGTAAGTATTTTTGTTACATATATTATTTATAAAAAATATCAAAATTTTTTGTTTTTAATATATTAATTACTTGTGATTTTGTATTAACGTATTAAAAAAAGTAGATATTAAACTCATATAAAAATTATAAAAATTATAGTAACCAAATAAACAAAATTTCTAATAATTTTATTAATATTGTTAACGCATTTATATGTGAACTTGGAATATGGTCCAAAACCAAAAGTCTCAATTAAACATCATATATTCTTCTCGATTGAAATGATGAGATATTTAATTTCAAGATTGATTTAATATACTCTTATTTTACTATTAAACTTATATTAACATTTGTCTATTTTCATGAGCCTCCTATTCATCGAGTCATTGTCAACCTAACATGAAGAAAACCTTTAAAAACAAACAATTATGTAACAAACAACATAAAAAGAAGTATCATTAAAAAAACATAAGTAGATTTTTAAGATGTTGATTAGAATCAAATGAAAAATTATACGAATTATTGTAAAATAAAATTATCGATGTATCCATCAAAATGATCTCCATAGTGTTAATAAGACTCCATACATCAACGATTCGAACCGTCAATCACCAGGTTTCCTTTAGGTCGTTAATTTCCTTGATATAGTATTTTTTGATTGCCTTTGAACATTAAATCGTTAACAAACATAAATAACACGAACAACAATTTAACGTAAGGCTGATGGAAGAAAGGAGTGTTGTTTAGCCTTAATTTGAGGCTGATGAAAGAAAGGAGTGTTGTTGAACTGGAGAGGAAGATGAAGCTCAAAGGTGCTCAAAGGTTCTCAATGTTTGAAGATATGGGGTTGTCTTGTGCCTTTAATAATAAATCGATGAGTATCAAATTTTAGAACTTTACACGGCTCTAGGTTGGAATTTACGTGTCAAATGGTATTATATAGGGTTAGTAATGTTTATATAGTTTAAATTGCATTCACGGGTACTAAATAAGACACTTAGGGATAAAAATAATTGTATCAACAATTGACATTTATCCTGTTTATAAAACTATTTGTAACTTATTCTCATTTATAAAAGTAATGTTTTCAAGTCAATTATTCTTTTTCTGTACCATGTAATAATATCATATATCATTTTTCATAAACATTTATATTTTGTTTTATTTTTAAATTTATTATTTTGTATTTAGTTAATATATTTTTAATAAGCATTTAGTATTTTCTTTTAAATTTTAAAACAAACTTTTTTTTCTTCTAATTTTGAGTAAATCAATTATAAATTGAAATTTTTTGAATTTTTTTACAATTGTGTTCGAAACGGTTAATAATTAGTATTGAAGTTATATGAAACAATAAAATAAAATCAAGAATGAAATATAATTATTATAATTATTTTAATATAAATTAATTAAAATTGACTATCTTATTAAAAAGTTGAATAAATAGTCTTAAATAATAAGTGTAATTTTTAAATAAATAGATTAAAATCATTAATTGTGAACTGTTTTTTTAAATATATTTTATTATTTATAATATATTATAACTATAGCTGATTTCTAGATAAAAATATATTATTTCATTCACTAAAACAATATTGTTATGAGAGTACATTAGCCTTTAAAATCATTTAGAGTCACAACTAGTAAGTATTTTTGTTACATATATTATTTATAAAAAATATCAAAATTTTTTGTTTTTAATATATTAATTACTTGTGATTTTGAATTAACGTATTAAAAAATGTAGATATTAAACTCATATAAAAATTATAAAAATTATAGTAAGCAAATAAACAAAATTTCTAAAATTTTTATTAATATTGTTAACGCATTTATATGTGAACTTGGAATATGGTCCAAAACCAAAAGTCTCAATTAAACATCATATATTCTTCTCGATTGAAATGATGAGATATTTAATTTCAAGATTGATTTAATATACTCTTATTTTACTATTAAACTTATATTAACATTTGTCTATTTTCATGAGCCTCCTATTCATCGAGTCATTGTCAACCTAACATGAAGAAAACCTTTAAAAACAAACAATTATGTAACAAACAACATAAAAAGAAGTATCATTAAAAAAACATAAGTAGATTTTTAAGATGTTGATTAGAATCAAATGAAAAATTATACGAATGATTGTAAAATAAAATTACCGATGTATCCATCAAAATGATCTCCATACTGTTAATAAGACTCCATACATCAACGATTCGAACTGTCAATCACCAGGTTTCCTTTATGTCGCTAATTTCCTTGATATAGTATTTTTTGATTGCATTTGAACTTTAAATCATTAACAAACATAAATAACACGAACAACAATTTAACGTAAGGCTGATGGAAGAAAGGAGTGTTGTTTAGCCTTAATTTGAGGCTGATGAAAGAAAGGAGTGTTGTTGAACTGGAGAGGAAGATGAAGCTCAAAGGTACTCAAAGGTTCTCAATGTTTGAATATATGGGGTTGTCTTGTGCCTTTAATAATAAATCGATGAGTATCAACTTTTAGAACTTTACACGGCTCTAGGTTGGAATTTACGTGTCAAATGGTATTATATAGGGTTAGTAATGTTTATATAGTTTAAATTGCATTCACGGGTACTAAATAAGACATTTAGGGATAAAAATAATTGTATCAACAATTGACATTTATCCTGTTTATAAAACTATTTGTAACTTATTCTCATTTATAAAAGTAATGTTTTCAAGTCAATTATTCTTTTTCTATACCATGTAATAATATCATATATCATTTTTCATAAACATTTATATTTTGTTTTATTTTTAAATTTATTATTTTGTATTTAGTTAATATATTTTTAATAAGCATTTAGTATTTTGTTTTAAATTTTAAAACAAACTTTTTTTTCTTCTAATTTTGAGTAAATCAATTATAAATTGAAATTTTTTGAAATTTTTACAATTGTGTTCGAAACGGTTAATAATTAGTATTGAAGTTATATGAAACAATAAAATAAAATCAAGAATGAAATATAATTATTATAATTATTTTAATATAAATTAATTAAAATTGACTATCTTATTAAAAAGTTGAATAAATAGTCTTAAATAATAAGTGTAATTTTTAAATAATTAGATTAAAATCATTAATTGTGAACTGTTTTTTTAAATATATTTTATTATTTATAATATATTATAACAATAGCTGATTTCTAGATAAAAATATATTATTTCATTCACTAAAACAATATTGTTATGAGAGTACATTAGCCTTTAAAATCATTTAGAGTCACAACTAGTAAGTATTTTTGTTACATATATTATTTATAAAAAATATCAAAATTTTTTGTTTTTAATATATTAATTACTTGTGATTTTGAATTAACGTATTAAAAAATGTAGATATTAAACTCATATAAAAATTATAAAAATTATAGTAAGCAAATAAACAAAATTTCTAATAATTTTATTAATATTGTTAACGCATTTATATGTGAACTTGGAATATGGTCCAAAACCAAAAGTCTCAATTAAACATCATATATTCTTCTCGATTGAAATGATGAGATATTTAATTTCAAGATTGATTTAATATACTCTTATTTTACTATTAAACTTATATTAACATTTGTCTATTTTCATGAGCCTCCTATTCATCGAGTCATTGTCAACCTAACATGAAGAAAACCTTTAAAAACAAACAATTATGTAACAAACAACATAAAAGGAAGTATCATTAAAAACACATAAGTATATTTTTAAGATGTTGATTAGAATCAAATGAAAAATTATACGAATGATTGTAAAATAAAATTACCGATGTATCCATCAAAATGATCTCCATACTGTTAATAAGACTCCATACATCAACGATTCAAACCGTCAATCACCAGGTTTCCTTTATGTCGTTAATTTCCTTGATATAGTATTTTTTGATTGCATTTGAAAATTAAATCGTTAACAAACATAAATAAAACGAAATACAATTTAACGTAAGGCTGATGGAAGAAAGGAGTGTTGTTTAGCCTTAATTTGAGGTTGATGAAAGAAAGGAGTGTTGTTGAACTGGAGAGGAAGATGAAGCTCAAAGGTGCTCAAAGGTTCTCAATGTTTGAAGATATGGGGTTGTCTTGTGCCTTTAATAATAAATCGATGAGTATCAACTTTTAGAACTTTACACGGCTCTAGGTTGGAATTTACGTGTCAAATGGTATTATATAGGGTTAGTAATGTTTATATAGTTTAAATTGCATTCACGGGTACTAAATAAGACACTTAGGGATAAAAATAATTGTATCAACAATTGACATTTATCCTGTTTATAAAACTATTTGTAACTTATTCTCATTTATAAAAGTAATGTTTTCAAGTCAATTATTCTTTTTCTGTACCATGTAATAATATCATATATCATTTTTCATAAACATTTATATTTTGTTTTATTTTTAAATTTATTATTTTGTATTTAGTTAATATATTTTTAATAAGCATTTAGTATTTTGTTTTAAATTTTAAAACAAACTTTTTTTTCTTCTAATTTTGAGTAAATCAATTATAATTTGAAATTGTTTGAATTTTTTTACAATTGTGTTCGAAACGGTTAATAATTAGTATTGAAGTTATATGAAACAATAAAATAAAATCAAGAATGAAATATAATTATTATAATTATTTTAATATAAATTAATTAAAATTGACTATCTTATTAAAAAGTTGAATAAATAGTCTTAAATAATAAGTGTAATTTTTAAATAAATAGATTAAAATCATTAATTGTGAACTGTTTTTTTAAATATATTTTATTATTTATAATATATTATAACAATAGCTGATTTCTAGATAAAAATATATTATTTCATTCACTAAAACAATATTGTTATGAGAGTACATTAGCCTTTAAAATCATTTAGAGTCACAACTAGTAAGTATTTTTGTTACATATATTATTTATAAAAAATATCAAAATTTTTTGTTTTTAATATATTAATTACTTGTGATTTTGTATTAACGTATTAAAAAAAGTAGATATTAAACTCATATAAAAATTATAAAAATTATAGTAAGCAAATAAACAAAATTTCTAATAATTTTATTAATATTGTTAACGCATTTATATGTGAACTTGGAATATGGTCCAAAACCAAAAGTCTCAATTAAACATCATATATTCTTCTCGATTGAAATGATGAGATATTTAATTTCAAGATTGATTTAATATACTCTTATTTTACTATTAAACTTATATTAACATTTGTCTATTTTCATGAGCCTCCTATTCATCGAGTCATTGTCAACCTAACATGAAGAAAACCTTTAAAAACAAACAATTATGTAACAAACAACATAAAAGGAAGTATCATTAAAAACACATAAGTATATTTTTAAGATGTTGATTAGAATCAAATGAAAAATTATACGAATGATTGTAAAATAAAATTACCGATGTATCCATCAAAATGATCTCCATACTGTTAATAAGACTCCATACATCAACGATTCAAACCGTCAATCACCAGGTTTCCTTTATGTCGTTAATTTCCTTGATATAGTATTTTTTGATTGCATTTGAAAATTAAATCGTTAACAAACATAAATAAAACGAAATACAATTTAACGTAAGGCTGATGGAAGAAAGGAGTGTTGTTTAGCCTTAATTTGAGGTTGATGAAAGAAAGGAGTGTTGTTGAACTGGAGAGGAAGATGAAGCTCAAAGGTGCTCAAAGGTTCTCAATGTTTGAAGATATGGGGTTGTCTTGTGCCTTTAATAATAAATCGATGAGTATCAACTTTTAGAACTTTACACGGCTCTAGGTTGGAATTTACGTGTCAAATGGTATTATATAGGGTTAGTAATGTTTATATAGTTTAAATTGCATTCACGGGTACTAAATAAGACACTTAGGGATAAAAATAATTGTATCAACAATTGACATTTATCCTGTTTATAAAACTATTTGTAACTTATTCTCATTTATAAAAGTAATGTTTTCAAGTCAATTATTCTTTTTCTGTACCATGTAATAATATCATATATCATTTTTCATAAACATTTATATTTTGTTTTATTTTTAAATTTATTATTTTGTATTTAGTTAATATATTTTTAATAAGCATTTAGTATTTTGTTTTAAATTTTAAAACAAACTTTTTTTTCTTCTAATTTTGAGTAAATCAATTATAATTTGAAATTGTTTGAATTTTTTTACAATTGTGTTCGAAACGGTTAATAATTAGTATTGAAGTTATATGAAACAATAAAATAAAATCAAGAATGAAATATAATTATTATAATTATTTTAATATAAATTAATTAAAATTGACTATCTTATTAAAAAGTTGAATAAATAGTCTTAAATAATAAGTGTAATTTTTAAATAAATAGATTAAAATCATTAATTGTGAACTGTTTTTTTAAATATATTTTATTATTTATAATATATTATAACAATAGCTGATTTCTAGATAAAAATATATTATTTCATTCACTAAAACAATATTGTTATGAGAGTACATTAGCCTTTAAAATCATTTAGAGTCAAAACTAGTAAGTATTTTTGTTACATATATTATTTATAAAAAATATCAAAATTTTTTGTTTTTAATATATTAATTACTTGTGATTTTGTATTAACGTATTAAAAAAAGTAGATATTAAACTCATATAAAAATTATAAAAATTATAGTAAGCAAATAAACAAAATTTCTAATAATTTTATTAATATTGTTAACGCATTTATATGTGAACTTGGAATATGGTCCAAAACCAAAAGTCTCAATTAAACATCATATATTCTTCTCGATTGAAATGATGAGATATTTAATTTCAAGATTGATTTAATATACTCTTATTTTACTATTAAACTTATATTAACATTTGTCTATTTTCATGAGCCTCCTATTCATCGAGTCATTGTCAACCTAACATGAAGAAAACCTTTAAAAACAAACAATTATGTAACAAACAACATAAAAGGAAGTATCATTAAAAACACATAAGTATATTTTTAAGATGTTGATTAGAATCAAATGAAAAATTATACGAATGATTGTAAAATAAAATTACCGATGTATCCATCAAAATGATCTCCATACTGTTAATAAGACTCCATACATCAACGATTCAAACCGTCAATCACCAGGTTTCCTTTATGTCGTTAATTTCCTTGATATAGTATTTTTTGATTGCATTTGAAAATTAAATCGTTAACAAACATAAATAAAACGAAATACAATTTAACGTAAGGCTGATGGAAGAAAGGAGTGTTGTTTAGCCTTAATTTGAGGTTGATGAAAGAAAGGAGTGTTGTTGAACTGGAGAGGAAGATGAAGCTCAAAGGTGCTCAAAGGTTCTCAATGTTTGAAGATATGGGGTTGTCTTGTGCCTTTAATAATAAATCGATGAGTATCAACTTTTAGAACTTTACACGGCTCTAGGTTGGAATTTACGTGTCAAATGGTATTATATAGGGTTAGTAATGTTTATATAGTTTAAATTGCATTCACGGGTACTAAATAAGACACTTAGGGATAAAAATAATTGTATCAACAATTGACATTTATCCTGTTTATAAAACTATTTGTAACTTATTCTCATTTATAAAAGTAATGTTTTCAAGTCAATTATTCTTTTTCTGTACCATGTAATAATATCATATATCATTTTTCATAAACATTTATATTTTGTTTTATTTTTAAATTTATTATTTTGTATTTAGTTAATATATTTTTAATAAGCATTTAGTATTTTGTTTTAAATTTTAAAACAAACTTTTTTTTCTTCTAATTTTGAGTAAATCAATTATAATTTGAAATTGTTTGAATTTTTTTACAATTGTGTTCGAAACGGTTAATAATTAGTATTGAAGTTATATGAAACAATAAAATAAAATCAAGAATGAAATATAATTATTATAATTATTTTAATATAAATTAATTAAAATTGACTATCTTATTAAAAAGTTGAATAAATAGTCTTAAATAATAAGTGTAATTTTTAAATAAATAGATTAAAATCATTAATTGTGAACTGTTTTTTTAAATATATTTTATTATTTATAATATATTATAACAATAGCTGATTTCTAGATAAAAATATATTATTTCATTCACTAAAACAATATTGTTATGAGAGTACATTAGCCTTTAAA
This sequence comes from Vicia faba, assembly GCA_948472305.1. Classification (NCBI taxonomy): domain Eukaryota; kingdom Viridiplantae; phylum Streptophyta; class Magnoliopsida; order Fabales; family Fabaceae; genus Vicia; species Vicia faba. Next base: position 1,313,076,204 of record OX451735.1, on the reverse strand, counting down.
ATCATTTAGAGTCAAAACTAGTAAGTATTTTTGTTACATATATTATTTATAAAAAATATCAAAATTTTTTGTTTTTAATATATTAATTACTTGTGATTTTGTATTAACGTATTAAAAAAAGTAGATATTAAACTCATATAAAAATTATAAAAATTATAGTAAGCAAATAAACAAAATTTCTAATAATTTTATTAATATTGTTAACGCATTTATATGTGAACTTGGAATATGGTCCAAAACCAAAAGTCTCAATTAAACATCATATATTCTTCTCGATTGAAATGATGAGATATTTAATTTCAAGATTGATTTAATATACTCTTATTTTACTATTAAACTTATATTAACATTTGTCTATTTTCATGAGCCTCCTATTCATCGAGTCATTGTCAACCTAACATGAAGAAAACCTTTAAAAACAAACAATTATGTAACAAACAACATAAAAGGAAGTATCATTAAAAACACATAAGTATATTTTTAAGATGTTGATTAGAATCAAATGAAAAATTATACGAATGATTGTAAAATAAAATTACCGATGTATCCATCAAAATGATCTCCATACTGTTAATAAGACTCCATACATCAACGATTCAAACCGTCAATCACCAGGTTTCCTTTATGTCGTTAATTTCCTTGATATAGTATTTTTTGATTGCATTTGAAAATTAAATCGTTAACAAACATAAATAAAACGAAATACAATTTAACGTAAGGCTGATGGAAGAAAGGAGTGTTGTTTAGCCTTAATTTGAGGTTGATGAAAGAAAGGAGTGTTGTTGAACTGGAGAGGAAGATGAAGCTCAAAGGTGCTCAAAGGTTCTCAATGTTTGAAGATATGGGGTTGTCTTGTGCCTTTAATAATAAATCGATGAGTATCAACTTTTAGAACTTTACACGGCTCTAGGTTGGAATTTACGTGTCAAATGGTATTATATAGGGTTAGTAATGTTTATATAGTTTAAATTGCATTCACGGGTACTAAATAAGACACTTAGGGATAAAAATAATTGTATCAACAATTGACATTTATCCTGTTTATAAAACTATTTGTAACTTATTCTCATTTATAAAAGTAATGTTTTCAAGTCAATTATTCTTTTTCTGTACCATGTAATAATATCATATATCATTTTTCATAAACATTTATATTTTGTTTTATTTTTAAATTTATTATTTTGTATTTAGTTAATATATTTTTAATAAGCATTTAGTATTTTGTTTTAAATTTTAAAACAAACTTTTTTTTCTTCTAATTTTGAGTAAATCAATTATAATTTGAAATTGTTTGAATTTTTTTACAATTGTGTTCGAAACGGTTAATAATTAGTATTGAAGTTATATGAAACAATAAAATAAAATCAAGAATGAAATATAATTATTATAATTATTTTAATATAAATTAATTAAAATTGACTATCTTATTAAAAAGTTGAATAAATAGTCTTAAATAATAAGTGTAATTTTTAAATAAATAGATTAAAATCATTAATTGTGAACTGTTTTTTTAAATATATTTTATTATTTATAATATATTATAACAATAGCTGATTTCTAGATAAAAATATATTATTTCATTCACTAAAACAATATTGTTATGAGAGTACATTAGCCTTTAAAATCATTTAGAGTCAAAACTAGTAAGTATTTTTGTTACATATATTATTTATAAAAAATATCAAAATTTTTTGTTTTTAATATATTAATTACTTGTGATTTTGTATTAACGTATTAAAAAAAGTAGATATTAAACTCATATAAAAATTATAAAAATTATAGTAAGCAAATAAACAAAATTTCTAATAATTTTATTAATATTGTTAACGCATTTATATGTGAACTTGGAATATGGTCCAAAACCAAAAGTCTCAATTAAACATCATATATTCTTCTCGATTGAAATGATGAGATATTTAATTTCAAGATTGATTTAATATACTCTTATTTTACTATTAAACTTATATTAACATTTGTCTATTTTCATGAGCCTCCTATTCATCGAGTCATTGTCAACCTAACATGAAGAAAACCTTTAAAAACAAACAATTATGTAACAAACAACATAAAAGGAAGTATCATTAAAAACACATAAGTATATTTTTAAGATGTTGATTAGAATCAAATGAAAAATTATACGAATGATTGTAAAATAAAATTACCGATGTATCCATCAAAATGATCTCCATACTGTTAATAAGACTCCATACATCAACGATTCAAACCGTCAATCACCAGGTTTCCTTTATGTCGTTAATTTCCTTGATATAGTATTTTTTGATTGCATTTGAAAATTAAATCGTTAACAAACATAAATAAAACGAAATACAATTTAACGTAAGGCTGATGGAAGAAAGGAGTGTTGTTTAGCCTTAATTTGAGGTTGATGAAAGAAAGGAGTGTTGTTGAACTGGAGAGGAAGATGAAGCTCAAAGGTGCTCAAAGGTTCTCAATGTTTGAAGATATGGGGTTGTCTTGTGCCTTTAATAATAAATCGATGAGTATCAACTTTTAGAACTTTACACGGCTCTAGGTTGGAATTTACGTGTCAAATGGTATTATATAGGGTTAGTAATGTTTATATAGTTTAACTTGCATTCACGGGTACTAAATAAGACACTTAGGGATAAAAATAATTGTATCAACAATTGACATTTATCCTGTTTATAAAACTATTTGTAACTTATTCTCATTTATAAAAGTAATGTTTTCAAGTCAATTATTCTTTTTCTGTACCATGTAATAATATCATATATCATTTTTCATAAACATTTATATTTTGTTTTATTTTTAAATTTATTATTTTGTATTTAGTTAATATATTTTTAATAAGCATTTAGTATTTTGTTTTAAATTTTAAAACAAACTTTTTTTTCTTCTAATTTTGAGTAAATCAATTATAATTTGAAATTGTTTGAATTTTTTTACAATTGTGTTCGAAACGGTTAATAATTAGTATTGAAGTTATATGAAACAATAAAATAAAATCAAGAATGAAATATAATTATTATAATTATTTTAATATAAATTAATTAAAATTGACTATCTTATTAAAAAGTTGAATAAATAGTCTTAAATAATAAGTGTAATTTTTAAATAAATAGATTAAAATCATTAATTGTGAACTGTTTTTTTAAATATATTTTATTATTTATAATATATTATAACAATAGCTGATTTCTAGATAAAAATATATTATTTCATTCACTAAAACAATATTGTTATGAGAGTACATTAGCCTTTAAAATCATTTAGAGTCAAAACTAGTAAGTATTTTTGTTACATATATTATTTATAAAAAATATCAAAATTTTTTGTTTTTAATATATTAATTACTTGTGATTTTGTATTAACGTATTAAAAAAAGTAGATATTAAACTCATATAAAAATTATAAAAATTATAGTAAGCAAATAAACAAAATTTCTAATAATTTTATTAATATTGTTAACGCATTTATATGTGAACTTGGAATATGGTCCAAAACCAAAAGTCTCAATTAAACATCATATAATCTTCTCGATTGAAATGATGAGATATTTTATTTCAAGATTGATTTAATATACTCTTATTTTACTATTAAACTTATATTAACATTTGTCTATTTTCATGAGCCTCCTATTCATCGAGTCATTGTCAACCTAACATGAAGAAAACCTTTAAAAACAAACAATTATGTAACAAACAACATAAAAAGAAGTATCATTAAAAAAACATAAGTATATTTTTAAGATGTTGATTAGAATCAAGTGAAAAATTATACGAATGATTGTAAAATAAAATTACCGATGTATCCATCAAAATGATCTCCATACTGTTAATAAGACTCCATACATCAACGATTCGAACCGTCAATCACCAGGTTTCCTTTATGTCGTTAATTTCCTTGATATAGTATTTTTTGATTGCATTTGAACATTAAATCGTTAACAAACATAAATAACACGAAATACAATTTAACGTAAGGCTGATGGAAGAAAGGAGTGTTGTTTAGCCTTAATTTGAGGCTGATGAAAGAAAGGAGTGTTGTTGAACTGGAGAGGAAGATGAAGCTCAAAGGTGCTCAAAGTTTCTCAATGTTTGAAGATATGGGGTTGTCTTGTGCCTTTAATAATAAATCAATGAGTATCAACTTTTAGAACTTTACACGGCTCTAGGTTGGAATTTACGTGTCAAATGGTATTATATATGGTTAGTAATGATTATATAGTTTAAATTACATTCACGGGTACTAAATAAGACATTTAGGGATAAAAATAATTGTATCAACAATTGACATTTATCCTGTTTATAAAACTATTTGTAACTTATTCTCATTTATAAAAGTAATGTTTTCAAGTCAATTATTCTTTTTCTGTACCATGTAATAATATCATATATCATTTTTCATAAACATTTATATTTTGTTTTATTTTTAAATTTATTATTTTGTATTTAGTTAATATATTTTTAATAAGCATTTAGTATTTTGTTTTAAATTTTAAAACAAACTTTTTTCTTCTAATTTTGAGTAAATGAATTATAATTTGAAATTGTTTGAATTTTTTACAATTGTGTTCGAAACGGTTAATAATTAGTATTGAAGTTATATGAAACAATAAAATAAAATCAAGAATGAAATATAATTATTATAATTATTTTAATATAAATTAATTAAAATTGACTATCTTATTAAAAAGTTGAATAAATAGTCTTAAATAATAAGTGTAATTTTTAAATAAATAGATTAAAATCATTAATTGTGAACTGTTTTTTTAAATATATTTTATTATTTATAATATATTATAACAATAGCTGATTTCTAGATAAAAATATATTATTTCATTCACTAAAACAATATTGTTATGAGAGTACATTAGCCTTTAAAATCATTTAGAGTCAAAACTAGTAAGTATTTTTGTTACATATATTATTTATAAAAAATATCAAAATTTTTTGTTTTTAATATATTAATTACTTGTGATTTTGTATTAACGTATTAAAAAAAGTAGATATTAAACTCATATAAAAATTATAAAAATTATAGTAAGCAAATAAACAAAATTTCTAATAATTTTATTAATATTGTTAACGCATTTATATGTGAACTTGGAATATGGTCCAAAACCAAAAGTCTCAATTAAACATCATATATTCTTCTCGATTGAAATGATGAGATATTTAATTTCAAGATTGATTTAATATACTCTTAGTTTACTATTAAACTTATATTAACATTTGTCTATTTTCATGAGCCTCTTATTCATCGAGTCATTGTCAACCTAACATGAAGAAAACCTTTAAAAACAAACAATTATGTAACAAACAACATAAAAAGAAGTATCATTAAAAAAACATATGTAGATTTTTAAGATGTTGATTAGAATCAAATGAAAAATTATACGAATTATTGTAAAATAAAATTATCGATGTATCCATCAAAATGATCTCCATAGTGTTAATAAGACTCCATACATCAACGATTCGAACCGTCAATCACGAGGTTTCCTTTAGGTCGTTAATTTCCTTGATATAGTATTTTTTGATTGCCTTTGAACATTAAATCGTTAACAAACATAAATAACACGAACAACAATTTAACGTAAGGCTGATGGAAGAAAGGAGTGTTGTTTAGCCTTAATTTGAGGCTGATGAAAGAAAGGAGTGTTGTTGAACTGGAGAGGAAGATGAAGCTCAAAGGTGCTCAAAGGTTCTCAATGTTTGAAGATATGGGGTTGTCTTGTGCCTTTAATAATAAATCGATGAGTATCAAATTTTAGAACTTTACACGGCTCTAGGTTGGAATTTACGTGTCAAATGGTATTATATAGGGTTAGTAATGTTTATATAGTTTAAATTGCATTCACGGGTACTAAATAAGACACTTAGGGATAAAAATAATTGTATCAACAATTGACATTTATCCTGTTTATAAAACTATTTGTAACTTATTCTCATTTATAAAAGTAATGTTTTCAAGTCAATTATTCTTTTTCTGTACCATGTAATAATATCATATATCATTTTTCATAAACATTTATATTTTGTTTTATTTTTAAATTTATTATTTTGTATTTAGTTAATATATTTTTAATAAGCATTTAGTATTTTCTTTTAAATTTTAAAACAAACTTTTTTTTCTTCTAATTTTGAGTAAATCAATTATAAATTGAAATTGTTTGAATTTTTTTACAATTGTGTTCGAAACGGTTAATAATTAGTATTGAAGTTATATGAAACAATAAAATAAAATCAAGAATGAAATATAATTATTATAATTATTTTAATATAAATTAATTAAAATTGACTATCTTATTAAAAAGTTGAATAAATAGTCTTAAATAATAAGTGTAATTTTTAAATAAATAGATTAAAATCATTAATTGTGAACTGTTTTTTTAAATATATTTTATTATTTATAATATATTATAACAATAGCTGATTTCTAGATAAAAATATATTATTTCATTCACTAAAACAATATTGTTATGAGAGTACATTAGCCTTTAAAATCATTTAGAGTCAAAACTAGTAAGTATTTTTGTTACATATATTATTTATAAAAAATATCAAAATTTTTTGTTTTTAATATATTAATTACTTGTGATTTTGTATTAACGTATTAAAAAAAGTAGATATTAAACTCATATAAAAATTATAAAAATTATAGTAAGCAAATAAACAAAATTTCTAATAATTTTATTAATATTGTTAACGCATTTATATGTGAACTTGGAATATGGTCCAAAACCAAAAGTCTCAATTAAACATCATATAATCTTCTCGATTGAAATGATGAGATATTTTATTTCAAGATTGATTTAATATACTCTTATTTTACTATTAAACTTATATTAACATTTGTCTATTTTCATGAGCCTCCTATTCATCGAGTCATTGTCAACCTAACATGAAGAAAACCTTTAAAAACAAACAATTATGTAACAAACAACATAAAAAGAAGTATCATTAAAAAAACATAAGTATATTTTTAAGATGTTGATTAGAATCAAGTGAAAAATTATACGAATGATTGTAAAATAAAATTACCGATGTATCCATCAAAATGATCTCCATACTGTTAATAAGACTCCATACATCAACGATTCGAACCGTCAATCACCAGGTTTCCTTTATGTCGTTAATTTCCTTGATATAGTATTTTTTGATTGCATTTGAACATTAAATCGTTAACAAACATAAATAACACGAAATACAATTTAACATAAGGCTGATGGAAGAAAGGAGTGTTGTTTAGCCTTAATTTGAGGCTGATGAAAGAAAGGAGTGTTGTTGAACTGGAGAGGAAGATGAAGCTCAAAGGTGCTCAAAGTTTCTCAATGTTTGAAGATATGGGGTTGTCTTGTGCCTTTAATAATAAATCAATGAGTATCAACTTTTAGAACTTTACACGGCTCTAGGTTGGAATTTACGTGTCAAATGGTATTATATATGGTTAGTAATGATTATATAGTTTAAATTACATTCACGGGTACTAAATAAGACATTTAGGGATAAAAATAATTGTATCAACAATTGACATTTATCCTGTTTATAAAACTATTTGTAACTTATTCTCATTTATAAAAGTAATGTTTTCAAGTCAATTATTCTTTTTCTGTACCATGTAATAATATCATATATCATTTTTCATAAACATTTATATTTTGTTTTATTTTTAAATTTATTATTTTGTATTTAGTTAATATATTTTTAATAAGCATTTAGTATTTTGTTTTAAATTTTAAAACAAACTTTTTTCTTCTAATTTTGAGTAAATGAATTATAATTTGAAATTGTTTGAATTTTTTACAATTGTGTTCGAAACGGTTAATAATTAGTATTGAAGTTATATGAAACAATAAAATAAAATCAAGAATGAAATATAATTATTATAATTATTTTAATATAAATTAATTAAAATTGACTATCTTATTAAAAAGTTGAATAAATAGTCTTAAATAATAAGTGTAATTTTTAAATAAATAGATTAAAATCATTAATTGTGAACTGTTTTTTTAAATATATTTTATTATTTATAATATATTATAACAATAGCTGATTTCTAGATAAAAATATATTATTTCATTCACTAAAACAATATTGTTATGAGAGTACATTAGCCTTTAAAATCATTTAGAGTCAAAACTAGTAAGTATTTTTGTTACATATATTATTTATAAAAAATATCAAAATTTTTTGTTTTTAATATATTAATTACTTGTGATTTTGTATTAACGTATTAAAAAAAGTAGATATTAAACTCATATAAAAATTATAAAAATTATAGTAAGCAAATAAACAAAATTTCTAATAATTTTATTAATATTGTTAACGCATTTATATGTGAACTTGGAATATGGTCCAAAACCAAAAGTCTCAATTAAACATCATATATTCTTCTCGATTGAAATGATGAGATATTTAATTTCAAGATTGATTTAATATACTCTTATTTTACTATTAAACTTATATTAACATTTGTCTATTTTCATGAGCCTCTTATTCATCGAGTCATTGTCAACCTAACATGAAGAAAACCTTTAAAAACAAACAATTATGTAACAAACAACATAAAAAGAAGTATCATTAAAAAAACATATGTAGATTTTTAAGATGTTGATTAGAATCAAATGAAAAATTATACGAATTATTGTAAAATAAAATTATCGATGTATCCATCAAAATGATCTCCATAGTGTTAATAAGACTCCATACATCAACGATTCGAACCGTCAATCACGAGGTTTCCTTTAGGTCGTTAATTTCCTTGATATAGTATTTTTTGATTGCCTTTGAACATTAAATCGTTAACAAACATAAATAACACGAACAACAATTTAACGTAAGGCTGATGGAAGAAAGGAGTGTTGTTTAGCCTTAATTTGAGGCTGATGAAAGAAAGGAGTGTTGTTGAACTGGAGAGGAAGATGAAGCTCAAAGGTGCTCAAAGGTTCTCAATGTTTGAAGATATGGGGTTGTCTTGTGCCTTTAATAATAAATCGATGAGTATCAAATTTTAGAACTTTACACGGCTCTAGGTTGGAATTTACGTGTCAAATGGTATTATATAGGGTTAGTAATGTTTATATAGTTTAAATTGCATTCACGGGTACTAAATAAGACACTTAGGGATAAAAATAATTGTATCAACAATTGACATTTATCCTGTTTATAAAACTATTTGTAACTTATTCTCATTTATAAAAGTAATGTTTTCAAGTCAATTATTCTTTTTCTGTACCATGTAATAATATCATATATCATTTTTCATAAACATTTATATTTTGTTTTATTTTTAAATTTATTATTTTGTATTTAGTTAATATATTTTTAATAAGCATTTAGTATTTTCTTTTAAATTTTAAAACAAACTTTTTTTTCTTCTAATTTTGAGTAAATCAATTATAAATTGAAATTGTTTGAATTTTTTTACAATTGTGTTCGAAACGGTTAATAATTAGTATTGAAGTTATATGAAACAATAAAATAAAATCAAGAATGAAATATAATTATTATAATTATTTTAATATAAATTAATTAAAATTGACTATCTTATTAAAAAGTTGAATAAATAGTCTTAAATAATAAGTGTAATTTTTAAATAAATAGATTAAAATCATTAATTGTGAACTGTTTTTTTAAATATATTTTATTATTTATAATATATTATAACAATAGCTGATTTCTAGATAAAAATATATTATTTCATTCACTAAAACAATATTGTTATGAGAGTACATTAGCCTTTAAAATCATTTAGAGTCAAAACTAGTAAGTATTTTTGTTACATATATTATTTATAAAAAATATCAAAATTTTTTGTTTTTAATATATTAATTACTTGTGATTTTGTATTAACGTATTAAAAAAAGTAGATATTAAACTCATATAAAAATTATAAAAATTATAGTAAGCAAATAAACAAAATTTCTAATAATTTTATTAATATTGTTAACGCATTTATATGTGAACTTGGAATATGGTCCAAAACCAAAAGTCTCAATTAAACATCATATAATCTTCTCGATTGAAATGATGAGATATTTTATTTCAAGATTGATTTAATATACTCTTATTTTACTATTAAACTTATATTAACATTTGTCTATTTTTAATTTTTCATGAGCCTCCTATTCATCGAGTCATTGTCAACCTAACATGAAGAAAACCTTTAAAAACAAACAATTATGTAACAAACAACATAAAAAGAAGTATCATTAAAAAACATAAGTATATTTTTAAGATGTTGATTAGAATCAAGTGAAAAATTATACGAATGATTGTAAAATAAAATTACCGATGTATCCCATCAAAATGATCTCCATACTGTTAATAAGACTCCATACATCAACGATTCGAACCGTCAATCACCAGGTTTCCTTTATGTCGTTAATTTCCTTGATATAGTATTTTTTGATTGCATTTGAACATTAAATCGTTAACAAACATAAATAACACGAAATACAATTTAACGTAAGGCTGATGGAAGAAAGGAGTGTTGTTTAGGCCTTAATTTGAGGCTGATGAACGAAAGGAGTGTTGTTGAACTGGAGAGGAAGATGAAGCTCAAAGGTGCTCAAAGTTTCTCAATTTTGAAGATATGGGGTTGTCTTGTGCCTTTAATAATAATCACTGAGTATCAACTTTTAGAACTTTACACGGCTCTAGGTTGGAATTACGTGTCAAATGGTATTATATATGGTTAGTAATGATTATATAGTTTAAATTACATTCACGGGTTCTAATAAGACATTTAGGGATAAAAATAATTGTATCAACAATTGACATTTATCCTGTTTATAAAACTATTTGTAACTTATTCTCATTTATAAAAGTAATGTTTTCAAGTCAATTATTCTTTTTCTGTACCATGTAATAATATCATATATCATTTTTCATAACATTTATATTTTGTTTTATTTTTAAATTTATTATTTTGTATTTAGTTAATATATTTTTAATAAGCATTTAGTATTTTGTTTTAAATTTTAAAACAAACTTTTTTCTTCTAATTTTGAGTAAATCAATTATAATTGAAATTGTTTGAATTTTTTTACAATTGTGTTCGAAACGGTTAATAATTAGTATTGAAGTTATATGAACAATAAAATAAAATCAGAATGAAATATAATTATTATAATTATTTTAATATAAATTAATTAAAATTGACTATCTTATTAAAAAGTTGAATAAATAGTCTTAAATAATAAGTGTAATTTTAAATAAATAGATTAAAAATCATTAATTGTGAACTGTTTTTTTAAATATATTTTATTATTTATAATATATTATAACAATAGCTGATTTCTAGATAAAAATATATTATTTCATTCACTAAAACAATATTGTTATGAGAGTACATTAGCCTTTAAAATCATTTAGAGTAAAACTAGTAAGTATTTTTGTTACATATATTATTTATAAAAAATATCAAAATTTTTTGTTTTTAATATATTAATTACTTGTGATTTTGTATTAACGTATTAAAAAAAGTAGATATTAAACTCATATAAAAATTATAAAAATTATAGTAAGCAAATAAACAAAATTTCTAATAATTTTATTAATATTGTTAACGCATTTATATGTGAACTTGGAATATGGTCCAAAACCAAAAGTCTCAATTAAACATCATATATTCTTCTCGATTGAAATGATGAGATATTTAATTTCAAGATTGATTTAATATACTCTTATTTTACTATTAAACTTATATTAACATTTGTCTATTTTCATGAGCCTCCTATTCATCGAGTCATTGTCAACCTAACATGAAGAAAACCTTTAAAAACAAACAATTATGTAACAAACAACATAAAAAGAAGTATCATTAAAAAAACATAAGTAGATTTTTAAGATGTTGATTAGAATCAAATGAAAAATTATACGAATTATTGTAAAATAAAATTATCGATGTATCCATCAAAATGATCTCCATAGTGTTAATAAGACTCCATACATCAACGATTCGAACCGTCAATCACCAGGTTTCCTTTAGGTCGTTAATTTCCTTGATATAGTATTTTTTGATTTCCTTTGAACATTAAATCGTTAACAAACATAAATAACACGAACAACAATTTAACGTAAGGCTGATGGAAGAAAGGAGTGTTGTTTAGCCTTAATTTGAGGCTGATGAAAGAAAGGAGTGTTGTTGAACTGGAGAGGAAGATGAAGCTCAAAGGTGCTCAAAGGTTCTCAATGTTTGAAGATATGGGGTTGTCTTGTGCCTTTAATAATAAATCGATGAGTATCAACTTTTAGAACTTTACACGGCTCTAGGTTGGAATTTACGTGTCAAATGGTATTATATAGGGTTAGTAATGTTTATATAGTTTAAATTGCATTCACGGGTACTAAATAAGACACTTAGGGATAAAAATAATTGTATCAACAATTGACATTTATCCTGTTTATAAAACTATTTGTAACTTATTCTCATTTATAAAAGTAATGTTTTCAAGTCAATTATTCTTTTTCTGTACCATGTAATAATATCATATATCATTTTTCATAAACATTTATATTTTGTTTTATTTTTAAATTTATTATTTTGTATTTAGTTAATATATTTTTAATAAGCATTTAGTATTTTCTTTTAAATTTTAAAACAAACTTTTTTTTCTTCTAATTTTGAGTAAATCAATTATAAATTGAAATTGTTTGAATTTTTTTACAATTGTGTTCGAAACGGTTAATAATTAGTATTGAAGTTATATGAAACAATAAAATAAAATCAAGAATGAAATATAATTATTATAATTATTTTAATATAAATTAATTAAAATTGACTATCTTATTAAAAAGTTGAATAAATAGTCTTAAATAATAAGTGTAATTTTTAAATAAATAGATTAAAATCATTAATTGTGAACTGTTTTTTTAAATATATTTTATTATTTATAATATATTATAACAATAGCTGATTTCTAGATAAAAATATATTATTTCATTCACTAAAACAATATTGTTATGAGAGTACATTAGCCTTTAAAATCATTTAGAGTCAAAACTAGTAAGTATTTTTGTTACATATATTATTTATAAAAAATATCAAAATTTTTTGTTTTTAATATATTAATTACTTGTGATTTTGTATTAACGTATTAAAAAAAGTAGATATTAAACTCATATAAAAATTATAAAAATTATAGTAAGCAAATAAACAAAATTTCTAATAATTTTATTAATATTGTTAACGCATTTATATGTGAACTTGGAATATGGTCCAAAACCAAAAGTCTCAATTAAACATCATATATTCTTCTCGATTGAAATGATGAGATATTTTATTTCAAGATTGATTTAATATACTCTTATTTTACTATTAAACTTATATTAACATTTGTCTATTTTCATGAGCCTCCTATTCATCGAGTCATTGTCAACCTAACATGAAGAAAACCTTTAAAAACAAACAATTATGTAACAAACAACATAAAAAGAAGTATCATTAAAAAAACATAAGTAGATTTTTAAGATGTTGATTAGAATCAAATGAAAAATTATACGAATTATTGTAAAATAAAATTATCGATGTATCCATCAAAATGATCTCCATAGTGTTAATAAGACTCCATACATCAACGATTCGAACCGTCAATCACCAGGTTTCCTTTAGGTCGTTAATTTCCTTGATATAGTATTTTTTGATTTCCTTTGAACATTAAATCGTTAACAAACATAAATAACACGAACAACAATTTAACGTAAGGCTGATGGAAGAAAGGAGTGTTGTTTAGCCTTAATTTGAGGCTGATGAAAGAAAGGAGTGTTGTTGAACTGGAGAGGAAGATGAAGCTCAAAGGTGCTCAAAGGTTCTCAATGTTTGAAGATATGGGGTTGTCTTGTGCCTTTAATAATAAATCGATGAGTATCAACTTTTAGAACTTTACACGGCTCTAGGTTGGAATTTACGTGTCAAATGGTATTATATAGGGTTAGTAATGTTTATATAGTTTAAATTGCATTCACGGGTACTAAATAAGACACTTAGGGATAAAAATAATTGTATCAACAATTGACATTTATCCTGTTTATAAAACTATTTGTAACTTATTCTCATTTATAAAAGTAATGTTTTCAAGTCAATTATTCTTTTTCTGTACCATGTAATAATATCATATATCATTTTTCATAAACATTTATATTTTGTTTTATTTTTAAATTTATTATTTTGTATTTAGTTAATATATTTTTAATAAGCATTTAGTATTTTCTTTTAAATTTTAAAACAAACTTTTTTTTCTTCTAATTTTGAGTAAATCAATTATAAATTGAAATTGTTTGAATTTTTTTACAATTGTGTTCGAAACGGTTAATAATTAGTATTGAAGTTATATGAAACAATAAAATAAAATCAAGAATGAAATATAATTATTATAATTATTTTAATATAAATTAATTAAAATTGACTATCTTATTAAAAAGTTGAATAAATAGTCTTAAATAATAAGTGTAATTTTTAAATAAATAGATTAAAATCATTAATTGTGAACTGTTTTTTTAAATATATTTTATTATTTATAATATATTATAACAATAGCTGATTTCTAGATAAAAATATATTATTTCATTCACTAAAACAATATTGTTATGAGAGTACATTAGCCTTTAAAATCATTTAGAGTCAAAACTAGTAAGTATTTTTGTTACATATATTATTTATAAAAAATATCAAAATTTTTTGTTTTTAATATATTAATTACTTGTGATTTTGTATTAACGTATTAAAAAAAGTAGATATTAAACTCATATAAAAATTATAAAAATTATAGTAAGCAAATAAACAAAATTTCTAATAATTTTATTAATATTGTTAACGCATTTATATGTGAACTTGGAATATGGTCCAAAACCAAAAGTCTCAATTAAACATCATATATTCTTCTCGATTGAAATGATGAGATATTTTATTTCAAGATTGATTTAATATACTCTTATTTTACTATTAAACTTATATTAACATTTGTCTATTTTCATGAGCCTCCTATTCATCGAGTCATTGTCAACCTAACATGAAGAAAACCTTTAAAAACAAACAATTATGTAACAAACAACATAAAAAGAAGTATCATTAAAAAAACATAAGTAGATTTTTAAGATGTTGATTAGAATCAAATGAAAAATTATACGAATTATTGTAAAATAAAATTATCGATGTATCCATCAAAATGATCTCCATAGTGTTAATAAGACTCCATACATCAACGATTCGAACCGTCAATCACCAGGTTTCCTTTAGGTCGTTAATTTCCTTGATATAGTATTTTTTGATTTCCTTTGAACATTAAATCGTTAACAAACATAAATAACACGAACAACAATTTAACGTAAGGCTGATGGAAGAAAGGAGTGTTGTTTAGCCTTAATTTGAGGCTGATGAAAGAAAGGAGTGTTGTTGAACTGGAGAGGAAGATGAAGCTCAAAGGTGCTCAAAGGTTCTCAATGTTTGAAGATATGGGGTTGTCTTGTGCCTTTAATAATAAATCGATGAGTATCAACTTTTAGAACTTTACACGGCTCTAGGTTGGAATTTACGTGTCAAATGGTATTATATAGGGTTAGTAATGTTTATATAGTTTAAATTGCATTCACGGGTACTAAATAAGACACTTAGGGATAAAAATAATTGTATCAACAATTGACATTTATCCTGTTTATAAAACTATTTGTAACTTATTCTCATTTATAAAAGTAATGTTTTCAAGTCAATTATTCTTTTTCTGTACCATGTAATAATATCATATATCATTTTTCATAAACATTTATATTTTGTTTTATTTTTAAATTTATTATTTTGTATTTAGTTAATATATTTTTAATAAGCATTTAGTATTTTCTTTTAAATTTTAAAACAAACTTTTTTTTCTTCTAATTTTGAGTAAATCAATTATAAATTGAAATTGTTTGAATTTTTTTACAATTGTGTTCGAAACGGTTAATAATTAGTATTGAAGTTATATGAAACAATAAAATAAAATCAAGAATGAAATATAATTATTATAATTATTTTAATATAAATTAATTAAAATTGACTATCTTATTAAAAAGTTGAATAAATAGTCTTAAATAATAAGTGTAATTTTTAAATAAATAGATTAAAATCATTAATTGTGAACTGTTTTTTTAAATATATTTTATTATTTATAATATATTATAACAATAGCTGATTTCTAGATAAAAATATATTATTTCATTCACTAAAACAATATTGTTATGAGAGTACATTAGCCTTTAAAATCATTTAGAGTCAAAACTAGTAAGTATTTTTGTTACATATATTATTTATAAAAAATATCAAAATTTTTTGTTTTTAATATATTAATTACTTGTGATTTTGTATTAACGTATTAAAAAAAGTAGATATTAAACTCATATAAAAATTATAAAAATTATAGTAAGCAAATAAACAAAATTTCTAATAATTTTATTAATATTGTTAACGCATTTATATGTGAACTTGGAATATGGTCCAAAACCAAAAGTCTCAATTAAACATCATATAATCTTCTCGATTGAAATGATGAGATATTTTATTTCAAGATTGATTTAATATACTCTTATTTTACTATTAAACTTATATTAACATTTGTCTATTTTCATGAGCCTCCTATTCATCGAGTCATTGTCAACCTAACATGAAGAAAACCTTTAAAAACAAACAATTATGTAACAAACAACATAAAAAGAAGTATCATTAAAAAAACATAAGTATATTTTTAAGATGTTGATTAGAATCAAGTGAAAAATTATACGAATGATTGTAAAATAAAATTACCGATGTATCCATCAAAATGATCTCCATACTGTTAATAAGACTCCATACATCAACGATTCGAACCGTCAATCACCAGGTTTCCTTTATGTCGTTAATTTCCTTGATATAGTATTTTTTGATTGCATTTGAACATTAAATCGTTAACAAACATAAATAACACGAAATACAATTTAACGTAAGGCTGATGGAAGAAAGGAGTGTTGTTTAGCCTTAATTTGAGGCTGATGAACGAAAGGAGTGTTGTTGAACTGGAGAGGAAGATGAAGCTCAAAGGTGCTCAAAGTTTCTCAATGTTTGAAGATATGGGGTTGTCTTGTGCCTTTAATAATAAATCACTGAGTATCAACTTTTAGAACTTTACACGGCTCTAGGTTGGAATTTACGTGTCAAATGGTATTATATATGGTTAGTAATGATTATATAGTTTAAATTACATTCACGGGTACTAAATAAGACATTTAGGGATAAAAATAATTGTATCAACAATTGACATTTATCCTGTTTATAAAACTATTTGTAACTTATTCTCATTTATAAAAGTAATGTTTTCAAGTCAATTATTCTTTTTCTGTACCATGTAATAATATCATATATCATTTTTCATAAACATTTATATTTTGTTTTATTTTTAAATTTATTATTTTGTATTTAGTTAATATATTTTTAATAAGCATTTAGTATTTTGTTTTAAATTTTAAAACAAACTTTTTTCTTCTAATTTTGAGTAAATGAATTATAATTTGAAATTGTTTGAATTTTTTACAATTGTGTTCGAAACGGTTAATAATTAGTATTGAAGTTATATGAAACAATAAAATAAAATCAAGAATGAAATATAATTATTATAATTATTTTAATATAAATTAATTAAAATTGACTATCTTATTAAAAAGTTGAATAAATAGTCTTAAATAATAAGTGTAATTTTTAAATAAATAGATTAAAATCATTAATTGTGAACTGTTTTTTTAAATATATTTTATTATTTATAATATATTATAACAATAGCTGATTTCTAGATAAAAATATATTATTTCATTCACTAAAACAATATTGTTATGAGAGTACATTAGCCTTTAAAATCATTTAGAGTCAAAACTAGTAAGTATTTTTGTTACATATATTATTTATAAAAAATATCAAAATTTTTTGTTTTTAATATATTAATTACTTGTGATTTTGTATTAACGTATTAAAAAAAGTAGATATTAAACTCATATAAAAATTATAAAAATTATAGTAAGCAAATAAACAAAATTTCTAATAATTTTATTAATATTGTTAACGCATTTATATGTGAACTTGGAATATGGTCCAAAACCAAAAGTCTCAATTAAACATCATATATTCTTCTCGATTGAAATGATGAGATATTTAATTTCAAGATTGATTTAATATACTCTTATTTTACTATTAAACTTATATTAACATTTGTCTATTTTCATGAGCCTCCTATTCATCGAGTCATTGTCAACCTAACATGAAGAAAACCTTTAAAAACAAACAATTATGTAACAAACAACATAAAAAGAAGTATCATTAAAAAAACATAAGTAGATTTTTAAGATGTTGATTAGAATCAAATGAAAAATTATACGAATTATTGTAAAATAAAATTATCGATGTATCCATCAAAATGATCTCCATAGTGTTAATAAGACTCCATACATCAACGATTCGAACCGTCAATCACCAGGTTTCCTTTAGGTCGTTAATTTCCTTGATATAGTATTTTTTGATTTCCTTTGAACATTAAATCGTTAACAAACATAAATAACACGAACAACAATTTAACGTAAGGCTGATGGAAGAAAGGAGTGTTGTTTAGCCTTAATTTGAGGCTGATGAAAGAAAGGAGTGTTGTTGAACTGGAGAGGAAGATGAAGCTCAAAGGTGCTCAAAGGTTCTCAATGTTTGAAGATATGGGGTTGTCTTGTGCCTTTAATAATAAATCGATGAGTATCAACTTTTAGAACTTTACACGGCTCTAGGTTGGAATTTACGTGTCAAATGGTATTATATAGGGTTAGTAATGTTTATATAGTTTAAATTGCATTCACGGGTACTAAATAAGACACTTAGGGATAAAAATAATTGTATCAACAATTGACATTTATCCTGTTTATAAAACTATTTGTAACTTATTCTCATTTATAAAAGTAATGTTTTCAAGTCAATTATTCTTTTTCTGTACCATGTAATAATATCATATATCATTTTTCATAAACATTTATATTTTGTTTTATTTTTAAATTTATTATTTTGTATTTAGTTAATATATTTTTAATAAGCATTTAGTATTTTCTTTTAAATTTTAAAACAAACTTTTTTTTCTTCTAATTTTGAGTAAATCAATTATAAATTGAAATTGTTTGAATTTTTTTACAATTGTGTTCGAAACGGTTAATAATTAGTATTGAAGTTATATGAAACAATAAAATAAAATCAAGAATGAAATATAATTATTATAATTATTTTAATATAAATTAATTAAAATTGACTATCTTATTAAAAAGTTGAATAAATAGTCTTAAATAATAAGTGTAATTTTTAAATAAATAGATTAAAATCATTAATTGTGAACTGTTTTTTTAAATATATTTTATTATTTATAATATATTATAACAATAGCTGATTTCTAGATAAAAATATATTATTTCATTCACTAAAACAATATTGTTATGAGAGTACATTAGCCTTTAAAATCATTTAGAGTCAAAACTAGTAAGTATTTTTGTTACATATATTATTTATAAAAAATATCAAAATTTTTTGTTTTTAATATATTAATTACTTGTGATTTTGTATTAACGTATTAAAAAAAGTAGATATTAAACTCATATAAAAATTATAAAAATTATAGTAAGCAAATAAACAAAATTTCTAATAATTTTATTAATATTGTTAACGCATTTATATGTGAACTTGGAATATGGTCCAAAACCAAAAGTCTCAATTAAACATCATATAATCTTCTCGATTGAAATGATGAGATATTTTATTTCAAGATTGATTTAATATACTCTTATTTTACTATTAAACTTATATTAACATTTGTCTATTTTCATGAGCCTCTTATTCATCGAGTCATTGTCAACCTAACATGAAGAAAACCTTTAAAAACAAACAATTATGTAACAAAAAACATAAAAAGAAGTATCATTAAAAAAACATAAGTAGATTTTTAAGATGTTGATTAGAATCAAATGAAAAATTATACGAATTATTGTAAAATAAAATTATCGATGTATCCATCAAAATGATCTCCATAGTGTTAATAAGACTACATACATCAACGATTCGAACCGTCAATCACCAGGTTTCCTTTAGGTCGTTAATTTCCTTGATATAGTATTTTTTGATTGCCTTTGAACATTAAATCGTTAACAAACATAAATAACACGAACAACAATTTAACGTAAGGCTGATGGAAGAAAGGAGTGTTGTTTAGCCTTAATTTGAGGCTGATGAAAGAAAGGAGTGTTGTTGAACTGGAGAGGAAGATGAAGCTCAAAGGTGCTCAAAGGTTCTCAATGTTTGAATATATGGGGTTGTCTTGTGCCTTTAATAATAAATCGATGAGTATCAACTTTTAGAACTTTACACGGCTCTAGGTTGGAATTTACGTGTCAAATGGTATTATATAGGGTTAGTAATGATTATATAGTTTAAATTACATTCACGGGTACTAAATAAGACATTTAGGGATAAAAATAATTGTATCAACAATTGACATTTATCCTGTTTATAAAACTATTTGTAACTTATTCTCATTTATAAAAGTAATGTTTTCAAGTCAATTATTCTTTTTCTGTACCATGTAATAATATCATATATCATTTTTCATAAACATTTATATTTTGTTTTATTTTTAAATTTATTATTTTGTATTTAGTTAATATGTTTTTAATAAGCATTTAGTATTTTGTTTTAAATTTTAAAACAATCTTTTTTTTCTTCTAATTTTGAGTAAATCAATTATAATTTGAAATTGTTTGAATTTTTAACAATTGTGTTCGAAACGGTTAATAATTAGTATTGAAGTTATATGAAACAACAAAATAAAATCAAGAATGAAATATAATTATAATAATTATTTTAATATAAATTAATTAAAATTGACTATCTTATTAAAAAGTTGAATAAATAGTCTTAAATAATAATTGTAATTTTTAAATAAATAGATTAAAGTCATTAATTGTGAACTATTTTTTTAAATATATTTTATTATTTATAATATATTATAACAATAGCTTATTTCTAGATGAAAATATATTATTTCATTCACTAAAACAATATTGTTATGAGAGTACATTAGCCTTTAAAATCATTTAGAGTCATAACTAATTAGTATTTTTGTTACATATATTATTTATAAAAAATATCAAAATTTTTTGTTTTTAATATATTAATTACTTGTGATTTTGTATTAACGTATTAAAAAAAGTAGATATTAAACTCATATAAAAATTATAAAAATTAAGTAAGCAAATAAACAAAATTTCTATTAGTTTTATTAATATTGTTAATGCATTTATATGTGAACTTGGAATATGGTCCAAAACCAAAAGTCTCAATTAAACATCATATATTCTTCTCGATTGAAATGATGAGATATTTAATTTCAAGATTGATTTAATATACTCTTATTTTACTATTAAACTTATATTAACATTTGTCTATTTTCATGAGCCTCCTATTCATCGAGTCATTGTCAACCTAACATGAAGAAAACCTTTAAAAACAAACAATTATGTAACAAACAACATAAAAAGAAGTATCATTAAAAAAACATAAGTAGATTTTTAAGATGTTGATTAGAATCAAATGAAAAATTATACGAATGATTGTAAAATAAAATTACCGATGTATCCATCAAAATGATCTCCATACTGTTAATAAGACTCCATACATCAACGATTCGAACCGTCAATCACCAGGTTTCCTTTATGTCGTTAATTTCCTTGATATAGTATTTTTTGATTGCATTTGAAAATTAAATCGTTAACAAACATAAATAACACGAAATACAATTTAACGTAAGGCTGATGGAAGAAAGGAGTGTTGTTTAGCCTTAATTTGAGGCTGATGAAAGAAAGGAGTGTTGTTGAACTGGAGAGGAAGATGAAGCTCAAAGGTGCTAAAAGGTTCTCAATGTTTGAATATATGGGGTTGTCTTGTGCCTTTAATAATAAATCGATGAGTATCAACTTTTAGAACTTTACACGGCTCTAGGTTGGAATTTACGTGTCAAATGGTATTATATAGGGTTAGTAATGATTATATAGTTTAAATTACATTCACGGGTACTAAATAAGACATTTAGGGATAAAAATAATTGTATCAACAATTGACATTTATCCTGTTTATAAAACTATTTGTAACTTATTCTCATTTATAAAAGTAATGTTTTCAAGTCAATTATTCTTTTTCTGTACCATGTAATAATATCATATATCATTTTTCATAAACATTTATATTTTGTTTTATTTTTAAATTTATTATTTTGTATTTAGTTAATATATTTTTAATAAGCATTTAGTATTTTGTTTTAAATTTTAAAATAAACTTTTTTTTCTTCTAATTTTGAGTAAATCAATTATAAATAGAAATTGTTTGAAATTTTTACAATTGTGTTCGAAACGGTTAATAATTAGTATTGAAGTTATATGAAACAATAAAATAAAATCAAGAATGAAATATAATTATTATAATTATTTTAATATAAATTAATTAAAATTGACTATCTTATTAAAAAGTTGAATAAATAGTCTTAAATAATAAGTGTAATTTTTAAATAAATAGATTAAAATCATTAATTGTGAACTGTTTTTTTAAATATATTTTATTATTTATAATATATTATAACAATAGCTGATTTCTAGATAAAAAAATATTATTTCATTCACTAAAACAATATTGTTATGAGAGTACATTAGCCTTTAAAATCATTTAGAGTCAAAACTAGTAAGTATTTTTGTTACATATATTATTTATAAAAAATATCAAAATTTTTTGTTTTTAATATATTAATTACTTGTGATTTTGTATTAACGTATTAAAAAAAGTAGATATTAAACTCATATAAAAATTATAAAAATTATAGTAAGCAAATAAACAAAATTTCTAATAATTTTATTAATATTGTTAACGCATTTATATGTGAACTTGGAATATGGTCCAAAACCAAAAGTCTCAATTAAACATCATATATTCTTCTCGATTGAAATGATGAGATATTTAATTTCAAGATTGATTTAATATACTCTTATTTTACTATTAAACTTATATTAACATTTGTCTATTTTCATGAGCCTCCTATTCATCGAGTCATTGTCAACCTAACATGAAGAAAACCTTTAAAAACAAACAATTATGTAACAAACAACATAAAAAGAAGTATCATTAAAAAAACATAAGTAGATTTTTAAGATGTTGATTAGAATCAAATGAAAAATTATACGAATTATTGTAAAATAAAATTATCGATGTATCCATCAAAATGATCTCCATAGTGTTAATAAGACTCCATACATCAACGATTCGAACCGTCAATCACCAGGTTTCCTTTAGGTCGTTAATTTCCTTGATATAGTATTTTTTGATTGCCTTTGAGCATTAAATCGTTAACAAACATAAATAACACGAACAACAATTTAACGTAAGGCTGATGGAAGAAAGGAGTGTTGTTTAGCCTTAATTTGAGGCTGATGAAAGAAAGGAGTGTTGTTGAACTGGAGAGGAAGATGAAGCTCAAAGGTGCTCAAAGGTTCTCAATGTTTGAAGATATGGGGTTGTCTTGTGCCTTTAATAATAAATCGATGAGTATCAACTTTTAGAACTTTACACGGCTCTAGGTTGGAATTTACGTGTCAAATGGTATTATATAGGGTTAGTAATGTTTATATAGTTTAAATTGCATTCACGGGTACTAAATAAGACACTTAGGGATAAAAATAATTGTATCAACAATTGACATTTATCCTGTTTATAAAACTATTTGTAACTTATTCTCATTTATAAAAGTAATGTTTTCAAGTCAATTATTCTTTTTCTGTACCATGTAATAATATCATATATCATTTTTCATAAACATTTATATTTTGTTTTATTTTTAAATTTATTATTTTGTATTTAGTTAATATATTTTTAATAAGCATTTAGTATTTTCTTTTAAATTTTAAAACAAACTTTTTTTTCTTCTAATTTTGAGTAAATCAATTATAAATTGAAATTGTTTGAATTTTTTTACAATTGTGTTCGAAACGGTTAATAATTAGTATTGAAGTTATATGAAACAATAAAATAAAATCAAGAATGAAATATAATTATTATAATTATTTTAATATAAATTAATTAAAATTGACTATCTTATTAAAAAGTTGAATAAATAGTCTTAAATAATAAGTGTAATTTTTAAATAAATAGATTAAAATCATTAATTGTGAACTGTTTTTTTAAATATATTTTATTATTTATAATATATTATAACAATAGCTGATTTCTAGATAAAAATATATTATTTCATTCACTAAAACAATATTGTTATGAGAGTACATTAGCCTTTAAAATCATTTAGAGTCAAAACTAGTAAGTATTTTTGTTACATATATTATTTATAAAAAATATCAAAATTTTTTGTATTTAATATATTAATTACTTGTGATTTTGTATTAACGTATTAAAAAAAGTAGATATTAAACTCATATAAAAATTATAAAAATTATAGTAAGCAAATAAACAAAATTTCTAATAATTTTATTAATATTGTTAACGCATTTATATGTGAACTTGGAATATGGTCCAAAACCAAAAGTCTCAATTAAACATCATATAATCTTCTCGATTGAAATGATGAGATATTTTATTTCAAGATTGATTTAATATACTCTTATTTTACTATTAAACTTATATTAACATTTGTCTATTTTCATGAGCCTCTTATTCATCGAGTCATTGTCAACCTAACATGAAGAAAACCTTTAAAAACAAACAATTATGTAACAAACAACATAAAAAGAAGTATCATTAAAAAAACATAAGTAGATTTTTAAGATGTTGATTAGAATCAAATGAAAAATTATACGAATTATTGTAAAATAAAATTATCGATGTATCCATCAAAATGATCTCCATAGTGTTAATAAGACTCCATACATCAACGATTCGAACCGTCAATCACCAGGTTTCCTTTAGGTCGTTAATTTCCTTGATATAGTATTTTTTGATTGCCTTTGAACATTAAATCGTTAACAAACATAAATAACACGAACAACAATTTAACGTAAGGCTGATGGAAGAAAGGAGTGTTGTTTAGCCTTAATTTGAGGCTGATGAAAGAAAGGAGTGTTGTTGAACTGGAGAGGAAGATGAAGCTCAAAGGTGCTCAAAGGTTCTCAATGTTTGAAGATATGGGGTTGTCTTGTGCCTTTAATAATAAATCGATGAGTATCAACTTTTAGAACTTTACACGGCTCTAGGTTGGAATTTACGTGTCAAATGGTATTATATAGGGTTAGTAATGTTTATATAGTTTAAATTGCATTCACGGGTACTAAATAAGACACTTAGGGATAAAAATAATTGTATCAACAATTGACATTTATCCTGTTTATAAAACTATTTGTAACTTATTCTCATTTATAAAAGTAATGTTTTCAAGTCAATTATTCTTTTTCTGTACCATGTAATAATATCATATATCATTTTTCATAAACATTTATATTTTGTTTTATTTTTAAATTTATTATTTTGTATTTAGTTAATATATTTTTAATAAGCATTTAGTATTTTCTTTTAAATTTTAAAACAAACTTTTTTTTCTTCTAATTTTGAGTAAATCAATTATAAATTGAAATTGTTTGAATTTTTTTACAATTGTGTTCGAAACGGTTAATAATTAGTATTGAAGTTATATGAAACAATAAAATAAAATCAAGAATGAAATATAATTATTATAATTATTTTAATATAAATTAATTAAAATTGACTATCTTATTAAAAAGTTGAATAAATAGTCTTAAATAATAAGTGTAATTTTTAAATAAATAGATTAAAATCATTAATTGTGAACTGTTTTTTTAAATATATTTTATTATTTATAATATATTATAACAATAGCTGATTTCTAGATAAAAATATATTATTTCATTCACTAAAACAATATTGTTATGAGAGTACATTAGCCTTTAAAATCATTTAGAGTCAAAACTAGTAAGTATTTTTGTTACATATATTATTTATAAAAAATATCAAAATTTTTTGTATTTAATATATTAATTACTTGTGATTTTGTATTAACGTATTAAAAAAAGTAGATATTAAACTCATATAAAAATTATAAAAATTATAGTAAGCAAATAAACAAAATTTCTAATAATTTTATTAATATTGTTAACGCATTTATATGTGAACTTGGAATATGGTCCAAAACCAAAAGTCTCAATTAAACATCATATAATCTTCTCGATTGAAATGATGAGATATTTTATTTCAAGATTGATTTAATATACTCTTATTTTACTATTAAACTTATATTAACATTTGTCTATTTTCATGAGCCTCTTATTCATCGAGTCATTGTCAACCTAACATGAAGAAAACCTTTAAAAACAAACAATTATGTAACAAACAACATAAAAAGAAGTATCATTAAAAAAACATAAGTAGATTTTTAAGATGTTGATTAGAATCAAATGAAAAATTATACGAATTATTGTAAAATAAAATTATCGATGTATCCATCAAAATGATCTCCATAGTGTTAATAAGACTACATACATCAACGATTCGAACCGTCAATCACCAGGTTTCCTTTAGGTCGTTAATTTCCTTGATATAGTATTTTTTGATTGCCTTTGAACATTAAATCGTTAACAAACATAAATAACACGAACAACAATTTAACGTAAGGCTGATGGAAGAAAGGAGTGTTGTTTAGCCTTAATTTGAGGCTGATGAAAGAAAGGAGTGTTGTTGAACTGGAGAGGAAGATGAAGCTCAAAGGTGCTCAAAGGTTCTCAATGTTTGAATATATGGGGTTGTCTTGTGCCTTTAATAATAAATCGATGAGTATCAACTTTTAGAACTTTACACGGCTCTAGGTTGGAATTTACGTGTCAAATGGTATTATATAGGGTTAGTAATGATTATATAGTTTAAATTACATTCACGGGTACTAAATAAGACATTTAGGGATAAAAATAATTGTATCAACAATTGACATTTATCCTGTTTATAAAACTATTTGTAACTTATTCTCATTTATAAAAGTAATGTTTTCAAGTCAATTATTCTTTTTCTGTACCATGTAATAATATCATATATCATTTTTCATAAACATTTATATTTTGTTTTATTTTTAAATTTATTATTTTGTATTTAGTTAATATGTTTTTAATAAGCATTTAGTATTTTGTTTTAAATTTTAAAACAATCTTTTTTTTCTTCTAATTTTGAGTAAATCAATTATAATTTGAAATTGTTTGAATTTTTAATAATTGTGTTTGAAACGGTTAATAATTAGTATTGAAGTTATATGAAACAAAAAAATAAAATCAAGAATGAAATATAATTATAATAATTATTTTAATATAAATTAATTAAAATATACAATCTTATTAAAAAGTTGAATAAATAGTCTTAAATAATAATTGTAATTTTTAAATAAATAGATTAAAGTCATTAATTGTGAACTGTTTTTTTAAATATATTTTATTATTTATAATATATTATAACAATAGCTTATTTCTAGATGAAAATATATTATTTCATTCACTAAAACAATATTGTTATGAGAGTACATTAGCCTTTAAAATCATTTAGAGTCATAACTAATTAGTATTTTTGTTACATATATTATTTATAAAAAATATCAAAATTTTTTGTTTTTAATATATTAATTACTTGTGATTTTGTATTAACGTATTAAAAAAAGTAGATATTAAACTCATATAAAAATTATAAAAATTAAGTAAGCAAATAAACAAAATTTCTATTAGTTTTATTAATATTGTTAATGCATTTATATGTGAACTTGGAATATGGTCCAAAACCAAAAGTCTCAATTAAACATCATATATTCTTCTCGATTGAAATGATGAGATATTTAATTTCAAGATTGATTTAATATACTCTTATTTTACTATTAAACTTATATTAACATTTGTCTATTTTCATGAGCCTCCTATTCATCGAGTCATTGTCAACCTAACATGAAGAAAACCTTTAAAAACAAACAATTATGTAACAAACAACATAAAAAGAAGTATCATTAAAAAAACATAAGTAGATTTTTAAGATGTTGATTAGAATCAAATAAAAAATTATACGAATGATTGTAAAATAAAATTACCGATGTATCCATCAAAATGATCTCCATACTGTTAATAAGACTCCATACATCAACGATTCGAACCGTCAATCACCAGGTTTCCTTTATGTCGTTAATTTCCTTGATATAGTATTTTTTGATTGCATTTGAAAATTAAATCGTTAACAAACATAAATAACACGAAATACAATTTAACGTAAGGCTGATGGAAGAAAGGAGTGTTGTTTAGCCTTAATTTGAGGTTGATGAAAGAAAGGAGTGTTGTTGAACTGGAGAGGAAGATGAAGCTCAAAGGTGCTCAAAGGTTCTCAATGTTTGAAGATATGGGGTTGTCTTGTGCCTTTAATAATAAATCGATGAGTATCAACTTTTAGAACTTTACACGGCTCTAGGTTGGAATTTACGTGTCAAATGGTATTATATAGGGTTAGTAATGATTATATAGTTTAAATTACATTCACGGGTACTAAATAAGACATTTAGGGATAAAAATAATTGTATCAACAATTGACATTTATCCTGTTTATAAAACTATTTGTAACTTATTCTCATTTATAAAAGTAATGTTTTCAAGTAAATTATTCTTTTTCTGTACCATGTAATAATATCATATATCATTTTTCATAAACATTTATATTTTGTTTTATTTTTAAATTTATTATTTTGTATTTAGTTAATATATTTTTAATAAGCATTTAGTATTTTGTTTTAAATTTTAAAACAAACTTTTTTCTTCTAATTTTGAGTAAATCAATTATAATTTGAAATTGTTTGAATTTTTTACAATTGTGTTCGAAACGGTTAATAATTAGTATTGAAGTTATATGAAACAATAAAATAAAATAAAGAATGAAATATAATTATTATAATTATTTTAATATAAATTAATTAAAATTGACTATCTTATTAAAAAGTTGAATAAATAGTCTTAAATAATAAGTGTAATTTTTAAATAAATAGATTAAAATCATTAATTGTGAACTGTTTTTTTAAATATATTTTATTATTTATAATATATTATAACAATAGCTGATTTCTAGATAAAAATATATTATTTCATTCACTAAAACAATATTGTTATGAGAGTACATTAGCCTTTAAAATCATTTAGAGTCAAAACTAGTAAGTATTTTTGTTACATATATTATTTATAAAAAATATCAAAATTTTTTGTTTTTAATATATTAATTACTTGTGATTTTGTATTAACGTATTAAAAAAAGTAGATATTAAACTCATATAAAAATTATAAAAATTATAGTAAGCAAATAAACAAAATTTCTAATAATTTTATTAATATTGTTAACGCATTTATATGTGAACTTGGAATATGGTCCAAAACAAAAAGTCTCAATTAAACATCATATATTCTTCTCGATTGAAATGATGAGATATTTAATTTCAAGATTGATTTAATATACTCTTATTTTACTATTAAACTTATATTAACATTTGTCTATTTTCATGAGCCTCCTATTCATCAAGTCATTGTCAACCTAACATGAAGAAAACCTTTAAAAACAAACAATTATGTAACAAACAACATAAAAAGAAGTATCATTAAAAAAACATAAGTAGATTTTTAAGATGTTGATTAGAATCAAATGAAAAATTATACGAATTATTGTAAAATAAAATTATCGATGTATCCATCAAAATGATCTCCATACTGTTAATAAGACTCCATACATCAACGATTCGAACCGTCAATCATCAGGTTTCCTTTAGGTCGTTAATTTCCTTGATATAGTATTTTTTGATTGCCTTTGAACATTAAATCGTTAACAAACATAAATAACACGAACAACAATTTAACGTAAGGCTGATGGAAGAAAGGAGTGTTGTTTAGCCTTAATTTGAGGCTGATGAAAGAAAGGAGTGTTGTTGAACTGGAGAGGAAGATGAATCTCAAAGGTGCTCAAAGGTTCTCAATGTTTGAAGATATGGGGTTGTCTTGTGCCTTTAATAATAAATCGATGAGTATCAACTTTTAGAACTTTACACGGCTCTAGGTTGTAATTTACGTGTCAAATGGTATTATATAGGGTTAGTAATGATTATATAGTTTAAATTACATTCACGGGTACTAAATAAGACATTTAGGGATAAAAATAATTGTATCAACAATTGACATTTATCCTGTTTATAAAACTATTTGTAACTTATTCTCATTTATAAAAGTAATGTTTTCAAGTCAATTATTCTTTTTCTGTACCATGTAATAATATCATATATCATTTTTCATAAACATTTATATTTTGTTTTATTTTTAAATTTATTATTTTGTATTTAGTTAATATGTTTTTAATAAGCGTTTAGTATTTTGTTTTAAATTTTAAAACAATCTTTTTTTTCTTCTAATTTTGAGTAAATCAATTATAATTTGAAATTGTTTGAATTTTTAACAATTGTGTTCGAAACGGTTAATAATTAGTATTGAAGTTATATGAAACAACAAAATAAAATCGAGAATGAAATATAATTATAATAATTATTTTAATATAAATTAATTAAAATTGACTATCTTATTAAAAAGTTGAATAAATAGTCTTAAATAATAAGTGTAATTTTTAAATAAATAGATTAAAATCATTAATTGTGAACTGTTTTTTTAAATATATTTTATTATTTATAATATATTATAACAATAGCTGATTTCTAGATAAAAATATATTATTTCATTCACTAAAACAATATTGTTATGAGAGTACATTAGCCTTTAAAATCATTTAGAGTCAAAACTAGTAAGTATTTTTGTTACATATATTATTTATAAAAAATATCAAAATTTTTTGTTTTTAATATATTAATTACTTGTGATTTTGTATTAACGTATTAAAAAAAAGTAGATATTAAACTCATATAAAAATTATAAAAATTATAGTAAGCAAATAAACAAAATTTCTAATAATTTTATTAATATTGTTAACGCATTTATATGTGAACTTGAAATATGGTCCAAAACCAAAAGTCTCAATTAAACATTATATAATCTTCTCGATTGAAATGATGAGATATTTTATTTCAAGATTGATTTAATATACTCTTATTTTACTATTAAACTTATATTAACATTTGTCTATTTTCATGAGCCTCCTATTCATCGAGTCATTGTCAACCTAACATGAAGAAAACCTTTAAAAACAAACAATTATGTAACAAACAACATAAAAAGAAGTATCATTAAAAAAACATAAGTATATTTTTAAGATGTTGATTAGAATCAAGTGAAAAATTATACGAATGATTGTAAAATAAAATTACCGATGTATCCATCAAAATGATCTCCATACTGTTAATAAGACTCCATACATCAACGATTCGAACCGTCAATCACCAGGTTTCCTTTATGTCGTTAATTTCCTTGATATAGTATTTTTTGATTGCATTTGAAAATTAAATCGTTAACAAACATAAATAACACGAAATACAATTTAACGTAAGGCTGATGGAAGAAAGGAGTGTTGTTTGGCCTTAATTTGAGGCTGATGAAAGAAAGGAGTGTTGTTGAACTGGAGAGGAAGATGAAGCTCAAAGGTGCTCAAAGTTTCTCAATGTTTGAAGATATGGGGTTGACTTGTGCCTTTAATAATAAATCGATGAGTATCAACTTTTAGAACTTTACACGGCTCTAGGTTGGAATTTACGTGTCAAATGGTATTATATATGGTTAGTAATGATTATATAGTTTAAATTACATTCACGGGTACTAAATAAGACATTTAGGGATAAAAATAATTGTATCAACAATTGACATTTATCCTGTTTATAAAACTATTTGTAACTTATTCTCATTTATAAAAGTAATGTTTTCAAGTCAATTATTCTTTTTCTGTACCATGTAATAATATCATATATCATTTTTCATAAACATTTATATTTTGTTTTATTTTTAAATTTATTATTTTGTATTTAGTTAATATGTTTTTAATAAGCATTTAGTATTTTGTTTTAAATTTTAAAACAATCTTTGTTTTCTTCTAATTTTGAGTAAATGAATTATAATTTGAAATTGTTTGAATTTTTTACAATTGTGTTCGAAACGGTTAATAATTAGTATTGAAGTTATATGAAACAATAAAATAAAATAAAGAATGAAATATAATTATTATAATTATTTTAATATAAATTAATTAAAATTGACTATCTTATTAAAAAGTTGAATAAATAGTCTTAAATAATAAGTGTAATTTTTAAATAAATAGATTAAAATCATTAATTGTGAACTGTTTTTTTAAATATATTTTATTATTTATAATATATTATAACAATAGCTGATTTCTAGATAAAAATATATTATTTCATTCACTAAAACAATATTGTTATGAGAGTACATTAGCCTTTAAAATCATTTAGAGTCAAAACTAGTAAGTATTTTTGTTACATATATTATTTATAAAAAATATCAAAATTTTTTGTTTTTAATATATTAATTACTTGTGATTTTGTATTAACGTATTAAAAAAAGTAGATATTAAACTCATATAAAAATTATAAAAATTATAGTAAGCAAATAAACAAAATTTCTAATAATTTTATTAATATTGTTAACGCATTTATATGTGAACTTGGAATATGGTCCAAAACAAAAAGTCTCAATTAAACATCATATATTCTTCTCGATTGAAATGATGAGATATTTTATTTCAAGATTGATTTAATATACTCTTATTTTACTATTAAACTTATATTAACATTTGTCTATTTTCATGAGCCTCCTATTCATCGAGTCATTGTCAACCTAACATGAAGAAAACCTTTAAAAACAAACAATTATGTAACAAACAACATAAAAAGAAGTATCATTAAAAAAACATAAGTATATTTTTAAGATGTTGATTAGAATCAAGTGAAAAATTATACGAATGATTGTAAAATAAAATTACCGATGTATCCATCAAAATGATCTCCATACTGTTAATAAGACTCCATACATCAACGATTCGAACCGTCAATCACCAGGTTTCCTTTATGTCGTTAATTTCCTTGATATAGTATTTTTTGATTGCATTTGAACATTAAATCGTTAACAAACATAAATAACACGAAATACAATTTAACGTAAGGCTGATGGAAGAAAGGAGTGTTGTTTGGCCTTAATTTGAGGCTGATGAAAGAAAGGAGTGTTGTTGAACTGGAGAGGAAGATGAAGCTCAAAGGTGCTAAAAGTTTCTCAATGTTTGAAGATATGGGGTTGTCTTGTGCCTTTAATAATAAATCGATGAGTATCAACTTTTAGAACTTTACACGGCTCTAGGTTGGAATTTACGTGTCAAATGGTATTATATATGGTTAGTAATGATTATATAGTTTAAATTACATTCACGGGTACTAAATAAGACATTTAGGGATAAAAATAATTGTATCAACAATTGACATTTATCCTGTTTATAAAACTATTTGTAACTTATTCTCATTTATAAAAGTAATGTTTTCAAGTCAATTATTCTTTTTCTGTACCATGTAATAATATCATATATCATTTTTCATAAACATTTATATTTTGTTTTATTTTTAAATTTATTATTTTGTATTTAGTTAATATATTTTTAATAAGCATTTAGTATTTTGTTTTAAATTTTAAAACAAACTTTTTTCTTCTAATTTTGAGTAAATCAATTATAATTTGAAATTGTTTGAATTTTTAACAAATGTGTTCGAAACGGTTAATAATTAGTATTGAAGTTATATGAAACAACAAAATAAAATCAAGAATGAAATATAATTATAATAATTATTTTAATATAAATTAATTAAAATTGACTATCTTATTAAAAAGTTGAATAAATAGTCTTAAATAATAATTGTAATTTTTAAATAAATAGATTAAAATCATTAATTGTGAACTGTTTTTTTAAATATATTTTATTATTTATAATATATTATAAAAATAGCTTATTTCTAGATGAAAATATATTATTTCATTCACTAAAACAATATTGTTATGAGAGTACATTAGCCTTTAAAATCATTTAGAGTCATAACTAATAAGTATTTTTGTTACATATATTATTTTATAAAAAATATCAAAATTTTTTGTTTTTAATATATTAATTACTTGTGATTTTGTATTAACGTATTAAAAAAAGTAGATATTAAACTCATATAAAAATTATAAAAATTAAGTAAGCAAATAAACAAAATTTCTATTAGTTTTATTAATATTGTTAATGCATTTATATGTGAACTTGGAATATGGTCCAAAACCAAAAGTCTCAATTAAACATCATATATTCTTCTCGATTGAAATGATGAGATATTTAATTTCAAGATTTATTTAATATACTCTTATTTTACTATTAAACTTATATTAACATTTGTCTATTTTCATGAGCCTCCTATTCATCAAGTCATTGTCAACCTAACATGAAGAAAACCTTTAAAAACAAACAATTATGTAACAAACAACATAAAAAGAAGTATCATTAAAAAAACATAAGTAGATTTTTAAGATGTTGATTAGAATCAAATGAAAAATTATACGAATGATTGTAAAATAAAATTACCGATGTATCCATCAAAATGATCTCCATACTGTTAATAAGACTCCATACATCAACGATTCGAACCGTCAATCGCCAGGTTTCCTTTATGTCGTTAATTTCCTTGATATAGTATTTTTTGATTGCCTTTGAACATTAAATCGTTAACAAACATAAATAACACGAAATACAATTTAACGTAAGGCTGATGGAAGAAAGGAGTGTTGTTTAGCCTTAATTTGAGGCTGATGAAAGAAAGGAGTGTTGTTGAACTGGAGAGGAAGATGAAGCTCAAAGGTGCTCAAAGGTTCTCAATGTTTGAATATATGGGGTTGTCTTGTGCCTTTAATAATAAATCGATGAGTATCAACTTTTAGAACTTTACACGGCTCTAGGTTGGAATTTACGTGTCAAATGGTATTATATAGGGTTAGTAATGATTATATAGTTTAAATTACATTCACGGGTACTAAATAAGACATTTAGGGATAAAAATAATTGTATCAACAATTGACATTTATCCTGTTTATAAAACTATTTGTAACTTATTCTCATTTATAAAAGTAATGTTTTCAAGTCAATTATTCTTTTTCTGTACCATGTAATAATATCATATATCATTTTTCATAAACATTTATATTTTGTTTTATTTTTAAATTTATTATTTTGTATTTAGTTAATATGTTTTTAATAAGCATTTAGTATTTTGTTTTAAATTTTAAAACAATCTTTGTTTTCTTCTAATTTTGAGTAAATCAATTATAATTTGAAATTGTTTGAATTTTTAACAAATGTGTTCGAAACGGTTAATAATTAGTATTGAAGTTATATGAAACAACAAAATAAAATCAAGAATGAAATATAATTATAATAATTATTTTAATATAAATTAATTAAAATTGACTATCTTATTAAAAAGTTGAATAAATAGTCTTAAATAATAATTGTAATTTTTAAATAAATAGATTAAAATCATTAATTGTGAACTGTTTTTTTAAATATATTTTATTATTTATAATATATTATAAAAATAGCTTATTTCTAGATGAAAATATATTATTTCATTCACTAAAACAATATTGTTATGAGAGTACATTAGCCTTTAAAATCATTTAGAGTCATAACTAATAAGTATTTTTGTTACATATATTATTTATAAAAAATATCAAAATTTTTTGTTTTTAATATATTAATTACTTGTGATTTTGTATTAACGTATTAAAAAAAGTAGATATTAAACTCATATAAAAATTATAAAAATTAAGTAAGCAAATAAACAAAATTTCTATTAGTTTTATTAATATTGTTAATGCATTTATATGTGACCTTGGAATATGGTCCAAAACCAAAAGTCTCAATTAAACATCATATATTCTTCTCAATTGAAATGATGAGATATTTAATTTCAAGATTTATTTAATATACTCTTATTTTACTATTAAACTTATATTAACATTTGTCTATTTTCATGAGCCTCCTATTCATCGAGTCATTGTCAACCTAACATGAAGAAAACCTTTAAAAACAAACAATTATGTAACAAACAACATAAAAAGAAGTATCATTAAAAAAACATAAGTAGATTTTTAAGATGTTGATTAGAATCAAATGAAAAATTATACGAATGATTGTAAAATAAAATTATCGATGTATCCATCAAAATGATCTCCATACTGTTAATAAGACTCCATACATCAACGATTCGAACCGTCAATCACCAGGTTTCCTTTATATCATTAATTTCCTTGATATAGTATTTTTTGATTGCCTTTGAACATTAAATCGTTAACAAACATAAATAACACGAAATACAATTTAACGTAAGGCTGATGGAAGAAAGGAGTGTTGTTTAGCCTTAATTTGAGGTTGATGAAAGAAAGGAGTGTTGTTGAACTGGAGAGGAAGATGAAGCTCAAAGGTGCTCAAAGGTTCTCAATGTTTGAAGATATGGGGTTGTCTTGTGCCTTTAATAATAAATCAATGAGTATCAACTTTTAGAACTTTACACGGCTCTAGGTTGGAATTTACGTGTCAAATGGTATTATATAGGGTTAGTAATGATTATATAGTTTAAATTACATTCACGGGTACTAAATAAGACATTTAGGGATAAAAATAATTGTATCAACAATTGACATTTATCCTGTTTATAAAACTATTTGTAACTTATTCTCATTTATAAAAGTAATGTTTTCAAGTCAATTATTCTTTTTCTGTACCATGTAATAATATCATATATCATTTTTCATAAACATTTATATTTTGTTTTATTTTTAAATTTATTATTTTGTATTTAGTTAATATATTTTTAATAAGCATTTAGTATTTTGTTTTAAATTTTAAAACAAACTTTTTTTTTTCTTCTAATTTTGAGTAAATCAATTATAATTTGAAATTGTTTGAATTTTTTACAATTGTGTTCGAAACGGTTAATAATTAGTATTGAAGTTATATGAAACAATAAAATAAAATCAAGAATGAAATATAATTATTATAATTATTTTAATATAAATTAATTAAAATTGACTATCTTATTAAAAAGTTGAATAAATAGTCTTAAATAATAATTGTAATTTTTAAATAAATAGATTAAAATCATTAATTGTGAACTGTTTTTTTAAATATATTTTATCATTTATAATATATTATAACAATAGCTGATTTCTAGATAAAAATATATTATTGCATTCACTAAAACAATATTGTTATGAGAGTACATTAGCCTTTAAAATCATTTAGAGTCACAACTAATAAGTATTTTTGTTACATATATTATTTATAAAAAATATCAAAATTTTTTGTTTTTAATATATTAATTACTTGTGTTTTTGTATTAACGTATTAAAAAAAATTAGATATTAAACTCATATAAAAATTATAGTAAGCAAATAAACGAAATTTCTAATAATTTTATTAATATTGTTAACGCATTTATATGTGAACTTGGAATATGGTCCAAAACCAAAAGTCTCAATTAAACATCATATATTCTTCTCGATTGAAATGATGAGATATTTAATTTCAATATTGATTTAATATACTCTTATTTTACTATTAAACTTATATTAACATTTGTCTATTTTC
This sequence comes from Vicia faba, assembly GCA_948472305.1. Lineage (NCBI taxonomy): Eukaryota > Viridiplantae > Streptophyta > Magnoliopsida > Fabales > Fabaceae > Vicia > Vicia faba. Next base: position 1,313,038,545 of record OX451735.1, on the reverse strand, counting down.
ATGAGCCTCCTATTCATCGAGTCATTGTCAACCTAACATGAAGAAAACCTTTAAAAACAAACAATTATGTAACAAACAACATAAAAAGAAGTATCATTAAAAAAACATAAGTAGATTTTTAAGATGTTGATTAGAATGAAATGAAAAATTATACAAATGATTGTATAATAAAATTACCGATGTATCCATCAAAATGATCTCCATACTGTTAATAAGACTCCATACATCAACGATTCGAACCGTCAATCACCAGGTTTCCTTTATGTCGTTAATTTCCTTGATATAGTATTTTTTGATTACATTTGAACATTAAATCGTTAACAAACATAAATAACACGAATACAATTTAACGTAAGGCTGATGGAAGAAAGGAGTGTTGTTTACCCTTAATTTGAGGCTGATGAAAGAAAGGAGTGTTGTTGAACTGGAGAGGAAGATGAAGCTCAAAGGTGCTCAAAGGTTCTCAATGTTTGAAGATATGGGGTTGTCTTGTGCCTTTAATAATAAATCGATGAGTATCAACTTTTAGAACTTTACACGGCTCTAGGTTGGAATTTACGTGTCAAATGGTATTATATAGGGTTAGTAATGATTATATAGTTTAAATTACATTCACGGGTACTAAATAAGACATTTAGGGATAAAAATAATTGTATTAACAATTGACATTTATCCTGTTTATAAAAATATTTGTAACTTATTCTCATTTATAAAAGTAATGTTTTCAAGTCAATTATTCTTTTTCTGTACCATGTAATAATATCATATATCATTTTTCATAAACATTTATATTTTGTTTTATTTTTAAATTTATTATTTTGTATTTAGTTAATATATTTTTAATAAGCATTTAGTATTTTGTTTTAAATTTTAAAACAAACTTTTTTTTTTCTTCTAATTTTGAGTAAATCAATTATAATTTGAAATTGTTTGAATTTTTTACAATTGTGTTCGAAACGGTTAATAATTAGTATTGAAGTTATATGAAACAATAAAATAAAATCAAGAATGAAATATAATTATTATAATTATTTTAATATAAATTAATTAAAATTGACTATCTTATTAAAAAGTTGAATAAATAGTCTTAAATAATAATTGTAATTTTTAAATAAATAGATTAAAATCATTAATTGTGAACTGTTTTTTTAAATATATTTTATCATTTATAATATATTATAACAATAGCTGATTTCTAGATAAAAATATATTATTGCATTCACTAAAACAATATTGTTATGAGAGTACATTAGCCTTTAAAATCATTTAGAGTCACAACTAATAAGTATTTTTGTTACATATATTATTTATAAAAAATATCAAAATTTTTTGTTTTTAATATATTAATTACTTGTGTTTTTGTATTAACGTATTAAAAAAAATTAGATATTAAACTCATATAAAAATTATAGTAAGCAAATAAACGAAATTTCTAATAATTTTATTAATATTGTTAACGCATTTATATGTGAACTTGGAATATGGTCCAAAACCAAAAGTCTCAATTAAACATCATATATTCTTCTCGATTGAAATGATGAGATATTTAATTTCAATATTGATTTAATATACTCTTATTTTACTATTAAACTTATATTAACATTTGTCTATTTTCATGAGCCTCCTATTCATCGAGTCATTGTCAACCTAACATGAAGAAAACCTTTAAAAACAAACAATTATGTAACAAACAACATAAAAAGAAGTATCATTAAAAAAACATAAGTAGATTTTTAAGATGTTGATTAGAATGAAATGAAAAATTATACAAATGATTGTATAATAAAATTACCGATGTATCCATCAAAATGATCTCCATACTGTTAATAAGACTCCATACATCAACGATTCGAACCGTCAATCACCAGGTTTCCTTTATGTCGTTAATTTCCTTGATATAGTATTTTTTGATTACATTTGAACATTAAATCGTTAACAAACATAAATAACACGAATACAATTTAACGTAAGGCTGATGGAAGAAAGGAGTGTTGTTTACCCTTAATTTGAGGCTGATGAAAGAAAGGAGTGTTGTTGAACTGGAGAGGAAGATGAAGCTCAAAGGTGCTCAAAGGTTCTCAATGTTTGAAGATATGGGGTTGTCTTGTGCCTTTAATAATAAATCGATGAGTATCAACTTTTAGAACTTTACACGGCTCTAGGTTGGAATTTACGTGTCAAATGGTATTATATAGGGTTAGTAATGATTATATAGTTTAAATTACATTCACGGGTACTAAATAAGACATTTAGGGATAAAAATAATTGTATTAACAATTGACATTTATCCTGTTTATAAAAATATTTGTAACTTATTCTCATTTATAAAAGTAATGTTTTCAAGTCAATTATTCTTTTTCTGTACCATGTAATAATATCATATATCATTTTTCATAAACATTTATATTTTGTTTTATTTTTAAATTTATTATTTTGTATTTAGTTAATATATTTTTAATAACAATTTAGTATTTTGATTTAAATTTTAAAACAAACTTTTTTTTCTTCTAATTTTGAGTAAATCAATTATAATTTGAAATTGTTTGAATTTTTTACAATTGTGTTCGAAACGGTTAATAATTAGTATTAAAGTTATATGAAACAATAAAATAACATCAAGAATGAAATATAGTTATTATAATTATTTTAATATAAATTAATTAAAATTGACTATCTTATTAAAAAGTTGAATAAATAGTCTTAAATAATAACTGTAATTTTTAAATAAATAGATTAAAATCATTAATTGTGAACTGTTTTTTTAAATATATTTTATTATTTATAATATATTATAGCAATAGCTGATTTCTAGATAAAAATATATTATTTCATTCACTAAAACAATATTTTTATGAGAGTACATTAGCCTTTAAAATCATTTAGAGTCACAACTAATAAGTATTTTTGTTACATATATTATTTATAAAAAATATCAAAATTTTTTGTTTTTAATATATTAATTACTTGTGATTTTGTATTAACGTATTAAAAAAAGTAGATATTAAACTCATATAAAAATTATAAAAATTAAGTAAGCAAATAAACGAAATTTCTAATAGTTTTATTAATATTGTAACGCATTTATATGTGAACTTGGAATATGGTCCAAAACCAAAAGTCTCAATTAAACATCATATATTCTTCTCGATTGAAATGATGAGATATTTAATTTCAAGATTGATTTAATATACTCTTATTTTACTATTAAACTTATATTAACATTTGTCTATTTTCATGAGCCTCCTATTCATCGAGTCATTGTCAACCTAACATGAAGAAAACCTTTAAAAACAAACAATTATGTAACAAACAACATAAAAAGAAGTATCATTAAAAAAACATAAGTAGATTTTTAAGATGTTGATTAGAATCAAATGAAAAATTATACGAATGATTGTAAAATAAAATTATCGATGTATCCATCAAAATGATCTCCATACTATTAATAAGACTCCATACATCAACGATTCAGACCGTCAATCACCAGGTTTCCTTTAGGTCGTTAATTTCCTTGATATAGTATTTTTTGATTGCCTTTGAACATTAAATCGTTAACAAACATAAATAACACGAACAACAATTTAACGTAAGGCTGATGGAAGAAAGGAGTGTTGTTTAGCCTTAATTTGAGGCTGATGAAAGAAAGGAGTGTTGTTGAACTGGAGAGGAAGATGAAGCTCAAAGGTGCTCAAAGGTTCTCAATGTTTTTAAGATATGGGGTTGTCTTGTGCCTTTAATAATAAATCGATGAGTATCAACTTTTAGAACTCTACACGGCTCTTGGTTGGAATTTACGTGTCAAATGGTATTATATAGGGTTAGTAATGATTATATAATTTAAATTACATTCACGGGTACTAAATAAGACATCTAGGGATAAAAATAATTGTATTAACAATTGACATTTATCCTGTTTATAAAACTATTTATAACTTATTCTCATTTATAAAAGTAATGTTTTCAAGTCAATTATTCTTTTTCTGTACCATGTAATAATATCATATATCATTTTTCATAAACATTTATATTTTGTTTTATTTTTAAATTTATTATTTTGTATTTAGTTAATATATTTTTAATAAGCATTTAGTATTTTGTTTTAAATTTTAAAACAAACTTTTTTTTCTTCTAATTTTGAGTAAATCAATTATAATTTGAAATTGTTTTAATTTTTTACAATTGTGTTCGAAACGGTTAATAATTAGTATTGAAGTTATATGAAACAATAAAATAAAATCAAGAATGAAATATAATTATTATAATTATTTTAATATAAATTAATTAAAATTGACTATCTTATTAAAAAGTTGAATAAATAGTCTTAAATAATAATTGTAATTTTTAAATAAATAGATTAAAATCATTAATTTTGAACCGTTTTTTTAAATATATTTTATTATTTATAATATATTATAACAATAACTGATTTCTAGATAAAAATATATTATTTCATTCACTAAAACAATATTGTTATGAGAGTACATTAGCCTTTAAAATCATTTAGAGTCACAACTAATAAGTATTTTTGTTACATATATTAATTATAAAAAATATCAAAATTTTTTGTTTTTAATATATTAATTACTTGTGATTTTGTATTAACGTATTAAAAAAAGTAGATATTAAACTCATATAAAAATTATAAAAATTAAGTAAGCAAATAAATGAAATTTCTAATAGTTTTATTAATATTGTTAACGCATTTATATGTGAACTTGGAATATGGTCCAAAACCAAAAGTCTCAATTAAACATCATGTATTCTTCTCGATTGAAATGATGAGATATTTAATTTCAAGATTGATTTAATATACTCTTATTTTACTATTAAACTTATATTAACATTTGTCTATTTTCATGAGCCTCCTATTCATCGAGTCATTGTCAACCTAACATGAAGAAAACCTTGAAAAACAAACAATTATGTATCAAACAATATAAAAAGAAGTATCATTAAAAAAACATAACTAGATTTTTAAGATGTTGATTAGAATCAAATGAAAAATTATACGAATGATTGTAAAATAAAATTACCGATGTATCCATCAAAATGATCTCCATACTGTTAATAAGACTCCATACATCAACGATTCGAACCGTCAATCACCAGGTTTCCTTTATGTCATTAATTTCCTTGATATGGTATTTTTTGATTGCATTTGAACATTAAATCGTTAACAAACATAAATAACACGAACAATAATTTAACGTAAGGTTGATGGAAGAAAGGAGTGTTGTTTAGCCTTCATTTGAGGCTGATGAAAGAAAGGAGTGTTGTTGAACTGGAGAGGAAGATGAAGCTCAAAGGTGCTCAAAGGTGCTCAATGTTTGAAGATATGGGGTTATCTTGTTCCTTTAATAATAAATCGATGAGTATCAACTTTTAGAACTTTACACGGCTCTAGGTTGGAATTTACGTGTCAAATGGTATTATATAGGGTTAGTAATGATTATATAGTTTAAATTACATTCAGGGGTACTAAATAAGACATTTATAGATAAAAATAATTGTATCAACAATTGACATTTATCCTGTTTATAAAACTATTTGTAACTTACTCTCATTTATAAAAGTAATATTTTCAAGTCAATTATTCGTTTTCTGTACCATGTAATAATATCATATATCATTTTTCATAAACATTTATATTTTGTTTTATTTTTAAATTTATTATTTTGTATTTAGTTAATATAATTTTAATAAGAATTTAGTATTTTGTTTTAAATTTTAAAACAAACTTTTTTTCTTCTAATTTTGAGTAAATCAATTATAATTTGAAATTGTTTGAATTTTTTACAATTGTGTTCGAAACGGTTAATAATTAGTATTGAAGTTATATGAAACAATAAAATAAAATCAAGAATGAAATATAATTATTATAATTATTTTAATATAAATTAATTAAAATTGACTATCTTATTAAAAAGTTGAATAAATAGTCTTAAATAATAATTGTAATTTTTAAATAAATAGATTAAAATCATTAATTGTGAACTGTTTTTTTAAATATATTTTATTATTTATAATATATTATAACAATAGCTGATTTCTAGATAAAAATATATTATTTCATTCACTAAAACAATATTGTTATGAGAGTACATTAGCCTTTAAAATCATTTAGAGTCACAACTAATAAGTATTTTTGTTACATATATTATTTATAAAAAATATCAAAATTTTTTGTTTTTAATATATTAATTACTTGTGATTTTGTATTAACGTATTAAAAAAAGTAGATATTAAACTCATATAAAAATTATAAAAATTATAGTAAGCAAATAAACAAAATTTCTAATAATTTTATTAATATTGTTAACGCATTTATATGTGAACTTGGAATATGGTCCAAAACCGAAAGTCTCAATTAAACATCATATATTCTTCTCGATTGAAATGATGAGATATTTAATTTCAAGATTGATTTAATATACTCTTATTTTACTATTAAACTTATATTAACATTTGTCTATTTTCATGAGCCTCCTATTCATCGAGTCATTGTCAACCTAACATGAAGAAAACCTTGAAAAACAAACAATTATGTAACAAACAATATAAAAAGAAGTATCATTAAAAAAACATAACTAGATTTTTAAGATGTTGATTAGAATCAAATGAAAAATTATACGAATGATTGTAAAATAAAATTACCGATGTATCCATCAAAATGATCTCCATACTCTTAATAAGACTCCATACATCAACGATTCGAACCGTCAATCACCAGGTTTCCTTTATGTCGTTAATTTCCTAGATATGGTATTTTTTGATTGCATTTGAACATTAAATCGTTAACAAACATAAATAACACGAACAACAATTTAACGTAAGGCTGATGGAAGAAAGGAGTGTTGTTTAGCCTTAATTTGAGGCTGATGAAAGAAAGGAGTGTTGTTGAACTGGAGAGGAAGATGAAGCTCAAAGGTGCTCAATGTTTTAAGATATGGGGTTATCTTGTGCCTTTTATAATAAATTGATGAGTATCAACTTTTAGAACTTTACACGGCTCTAGTTTGGAATTTACGTGTCAAATGGTATTATATAGGGTTAGTAATGATTATATAGTTTAAATTACATTCAGGGGTACTAAATAAGACATTTACAGATAAAAATAATTGTATCAACAATTGACATTTATCCTGTTTATAAAACTATTTGTAACTTATTCTCATTTATAAAAGTAATATTTTCAAGTCAATTATTCTTTTTCTGTACCATGTAATAATATCATATACCATTTTTCATAAACATTTATATTTTGTTTTATTTTTAAATTTATTATTTTGTATTTAGTTAATATAATTTTAATAAGCATTTAGTATTTTGTTTTAAATTTTAAAACAAACTTTTTTTCTTCTAATTTTGAGTAAATCAATTATAATTTGAAATTGTTTGAATTTTTTACAATTGTGTTCGAAACGGTTAATAATTAGTAATGAAGTTATATGAAACAATAAAATAAAATCAAGAATGAAATATAATTATTATAATTATTTTAATATAAGTTACTTAAAATTGATTATCTTATTAAAAAGTTGAATAAATAGTCTTAAATAATAATTGTAATTTTTAAATAAATAGATTAAAATCATTAATTGTGAACTGTTTTTTAAAATATATTTTATTATTTATAATATATTATAACAATAGCTGATTTCTAGATAAAAATATATTATTTCATTCACTAAAACAATATTGTTATGAGAGTACATTAGCCTTTAAAATCATTTAGAGTCACAACTAATAAGTATTTTTGTTACATATATTATTTATAAAAAATATCAAAATTTTTTGTTTTTAATATATTAATTACTTGTGATTTTGTATTAACGTATTAAAAAAAGTAGATATTAAACTCATATAAAAATTTAAAAAAATTATAGTAAGCAAATAAACAAAATTTCTAATAATTTTATTAATATTGTTAACACATTTATATGTGAACTTGGAATATGGTCCAAAACCAAAAGTCTCAATTAAACATCATATATTTTTCTCGATTGAAATGATGAGATATTTAATTTCAAGATTGATTTAATATACTCTTATTTTACTATTAAACTTATATTAACATTTGTCTATTTTCATGAGCCTCATATTCATCAAGTCATTGTCAACCTAACATGAAGAAAACTTTGAAAAACAAACAATTATGTAACAAACAACATAAAAAGAAGTATCATTAAAAAAACATAAGTAGAATTTTAAGATGTTGATTAGAATCAAATGAAAAATTATACGAATAATTGTAAAATAAAATTACCGATGTATCCATCAAAATGATCTCCATACTGTTAATAAGACTCCATACATCAACGATTCAAACCGTCAATCACTAGGTTTCCTTTATGTCGTTAATTTCCTTGATATAGTATTTTTTGATTAAATTTGAACATTAAATTGTTAACAAACATAAATAACACGAACAACAATTTAACGTAAGGCTGATGGAAGAAAGGAGTGTTGTTTAGCCTTAATTTGAGGCTGATGAAAGAAAGGAGTGTTGTTGAACTGGAGAGGAAGATGAAGCTCAAAGAATGTTTGAAGATATGGGGTTATCTTGTGCCTTTAATAATAAATCGATTAGTATCAACTTTTTGAACTTTACACGGCTCTAGGTGGGAATTTAAGTGTCAAATGGTATTATATAGGGTTAGTAATGATTATATAGTTTAAATTACATTCACGGGTGCTAAATAAGACATTTACAGATAAAAATAATTGTATCAACAATTGACATTTATCATGTTTATAAAACAATTTGTAACTTATTCTCATTTATAAAAGTAATGTTTTCAAGTCAATTATTCTTTTTCTGTACCATGTAATAATATCATGTATCATTTTTCATAAACATTTATATTTTGCTTTATTTTTAAATTTATTATTTTGTATTTAGTTAATATATTTTTAATAAGCATTTAGTATTTTGTTTTAAATTTTAAAACAAACTTTTTTTTTCTTCTAATTTTGAGTAAATCAATTATAATTTGAAACTGTTTGATTTTTTTACAATTGTGTTCGAAACGGTTAATAATTAGTAATGAAGTTATATGAAACAATAAAATAAAATCAAGAATGAAATATAATTATTATAATTATTTTAATATAAATTACTTAAAATTGACTACCTTATTAAAAAGTTGAATAAATAGTCTTAAATAATAATTGTAATTTTTAAATAAATAGATTAAAATCATTAATTGTGAACTGTTTTTTTAAATATATTTTATTATTTATAATATATTATAACAATAGCTGATTTCTAGATAAATATATATTATTTCATTCACTAAAACAATATTGTTATGAGAGTACATTAGCCTTTAAAATCATTTAGAGTCACAACTAATAAGTATTTTTGTTACATATATTATTTATAAAAAATATCAAAATTTTTTGTTTTTAATATATTAATTACTTGTGATTTTGTATTAACATATTAAAAAAAGTAGATATTAAACTCATATAAAAATTATAAAAATTATAGTAAGCAAATAAACAAAATTTCTAATAATTTTATTAATATTGTTAACGCATTTATATGTGAACTTGGAATATGGTCCAAAACCGAAAGTCTCAATTAAACATCATATATTCTTCTCGATTGAAATGATGAGATATTTAATTTCAAGATTGATTTAATATACTCTTATTTTACTATTAAACTTATATTAACATTTGTCTATTTTCATGAGCCTCCTATTCATCAAGTCATTGTCAACCTAACATGAAGAAAACCTTGAAAAACAAACAATTATGTAACAAACAACATAACAAGAAGTACCATTAAAAAAACTTAAGTAGATTTTTAAGATGTTGATTAGAATCAAATGAAATATTATACGAATGATTGTAAAATAAAATTACCGATGTATCCATCAAAATGATCTCCATATTGTTAATAAAACTCCATGCATCAATGATTCGAACCGTCAATCTCCAGGTTTCCTTTATGTCGTTAATGTCCTTGATATAGTATTTTCTGATTGCATTTGAACATTAAATCTTTAACAAACATAAATAACACGAACAGCAATTTAACGTAAGGCTGATGGAAGAAAGGAGTGTTGTTTAGCCTTAATTTGACGCTGATGAAAGAAAGGAGTGTTGTTGAACTAGAGAGGAAGATGAAGCTCAAAGGTGCTCAAAGGTTCTCAATGTTTGAAGATATGGGGTTGTCTTGTGCCTTTAATAAGATATCGATGAGTATCAACTTTTAGAACTTTACACGACTCTAGGTTGGAATTACTTGTCAAATGATATTATATAGGGTTAGTAATGATTATATAGTTTAAATTACATTCAGGGATACTAAATAAGACATTTACAGATAAAAATAATTGTATCAACAATTGACATTTATCATGTTTATAAAACTATTTTTAACTTATTCTCATTTATAAAAGTATTGTTTTCAAGTCAATTACTCTTTTTCTGTACCATGTAATAATATCATATATCATTTTTCATAAACATTTATATTTTGTTTTATTTTTAAATTTATTATTTTGTATTTAGTTAATATATTTTTAATAATCATTTAGTATTTTGTTTTAAATTTTAAAACAAACTTTTTTTTCTTCTAATTTTTAGTAAATCAATTATAATTTGAAACTGTTTGATTTTTTTACAATTGTGTTCGAAACGGTTAATAAATAGTAATGAAGTTATATGAAACAATAAAATAAAATCAAGAATGAAATATAATTATTATAATTATTTTAATATAAATTACTTAAAATTGACTACCTTATTAAAAAGTTGAATAAATAGTCTTAAATAATAATTGTAATTTTTAAATAAATAGATTAAAATCATTAATTGTGAACTGTTTTTTTAAATATATTTTATTATTTATAATATATTATAACAATAGCTGATTTCTAGATAAATATATATTATTTCATTCACTAAAACAATATTGTTATGAGAGTACATTAGCCTTTAAAATCATTTAGAGTCACAACTAATAAGTATTTTTGTTACATATATTATTTATAAAAAATATCAAAATTTTTTGTTTTTAATATATTAATTACTTGTGATTTTGTATTAACGTATTAAAAAAAGTAGATATTTAACTCATATAAAAATTATAAAAATTATTGTAAGAAAATAAACAAAATTTCTAATAATGTTATTAATATTGTTTACGCATTTATATGTGAACTTGGAATATGGTCCAAAACCAAAAGTCTTAATTAAACATCGTATATTCTTCTCGATTGAAATGATGAGATATTTAATTTCAAGATTATTTTAATATACTCTTATTTTACTATTAAACTTATATTAACATTTGTTTATTTTTATGAGTCTCCTATTCATCAAGTCATTGTCAACCTAACATGAAGAAAACCTTGAAAAACAAATAATTATGTAACAAACAACATAAAAAGAAGTATCATTAGAAAAAATTAAGTAGATTTTTAAGATGTTGATTAGAATCAAATGAAATATTATACGAATGATTGTAAAATAAAATTACCGATGTATCCATCAAAATGATCTCCATATTGTCAATAAGACTCCATGCATCAATGATTCGAACCGTCCATCTCCAGGTTTCCTTTATGTCGTTAATGTCCTTGATATAGTATTTTATGATTGCATTTGAACATTAAATCATTAACAAACATAAATAACACGACTAACAATTTAAAGTAAGGCTGATGGAAGAAAGGAGTGTTGTTTAGCCTTAATTTGAGGCTGATGAAAGAAAGGAGTGTTGTTGAACTGGAGAGGAAGATGAAGCTCAAAGGTGCTCAAAGGTTCTCAATGTTTGAAGATATGGGGTTGTCTTGTGCCTTTAATAAGAAATCGATGAGTATCAACTTTTAGAACTTTACACGGCTCTAGGTTGGAATTTACGTGTCAAATGGTATTATATAGGGTTAGTAATGATTATATAGTTTAAATTACATTCAGGGGTTCTAAATAAGACATTTACGTATAAAAATAATTGTATCAACAATTGACATTTATCCTGTTTATAAAACAATTTGTAAGTTATTCTCATTTATAAAAGTAATGTTTTCAAGTCAATTATTCTTTTTCTGTACCATGTAATAATATCATATATCATTTTTCATAAACATTTATATTTTGTTTTATTTTTAAATTTATTATTTTGTATTTAGTTAATATATTTTTAATAAGCATTTAGTATTTTGTTTTAAATTTTAAAACAAAATTTTTTTTCTTCTAATTTTGAGTAAATCAATTATAATTTGAAATTGTTTGATTTTTTTACAATTGTGTTCGAAACGGTTAATAATTAGTATTGAAGTTATATGAAACAATAAAATAAAATCAACAATGAAATATAAATATTATAATTATTTCAATATAAATTAATTAAAATTGACTATCTTATTAAAAAGTTGAATAAATAGTCTTAAATAATAATTGTAATTTTTAAATAAATAGATTAAAATCATTAATTGTGAACTATTTTTTTAAATATATTTTATTATTTATAATATATTATAACAATATCTGATTTCTAGATAAAAATATATTATTTCATTCATTAAAACAATATTGTTATGAGAGTTCATTAGCCTTTAAAATCATTTAGAGTCACAATTAATAAGTATTTTTGTTACATATATTATTTATAAAAAATATAAAAAAAATTTGTTTTTAATATATTAATTACTTGTGATTTTGTATTAACGTATTAAAAAAAGTAGATTATAAACTCATATAAAAATTATAAAAATTATAGTAAGCAAATAAACAAAATTTCTAATAATTTTATTAATATTGCTTACGCATTTATATGTGAACTTGGAATATGGTCCAAAACCAAAAGTCTCAATTAAACATCATATATTCTTCTCGATTGAAATGATGAGATATTTAATTTTAAGATTAATTTAACATAATCTTATTTTACTATTTAACTTATATTAACATTTGTATGTTTTCATGATTCTCCTATTCATCAAGTCATTGTCAACTTAACATGAAGAAAACCTTGAAAAACAAACAATTATGTAACAAACAACATAACAAGAAGTATCATTAAAAAAACTTAAGTAGATTTTTAAGATGTTGATTAGAATCAAATGAAAAATTATACGAATGATTGTAAAATAAAATTACCGATGTATCCATCAAAATGATATCCATACTGTTAATAAGACCCCATGCATCAATGATTTGAACCGTCAATCTCCAGGTTTTCTTTATGTCGTTAATGTCCTTGATATAGTATTTTCGGATTGCATTTGAACATTAAATCTTTAACAAACATATATAACATGAACAACAATTTAACGTAAGGCTGATGAAAGAAAAGAGTGTTGTTTAGCCTTAATTTGAGGCTAATGAAAGAAAGGAGTGTTGTTGAACTGGAGAGGAAGATGAAGCTCAAAGGTGCTCAAAGGTTCTCAATGTTTGAATATATGGGGTTGTCTTGTGCCTTTAATAATAAATCGATGAGTATCAACTTTTAGAACTTTACACGGCTCTAGGTTGGAATTTACGTGTCAAATGGTATCATATAGGGTTAGTAATGATTATATAGTTTAAATTACATTCAGGGGTACTAAATAAGACATTTACGGATACAAATAATTGTATCAACAATTGACATTTATCCTGTTTATAAAACTATTTATAACTTATTCTCATTTATAAAAGTAATGTTTTCAAGTCAATTATTCTTTTTCTGTATCATGTCATAATATCATATATAATTTTTCATAAACATTCATATTTTCTTTTATTTTTAAATTTATTGTTTTGTATTTATTTAATATATTTTTAATAAGCATTTAGTATTTTGTTTTAAATTTTAAAACAAACTTTTTTTTCTTCTAATTTTGAGTAAATCAATTATAATTTGAAATTGTTTGAATTTTTTACAATTGTGTTCGAAACGGTTAATAATTAGTATTGAAGTTATATGAAACAATAAAATAAAATCAACAATGAAATATAATTATTATAATTATTTCAATATAAATTAATTAAAATTGACTATCTTATTAAAAAGTTTAATAAATAGTCTTAAATAATAATTGTAATTTTTAAATAAATAGATTAAAATCATTAATTGTGAACTATTTTTTTAAATATATTTTATTATTTATAATATATTATAACAATATCTGATTTCTAGATAAAAATATATTATTTCATTCATTAAAACAATATTGTTATGAGAGTACAATAGCCTTTAAAATCATTTAGAGTCACAATTAATAAGTATTTTTGTTACATATATTATTTATAAAAAATATAAAAAAAATTTGTTTTTAATATATTAATTACTTGTGATTTTGTATTAACGTATTAAAAAAAGTAGATTATAAACTCATATAAAAATTATAAAAATTATAGTAAGCAAATAAACAAAATTTATAATAATTTTATTAATATTGCTTACGCATTTATATGTGAACATGGAAAATGATCCAAAACCAAAAGTCTCAATTAAACATCATATATTCTTCTCGATTGAAATGATGAGATATTTAATTTCAAGATTGATTTAATATAATCTTATTTTACTATTAAACTTATATTAACATTTGTCTATTTTCACGAGTCTCCTATTCATCAACTCATTGTCAACCTAACATGAAGAAAACCTTGAAAAACAAATAATTATGTAACAAACAACAAAAAAATAAGTATCATTAAAAAAAATTAAGTATATTTTTAAGATGTTGATTAGAATAAAATGAAAAATTATACGAATGATTGTAAAATAAAAATACCGATGTATCCATCAAAATGATCTACATATTGTTAATAAGACTTCATGCATCAATGATTCGAACCGTCAATCTGCAAGTTTCCTTTATGTCGTTAATGTCCTTGATATAGTATTTTCTGATTGCATTTGAACATTAAATCTTTAACAAACATAAATAACACGAACAACAATTTAACGTAAGGCTGATGGAAGAAAGGAGTGTTGTTTAGCCTTAATTTGAGGCTGATGAAAGAAAGGAGTGTTGTTGAACTTGAGAGGAAGATGAAGCTCAAAGGTGCTCAAAGGTTCTCAATGTTTGAAGATATGGGGTTGTCTTGTGCCTTTAATAATAAATCGATGAGTATCAACTTTTAGAACTTTACACGACTCTAGGTTGGAAATTACGTGTCAAATGGTATTATATAGGGTTAGTAATGATTATATAGTTTAAATTACATTCACGGGTACTAAATAAGACATTTAGGGATACAAATAATTGTATCAACAATTGACATTTATCTTGTTTATAAAACTATTTGTAACTTATTCTCATTTATAAAAGTAATGTTTTCAAGTCAATTATTCTTTTTCTGTACCATGTAAAATTATCATATATCATTTTTCATAAACATTTATATTTTGTTTTATTTTTAAATTTATTATTTTGTATTTAGTTAATATATTTTTAATAATCATTTAGTATTTTGTTTTAAATTTTAAAACAAACTTTTTTTTCTTCTAATTTTTAGTAAATCAATTATAATTTGAAACTGTTTGATTTTTTTACAATTGTGTTCGAAACGGTTAATAAATAGTAATGAAGTTATATGAAACAATAAAATAAAATCAAGAATGAAATATAATTATTATAATTATTTTAATATAAATTACTTAAAATTGACTACCTTATTAAAAAGTTGAATAAATAGTCTTAAATAATAATTGTAATTTTTAAATAAATAGATTAAAATCATTAATTGTGAACTGTTTTTTTAAATATATTTTATTATTTATAATATATTATAACAATAGCTGATTTCTAGATAAATATATATTATTTCATTCACTAAAACAATATTGTTATGAGAGTACATTAGCCTTTAAAATCATTTAGAGTCACAACTAATAAGTATTTTTGTTACATATATTATTTATAAAAAATATCAAAATTTTTTGTTTTTAATATATTAATTACTTGTGATTTTGTATTAACGTATTAAAAAAAGTAGATATTTAACTCATATAAAAATTATAAAAATTATTGTAAGAAAATAAACAAAATTTCTAATAATGTTATTAATATTGTTTACGCATTTATATGTGAACTTGGAATATGGTCCAAAACCAAAAGTCTTAATTAAACATCGTATATTCTTCTCGATTGAAATGATGAGATATTTAATTTCAAGATTATTTTAATATACTCTTATTTTACTATTAAACTTATATTAACATTTGTTTATTTTTATGAGTCTCCTATTCATCAAGTCATTGTCAACCTAACATGAAGAAAACCTTGAAAAACAAATAATTATGTAACAAACAACATAACAAGAAGTATCATTAGAAAAAATTAAGTAGATTTTTAAGATGTTGATTAGAATCAAATGAAATATTATACGAATGATTGTAAAATAAAATTACCGATGTATCCATCAAAATGATCTCCATATTGTCAATAAGACTCCATGCATCAATGATTCGAACCGTCCATCTCCAGGTTTCCTTTATGTCGTTAATGTCCTTGATATAGTATTTTATGATTGCATTTGAACATTAAATCATTAACAAACATAAATAACACGACTAACAATTTAAAGTGAGGCTGATGGAAGAAAGGAGTGTTGTTTAGCCTTAATTTGAGGCTGATGAAAGAAAGGAGTGTTGTTGAACTGGAGAGGAAGATGAAGCTCAAAGGTGCTCAAAGGTTCTCAATGTTTGAAGATATGGGGTTGTCTTGTGCCTTTAATAAGAAATCGATGAGTATCAACTTTTAGAACTTTACACGGCTCTAGGTTGGAATTTACGTGTCAAATGGTATTATATAGGGTTAGTAATGATTATATAGTTTAAATTACATTCAGGGGTACTAAATAAGACATTTACGTATAAAAATAATTGTATCAACAATTGACATTTATCCTGTTTATAAAACAATTTGTAAGTTATTCTCATTTATAAAAGTAATGTTTTCAAGTCAATTATTCTTTTTCTGTACCATGTAATAATATCATATATCATTTTTCATAAACATTTATATTTTGTTTTATTTTTAAATTTATTATTTTGTATTTAGTTAATATATTTTTAATAAGCATTTAGTATTTTGTTTTAAATTTTAAAACAAAATTTTTTTTCTTCTAATTTTGAGTAAATCAATTATAATTTGAAATTGTTTGATTTTTTTACAATTGTGTTCGAAACGGTTAATAATTAGTATTGAAGTTATATGAAACAATAAAATAAAATCAACAATGAAATATAAATATTATAATTATTTCAATATAAATTAATTAAAATTGACTATCTTATTAAAAAGTTGAATAAATAGTCTTAAATAATAATTGTAATTTTTAAATAAATAGATTAAAATCATTAATTGTGAACTATTTTTTTAAATATATTTTATTATTTATAATATATTATAACAATATCTGATTTCTAGATAAAAATATATTATTTCATTCATTAAAACAATATTGTTATGAGAGTTCATTAGCCTTTAAAATCATTTAGAGTCACAATTAATAAGTATTTTTGTTACATATATTATTTATAAAAAATATAAAAAAAAAATTTGTTTTTAATATATTAATTACTTGTGATTTTGTATTAACGTATTAAAAAAAGTAGATTATAAACTCATATAAAAATTATAAAAATTATAGTAAGCAAATAAACAAAATTTCTAATAATTTTATTAATATTGCTTACGCATTTATATGTGAACTTGGAATATGGTCCAAAACCAAAAGTCTCAATTAAACATCATATATTCTTCTCGATTGAAATGATGAGATATTTAATTTTAAGATTAATTTAACATAATCTTATTTTACTATTTAACTTATATTAACATTTGTATGTTTTCATGATTCTTCTATTCATCAAGTCATTGTCAACTTAACATGAAGAAAACCTTGAAAAACAAACAATTATGTAACAAACAACATAACAAGAAGTATCATTAAAAAAACTTAAGTAGATTTTTAAGATGTTGATTAGAATCAAATGAAAAATTATACGAATGATTGTAAAATAAAATTACCGATGTATCCATCAAAATGATATCCATAATGTTAATAAGACCCCATGCATCAATGATTTGAACCGTTAATCTCCAGGTTTTCTTTATGTCGTTAATGTCCTTGATATAGTATTTTCGGATTGCATTTGAACATTAAATCTTTAACAAACATATATAACATGAACAACAATTTAACGTAAGGCTGATGAAAGAAAAGAGTGTTGTTTAGCCTTAATTTGAGGCTAATGAAAGAAAGGAGTGTTGTTGAACTGGAGAGGAAGATGAAGCTCAAAGGTGCTCAAAGGTTCTCAATGTTTGAATATATGGGGTTGTCTTGTGCCTTTAATAATAAATCGATGAGTATCAACTTTTAGAACTTTACACGGCTCTAGGTTGGAATTTACGTGTCAAATGGTATCATATAGGGTTAGTAATGATTATATAGTTTAAATTACATTCAGGGGTACTAAATAAGACATTTACGGATACAAATAATTGTATCAACAATTGACATTTATCCTGTTTATAAAACTATTTATAACTTATTCTCATTTATAAAAGTAATGTTTTCAAGTCAATTATTCTTTTTCTGTATCATGTCATAATATCATATATAATTTTTCATAAACATTCATATTTTGTTTTATTTTTAAATTTATTGTTTTGTATTTATTTAATATATTTTTAATAAGCATTTAGTATTTTGTTTTAAATTTTAAAACAAACTTTTTTTTCTTCTAATTTTGAGTAAATCAATTATAATTTGAAATTGTTTGAATTTTTTACAATTGTGTTCGAAACGGTTAATAATTAGTATTGAAGTTATATGAAACAATAAAATAAAATCAACAATGAAATATAATTATTATAATTATTTCAATATAAATTAATTAAAATTGACTATCTTATTAAAAAGTTTAATAAATAGTCTTAAATAATAATTGTAATTTTTAAATAAATAGATTAAAATCATTAATTGTGAACTATTTTTTTAAATATATTTTATTATTTATAATATATTATAACAATATCTGATTTCTAGATAAAAATATATTATTTCATTCATTAAAACAATATTGTTATGAGAGTACAATAGCCTTTAAAATCATTTAGAGTCACAATTAATAAGTATTTTTGTTACATATATTATTTATAAAAAATATAAAAAAAATTTGTTTTTAATATATTAATTACTTGTGATTTTGTATTAACGTATTAAAAAAAGTAGATTATAAACTCATATAAAAATTATAAAAATTATAGTAAGCAAATAAACAAAATTTATAATAATTTTATTAATATTGCTTACGCATTTATATGTGAACATGGAAAATGATCCAAAACCAAAAGTCTCAATTAAACATCATATATTCTTCTCGATTGAAATGATGAGATATTTAATTTCAAGATTGATTTAATATAATCTTATTTTACTATTAAACTTATATTAACATTTGTCTATTTTCACGAGTCTCCTATTCATCAACTCATTGTCAACCTAACATGAAGAAAACCTTGAAAAACAAATAATTATGTAACAAACAACAAAAAAAGAAGTATCATTAAAAAAAATTAAGTATATTTTTAAGATGTTGATTAGAATAAAATGAAAAATTATACGAATGATTGTAAAATAAAAATACCGATGTATCCATCAAAATGATCTACATATTGTTAATAAGACTCCATGCATCAATGATTCGAACCGTCAATCTGCAAGTTTCCTTTATGTCGTTAATGTCCTTGATATAGTATTTTCTGATTGCATTTGAACATTAAATCTTTAACAAACATAAATAACATGAACAACAATTTAACGTAAGGCTGATGGAAGAAAGGAGTGTTGTTTAGCCTTAATTTGAGGCTGATGAAAGAAAGGAGTGTTGTTGAACTGGAGAGGAAGATGAAGCTCAAAGGTGCTCAAAGGTTCTCAATGTTTGAAGATATGGGGTTGTCTTGTGCCTTTAATAATAAATCGATGAGTATCAACTTTTAGAACTTTACACGACTCTAGGTTGGAAATTACGTGTCAAATGGTATTATATAGGGTTAGTAATGATTATATAGTTTAAATTACATTCACGGGTACTAAATAAGACATTTAGGGATACAAATAATTGTATCAACAATTGACATTTATCTTGTTTATAAAACTATTTGTAACTTATTCTCATTTATAAAAGTAATGTTTTCAAGTCAATTATTCTTTTTCTGTATCATGTCATAATATCATATATCATTTTTCATAAACATTTATATTTTGTTTTTTTTTATTTATTATTTTATATTTAGTTAATATGTTTTTAATAAGCATTTAGTATTTTGTTTTAAATTTTAAAACAAACTTTTTTTTCTTCTAATTTTGAGTAAATCAATTATAATTTGAAATTGTTTGAATTTTTCACAATTGTGTTCAAAACGGTTAATAATTAGTATTGAAGTTATATAAAACAATAAAATAAAATCAAGAAAGAAATATAATTATTATAATTATTTTAATATAAATTAATTAAAATTGACTATCTTATTAAAAAGTTGAATAAATAGTCTTAAATAATAATTGTAATTTTTAAATAAATAGATTAAAATCATTAATTGTGAACTGTTTTTTTAAATATACTTTATTATTTATAATATATTATAATAATAGCTGATTTATAGATAAAAATATATTATTTCATTCACTAAAACAATATTATTATGAGAGTACATTAGCCTTTAAAATCATTTAGAGTCACAACTAATAAGTATTTTTGTTACATATATTATTTATAAAAAATATCAAAAAATTTTTTTTTTAATATAATAATTACTTGTGATTTTGTATTAACGTATTAAACAAAGTAGATGTTAAACTGATATAAAAATTATAAAAATTATAGTACGCAAATAAACAAAATTTCTAATAATTTTATTAATATTGTTTACGCATTTATATGTGAACATGGAAAATGGTCCAAAACCAAAAGTCTCAATTAAACATCATATATTCTCAATTCAAATGTATATATAAATATCCATTAATAAGATATTTAATTTAAAGATTATTTCAAAAACCAAAAGTCTTAAATAAACATCATATATTCTTCTCGATTGAAATGATGAGATATTTAATTTCAAGATTATTTTAATATACTCTTATTTTACTATTAAACTTATATTAACATTTGTCTATTTTCATGGACTCTCCTATTCATCAAGGCATTGTCAATCTAACATGAAAAAAAACATTGAAAAACAACTAATTATGTAACAAACAACATAGCATGAAGTATCATTAAAAAAACTTAAGTAGATTTTTAAGATGTTGATTAGAATCAAATGAAAAATTATACGAATGATTGTAAAAAACATTACTGATGCATCCATCAAAATTTTCTCCATACTGTAAATAAGACTCCGTGCATCAAAGATTCGAACCGCCAATCTCCAAGTTTCCTTTACGTCGTTAATTTCCTTAATACAGTATTTTCTGATTGCAATTGAACATTAAACAGTTAACAAACATAAATAACACAAACAACAATTTAACGAAAGGCTGGTGGAACAAAGGAGTGTTGTTTAGCCTTAATTTGAGGCTGATGAAAGAAATGAGTGTTGTTTAGCCTTAATTTGAGGCTAATGAAAGAAATGAGTGTTGTTGAACTGGAGAGGAAGATGAAGCTCATAGGTGCTCAAAGGTTCTCAATGTTTGAAGATATGGGGTTGTCTTGTGCCTTTAATAAGAAATTGATGAGTATCAACATTTAGAACTTTACACTGCTCTAGGTTGGAATTTACGTGTCAAATGGTATTATATAGGATTAGTAATGATTATATAGTTTAAATTACATTAAGGGGTACTAAATAAGACATTTACGGATAAAAATAATTGTATCAACAATTGACATTTATCCTGTTTATAAAACTATTTGTAACTTATTCTCATTTATAAAAGTAATGTTTTCAAGTAAGTTATTCTTTTTCTGTATCATGTAATAATATCATATATCATTTTTCATAAACATTTATATTTTGTTTTATTTTTAAATTTATTATTTTGTATTTAGTTAATATATTTTTAACAAGCATTTAGTATTTTGTTTTAAATTTTAAAACAAAATTTTTTACTTCTAATTTTGAGTAAATAAATTATAATTTGAATTTTTTACAATTGTGTTCGAAACGGTTAATAATTAGTATTGAAGTTATATGAAACAATAAAATAAAATAAAGAATGAAATATAATTATTATAATTATTTTAATATAAATTAATTAAAATTGACTATCTTATTAAAAAGTTGAATAAATAGTCTTAAATAATAATTGTAATTTTTAAATAAATAGATTAAAATCATTAATTGTGAACTATTTTTTTAAATATATTTTATTATTTATAATGTATTATTTCATTCACTTAAACAATATTGTTATTAGAGTACATTAGCCTTTAAAATCATTTAGAGTCACAACTAATAAGTATTTTTGTTACATATATTATTTATAAAAAATATCAATTTTTTTTTAATATATTAATTACTTGTGATTTTGTATTATCGTATTAAAAAAAGTAGATATTAAACTCATATAAAAATTATAGTAAGCAAATAAACAAAATTTCTAATAATTTTATTAATATTGTTTACGCATTTATATGTGAACTTGGAATATGGTCCAAAACCAAAAGTCTAAATTAAACATCATATATTCTTCTCGATGGACTCTCCTATTCATCAAGGCATTGTCAACCTATCATGAAAAAAACCTTGAAAAACAACCAATTATGTAACAAACAACATAACATGAAGTATCATTAAAAAAACTTAAGTAGATTTTTAAGATGTTGATTAGAATCAAATGAAAAATTATATGAATGATTGTAAAAAACATTACTGATGCATCCATCAAAATGTTCTCCATACTGTTAATAAGACTCGATGCATCAAAGATTCAAACCGCCAATCTCTGAGTTTCATTTATGTCGTTAATTTCCTTAATACAGTATTTTCTGATTGCAATTGAACATTAAACAGTTAACAAACATAAATAACACGACTAACAATTTAACGTAAGGCTGATGGAAGAAAGGAGTGTTGTTTAGCCTTAATTTGAGGCTGATGAAAAAAGGAGTGTTGTTTAGACTTAATTTGAGGCTAATGAAAGAAAGGAGTATTGTTGAACTGGAGAGGAAGATGAAGCTCAAAGGTGCTCAAAGTTTCTCAATGTTTGAAGATATGGGGTTGTCTTGTGCCTTTAATAATAAATGGATGAGTATCAACTTTTAGAACTTTACTCGGCTCTAGGTTGGAATTTACGTGTCAAATGGTATTATATAGGGTTAGTAATGATTATATAGTTTAAATTACATTCACGGGTACTAAATAAGACATTTAGGGATAAAAATAATTGTATGAACAATTTACATTTATCCTGTTTATAAAACTATTTGTAACTTATTCTCATTTATAAAAGTAATGTTTTCAAGTCAATTATTCTTTTTATGTATCATGTCATAATAACATATATCATTTTTCATAAACATTTATATTTTGTTTTATTTTTAAATTTATTATTTTGTATTTAGTTAATATATTTTTAATAAGAATTTAGTATTTTGTTTTAAATTTTAAAACAAACTTTTTTTCTTCTAATTTTGAGTAAATCAATTATAATTTGAAATTGTTTGAATTTTTTACAATTGTGTTCGAAATGTTTAATAATTAGTATTGAAGTTATATAAAACAATAAAATAAAATCAAGAATGAAATATATTTATTATAATTATTTTAATATAAATTAATTAAAATTGACTATCTTATTAAAAAGTTGAATAAATAGTCTTAAATAATAATTTTAATTTTTAAATAAATAGATTAAAATCATTAATTGTGAACTGTTTTTTTAAATATATTTTATTATTTATAATATATTATAATAATAGCTGATTTATAGATAAAAATATATTATTTCAGTCACTAAAACAATGTTATTATGAGAGTACATTAGACTTTAAAATCATTTAGAGTCACAACTAATAAGTATTTTTGTTACATATATTATTTATAAAAAATATCAAAAATTTTTGTTTTTAATATAATAATTACTTGTGATTTTGTATTAACGTATTAAAAAAAGTAGATATTAAACTGATATAAAAATTATAAAAATTATAGTAAGCAAATAAACAAAATTTCTAATAATTTTATTAATATTGTTAACGCATTTATATGTGAACTTGTAATATGGTCCAAAACCAAAAGTCTCAATTAAACATCATATATTCTCAATTGAAATTACATATAAATATCCATTAATAAGATATTTAATTTAAAGATTATTTCAAAAACCCAAAAATCTTAATTAAACATCATATATACTTCTCGATTGAAATGATAAGATATTTAATTTCAAGATTATTTTAATATACTCTTATTTTACTATTAAACTTATATTAACATTTGTCTATTTTCATGGACTCTCCTATTCATCAAGGCATTGCCAACCTAACATGAAAAAAACCTTGAAAAACAACCAATTATGTAACAAACAAAATAACATGAAGTATCATTAAAAAAACTTAAGTAGATTTTTAAGATGTTGATTAGAATCAAATGAAAAATTATACGAATGATTGTAAAAAACATTACTGATGCATCCATCAAAATGTTCTCCATACTGTTAATAAGACTCCATGCATCAAAGATTAGAACCGCCAATCTCAAAGTTTCCTTTATGTCGTTAATTTCCTTAATTCAGTATTTTCTTATTGAAATTGAACATTAAACCGTTAACAAACATAAATAACATAAACATCTATTTAACGTAAGGCTGGTGGAAGAAAGAAGTGTTGTTTATCCTTAATTTGAGGTTGATGAAAGAAAGGAGTGTTGTTTAGCCTTAATTTGAGGCTAATGAAAGAAAGGAGTGTTGTTGAACTGGAGAGGAAGATGAAGCTCAAAGGTTCTCAAAGGTTATTAATGTCTGAAGATATGGGGTTGTCTTGTGCCTTTAATAAGAAATCGATGAGTATCAACTTTTAGAACTTTACACGGCTCTAGGTTGGAATTTATGTGTCAAATGGTATTATATAGGGTTAATAATGATTATATAGTTTAAATTACATTCAGGGGTACTAAATAAGACATTTACGGATAAAAATAATTGTATCAACAATTGACATTTATCCTAATTACTAAACTATTTGTAACTTATTCTCATTTATAAAAGTAATGTTTTCAAGTCAATTATTATATTTCTGTATCATGTAATAATATCATATATCATTTTTCATAAACATTTATATTTGGTTTTATTTTTAAATTTATTATTTTGTATTTAGTTAATATATTTTTAATAAGCATTTAGTATTTTGTTTTAAATTTTAAAACAAACATTTTTTTCTTCTAATTTTGAGTAAATCAATTATAAATTGAAATTGTTTGAATTTTTTGCAATTGTGTTCGAAACGGTTAATAATTAGTATTGAAGTTATATAAAACAATAAAATATAATCAAGAATGAAATATAATTATTATAATTATTTTAATATAAATTAATTTAAATTGACTATCTTATTAAAAAGTTGAATAAATAGTCTTAAATAATAATTGTAATTTTTAAATAAATAGATTAAAATCATTAATTGTGAACTATTTTTTTAAATATATTTTATTATTTATAATATATTATAATAATAGCTGATTTATAGATAAAAATATATTATTTCATTCACTAAAACAATATTATTATGAGAGTACATTAGCCTTTAAAATCATTTAGAGTCACAACTAATAAGTATTTTTGTTACATAAATTATTTATAAAAAATATCAAAATTTTTTGTTTTTAATATAATAAGTACTTATGATTTTGTATTAACGTATTAAAAAAAGTCGATATTAAACTGATATAAAAATTATAAAAATTATAGTAAGCAAAAAAACAAAATTTCTAATAATTTTATTAATATTGTTAATGCATTAATATGTGAACTTGGAATATGGTCCAAAACCTAAAGTCTCAATTAAACATCATATATTCTCAATTGAAATGTACATATAAATATCCGTTAATAAGATATTTAATTTAAAGATTATTTCAAAAACCAAAAGTCTTAATTAAACATCATATATTCTTCTCGATTGAAATGATGAGATATTTAATTTCAAGATTATTTTAATATACTCTTATTTTACTATTAAACTTATATTAACATTTGTCTATTTCCATGGACTCTCCTATTCATCAAGGCATTGTCGATCTAACATGAAAAAAACCTTGAAAAACAACCAATTATGTAACAAACAACATAACATGAAGTATCATTAAAAAAACTTAAGTAGATTTTTAAGATGTTGATTAGAATCAAATGAAAAATTATACGAATGATTGTAAAAAACATTACTGATGCATCAATCAAAATGTTCTCAATACTGTTAATAAGACTCCATG
This sequence comes from Vicia faba, assembly GCA_948472305.1. Lineage (NCBI taxonomy): Eukaryota > Viridiplantae > Streptophyta > Magnoliopsida > Fabales > Fabaceae > Vicia > Vicia faba. Next base: position 1,313,012,152 of record OX451735.1, on the reverse strand, counting down.
CATCAAAGATTCGAACCGCCAATCTCCAAGTTTCCTTTGTTTCGTTAATGTCCTTAATACAGTATTTTATGATTGCAATTGAACATTAAATAGTTAACAAACATAAATAACACAAACAACTATTTAACGTAAGGCTGCTGGAAGAAAGGAGTGTTGTTTAGCCTTAATTTGAGGCTGATGAAAGAAAGGAGTGTTGTTTAGCCTTGATTTGAGGCTAATGAAAGAAAGGAGTGTTGTTGAACTGGAGAGGAAGATGAAGCTCAAAGGTGCTCAAAGGTTCTCAATGTTTGAAGATATGGGGTTGTCTTGTGCCTTTAACAAGAAATCAACGAGTATCAACTTTTAGAACTTTACACGGCTCTAGGTTGGAATTTACATGTCAAATGGTATTATATAGGGTTAGTAATGATTATATAGTTTAAATTACATTCACGGGTACTAAATAAGACATTTAGGGATAAAAATAATTGTATGAACAATTGACATTTATCCTGTTTATAAAACTATTTGTAACTTATTCTCATTTATAAAAGTAATGTTTTCAAGTCAATTATTCTTTTTATGTATCATGTCATAATAACATATATCATTTTTCATAAACATTTATATTTTGTTTTATTTTTAAATTTATTATTTTGTATTTAGTTAATATATTTTTAATAAGAATTTAGTATTTTGTTTTAAATTTTAAAACAAACTTTTTTTCTTCTAATTTTGAGTAAATCAATTATAATTTGAAATTGATTGAATTTTTTACAATTGTGTTCTAAATGTTTAATAATTAGTATTGAAGTTATATAAAACAATAAAATAAAATCAAGAATGAAATATATTTATTATAATTATTTTAATATAAATTAATTAAAATTGACTATCTTATTAAAAAGTTGAATAAATAGTCTTAAATAATAATTTTAATTTTTAAATAAATAGATTAAAATCATTAATTGTGAACTGTTTTTTTAAATATATTTTATTATTTATAATATATTATAATAATAGCTGATTTATAGATAAAAATATATTATTTCAGTCACTAAAACAATGTTATTATGAGAGTACATTAGACTTTAAAATCATTTAGAGTCACAACTAATAAGTATTTTTGTTACATATATTATTTATAAAAAATATCAAAAATTTTTGTTTTTAATATAATAATTACTTGTGATTTTGTATTAACGTATTAAAAAAAGTAGATATTAAACTGATATAAAAATTATAAAAATTATAGTAAGCAAATAAACAAAATTTCTAATAATTTTATTAATATTGTTAACGCATTTATATGTGAACTTGTAATATGGTCCAAAACCAAAAGTCTCAATTAAACATCATATATTCTCAATTGAAATGTACATATAAATATCCATTAATAAGATATTTAATTTAAAGATTATTTCAAAAACCCAAAAATCTTAATTAAACATCATATATACTTCTCGATTGAAATGATAATATATTTAATTTCAAGATTATTTTAATATACTCTTATTTTACTATTAAACTTATATTAACATTTGTCTATTTTCATGGACTCTCCTATTCATCAAGGCATTGCCAACCTAACATGAAAAAAACCTTGAAAAACAACCAATTATGTAACAAACAAAATAACATGAAGTATCATTAAATAAACTTAAGTAGATTTTTAAGATGTTGATTAGAATCAAATGAAAAATTATACGAATGATTGTAAAAAACATTACTGATGCATCCATCAAAATGTTCTCCATACTGTTAATAAGACTCCATGCATCAAAGATTAGAACCGCCAATCTCAAAGTTTCCTTTATGTCGTTAATTTCCTTAATTCAGTATTTTCTTATTGAAATTGAACATTAAACCGTTAACAAACATAAATAACATAAACAGCTATTTAACGTAAGGCTGGTGGAAGAAAGAAGTGTTGTTTATCCTTAATTTGAGGTTGATGAAAGAAAGGAGTGTTGTTTAGCCTTAATTTGAGGCTAATGAAAGAAAGGAGTGTTGTTGAACTGGAGAGGAAGATGAAGCTCAAAGGTTCTCAAAGGTTATTAATGTTTGAAGATATGGGGTTGTCTTGTGCCTTTAATAAGAAATCGATGAGTATCAACTTTTAGAACTTTACACGGCTCTAGGTTGGAATTTATGTGTCAAATGGTATTATATAGGGTTAATAATGATTATATAGTTTAAATTACATTAAGGGGTACTAAATAAGACATTTACGGATAAAAATAATTGTATCAACAATTGACATTTATCCTAATTACTAAACTATTTGTAACTTATTCTCATTTATAAAATTAATGTTTTCAAGTCAATTATTATATTTCTGTATCATGTAATAATATCATATATCATTTTTCATAAACATTTATATTTGGTTTTATTTTTAAATTTATTATTTTGTATTTAGTTAATATATTTTTAATAAGCATTTAGTATTTTGTTTTAAATTTTAAAACAAACATTTTTTTCTTCTAATTTTGAGTAAATCAATTATAAATTGAAATTGTTTGAATTTTTTGCAATTGTGTTCGAAACGGTTAATAATTAGTATTGAAGTTATATAAAACAATAAAATATAATCAAGAATGAAATATAATTATTATAATTATTTTAATATAAATTAATTTAAATTGACTATCTTATTAAAAAGTTGAATAAATAGTCTTAAATAATAATTGTAATTTTTAAATAAATAGATTTAAATCATTAATTGTGAACTATTTTTTTAAATATATTTTATTATTTATAATATATTATAATAATAGCTGATTTATAGATAAAAATATATTATTTCATTCACTAAAACAATATTATTATGAGAGTACATTAGCCTTTAAAATCATTTAGAGTCACAACTAATAAGTATTTTTGTTACATAACTTATTTATAAAAAATATCAAAAAATTTTGTTTTTAATATAATAAGTACTTATGATTTTGTATTAACGTATTAAAAAAAGTCGATATTAAACTGATATAAAAATTATAAAAATTATAGTTAGCAAAAAAACAAAATTTCTAATAATTTTATTAATATTGTTAATGCATTAATATGTGAACTTGGAATATGGTCCAAAACCTAAAGTCTCAATTAAACATCATATATTCTCAATTGAAATGTACATATAAATATCCGTTAATAAGATATTTAATTTAAAGATTATTTCAAAAACCAAAAGTCTTAATTAAACATCATATATTCTTCTCGATTGAAATGATGAGATATTTAATTTCAAGATTATTTTAATATACTCTTATTTTACTATTAAACTTATATTAACATTTGTCTATTTCCATGGACTCTCCTATTCATCAAGGCATTGTCGATCTAACATGAAAAAAACCTTGAAAAACAACCAATTATGTAACAAACAACATAACATGAAGTATCATTAAAAAAACATAAGTAGATTTTTAAGATGTTGATTAGAATCAAATGAAAAATTATACGAATGATTGTAAAAAACATTACTGATGCATCAATCAAAATGTTCTCAATACTGTTAATAAGACTCCATGCATCAAAGATTCGAACCGCCAATCTCCAAGTTTCCTTTGTTTCGTTAATGTCCTTAATACAGTATTTTATGATTGCAATTGAACATTAAACAGTTAACAAACATAAATAACCCAAACAACTATTTAACGTAAGGCTGCTGGAAGAAAGGAGTGTTGTTTAGCCTTAATTTGAGGCTGATGAAAGAAAGGTGTGTTGTGTAGCCTTGATTTGAGGCTAATGAAAGAAAGGAGTGTTGTTGAACTGGAGAGGAAGATGAAGCTCAAAGGTGCTCAAAGGTTCTCAATGTTTGAAGATATGGGGTTGTCTTGTGCCTTTAACAAGAAATCAACGAGTATCAACTTTTAGAACTTTACACGGCTCTAGGTTGGAATTTACGTGTCAAATGGTATTATATAGGGTTAGTAATGATTATATAGTTTAAATTACATTCACGGGTACTAAATAAAACATTTAGGGATAAAAATAATTGTATGAACAATTGACATTTATCCTGTTTATAAAACTATTTGTAACTTATTCTCATTTATAAAAGTAATGTTTTCAAGTCAATTATTCTTTTTCCGTATCATGTCATAATATAATATATCATTTTTCATAAACATTTATATTTTGTTTTATTTTTAAATTTAATATTTTGTATTTAGTTAATATATTATTAATAAGCATTTAGTATTTTGTTTTAAATTTTAAAACAAACTTTTTTTCTTCTAATTTTGAGTAAATCAATTATAATTTGAAATTGTTTGAATTTTTTACAATTGTGTTCGAAATGTTTAATAATTAGTTGAAGTTATATAAAACAATAAAATAAAATCAAGAATGAAATATATTTATTATAATTATTTTAATATAAATTAATTAAAATTGACTATCTTATTAAAAAGTTGAATAAATAGTCTTAAATGATAATTGTAATTTTTAAATAAATAGATTAAAATCATTAATTGTGAACTGTTTTTTTAAATATATTTTATTATTTATAATATATTATAACAATAGCTTATTTATAGATAAAAATATATTATTTCATTCACTAAACAATATTATTATGAGAGTACATTAGCCTTTAAAATCATTTAGAGTCACAACTAATAAGTATTTTTGTTACATATATTATTTATAAAAAATATCAAAAATTTTTGTTTTTCATATAATAATTACTTGTGATTTTGTATTAACATATTAAAAAAAGTAGATATTAAATTCATATAAAAATTATAAAAATTATAGTAAGCAAATAAACAAAATTTCTAATAATTTTATTAATATTGTTAACGCATTATATGTGAACTTGGAATATGGTCCAAAACCAAAAGTCTCAATTAAACATCATATATTCTCAATTGAAATGTACATATAAATATCCATTAATAAGATATTTAAATTAAAGATTATTTCAAGTAACAAACAACATAACATGAAGTATCATTAAAAAAAACTAAAGTAGATTTTTAAGATGTTGATTATAATCAAATGAAAAATTATACGAATGATTGTAAAAAACATAACTGATGCATCGATCAAAATGTTCTCAATACTGTTAATAAGACTCCATGCATCAAATATTCGAACCGCCAATCTCCAAGGTTCCTTTGTTTCGTTAATGTCCTTAATACAGTATTTTATGATTGAAATTGAACATTAAACAGTTAACAAACATAAATAACACAAACAACTATTTAACGTAAGGCTGCTGGAAGAAAGGAGTGTTGTTTAGCCTTAATTTGAGGCTGATGAATAAAAGGAGTGTTGTGTAGCCTTGATTTGAGGCTAATGAAAGAAAGGAGTGTTGTTGAACTGGAGAGGAAGATGAAGCTCAAAGGTGCTCAAAGGTTCTCAATGATTGAAGATATGGGGTTGTCTTGTGCCTTTAACAAGAAATCAACGAGTATCAACTTTTAGAACTTTACACGGCTCTAGGTTGGAACTTACGTGTCAAATGATATTATATAGGGTTAGTAATGATTATATAGTTTAAATTATAGGATACTAAATAAGACATTTAGGGATAAAAATAATTGTATCAACAATTGAGATTTTTCTTGTTTATAAAACTATTTGTAAATTATTCTCATTTATAAAAGTAATGTTTTCAAGTCAATTATTCTTTTTCTTGTATCATGTCATAATATCATATATCATTTTTCATAAACATTTATATTTTGTTTTAATTTTAAATTTAGTATTTTGTATTTAGTTAATATATTTTTTATAAGCATTGGTATTTTGTTTTAAATTTTAAAACAAACTTTTTTTCTTCTAATTTTAAGTACAATAATTATAATTTGAAATTGTTTGAATTTTTTACAATTGTGTTTGAAACGGTTAATAATTAGTATTGAAGTTATATAAAATAATAAAATAAAATCAAGAATGAAATATAATTATTATAATTATTTTAATATGAATTAATTAAAATTGACTATCATTTTAAAAAGTTTAATAAATAGTCTTAAATTATAATTGTAATTTCTAAATAAATAGTTTAAAATCATTAATTGTGAATATATATATATATATATATATATATATATATATATATATATATATATATATATATATATATATATATATATATATATATATATATATATATATATATATATATATATATATATATATATATATATATATATATATATATATATATATATATATATATATATATATATATATATATATATATATATATATATATATATATATATATATATATATATATATATTGTGATATGGTTTTTTAAAAATCACAATTTAATGAGAAATAGATAATTGTCTTCAGTGTTTCTTTACATCTAGTTTTAATATAATAAAAGTAGTTACCATCATAATTTTTTTTGGAGAAAAAGCATGACTTTATTAACCAAAAACAGTTATACACAACTGATCCGGAGATCCAAGTGTCCACAGACGACTAAGTTATGTAAGACCATTAATATGGTTACTTAGATTCCTATGTTTACTACATCTAGACTTTATAGTATGTTGTATTGTATCTACAATGTTGCCCTTCATATGACTACCTTTGAAAATGAACCAATTCCTATCCTGCCATATTTCATAGATAGTCTCCGTAAGGGAAATTTTCAACAGCAGCCCATGAGTGCTTTTCCCTCTTGTCCTGTCTATTAACCACATCAATTCTTGATCCCAACCAAGAGTGATATGATTAATATTCTTCCAATTCAAAATTTGCAGCCAAATATTCTTAGTGTATTGACACTAAAATAATAAGTGATGCATATTTTTCTCATTAGTGCAGTAATTGTAGCAACTATCATCAATAAACCCAAACTTCTTTAATCTTTCTTTAGTAGGGACCCTCTTCCATAATGTCATCCATAGAGTGAAACAAGCTTTAGGTGTGGCATAGTTGTCAAAGAGAATTCTTTTCCAACTTACATGAGTGATATTACCATATAAAGCCTTATACATACTTCCTGTATTATATTTCCTAGTCGTGACAGCATCGTTCCAATATGCAATGCTACTAATTAGATATTTATATTTGAAGATTCTCTTCAAAATCCAGGAACTTGAATTGGAACCCTGCCAACATAACACATTACAGCCTTTGAAATATAAAGTATTCAACCATCTAATCCAAAGCCTATTAGCTTTCATGTGAATGTTTGTTGTAACCCAAAATTTGATCTCTCATGTTTTTCCAAGATCTTCCCTTTCATAAGTGGTTACAAACACTTGCTTAAAGAAAATAAAAATGTTGAAGATGGTCAAGTGTCTTTTGATTGGCACCTTAACAAGGTACTTCGATTGGGCATATAAAATCCTTCGATACAAGCTTGACTCACCAGTCTTCGATTGGGCATTTGGCCTCCTTCGATGCAGGCATGATTCACAAGCTTCATTTGGGCGTTGGGCCCCATTCGATCACGTTCAAATCACAAGGCTTCGATTGTGCATTGGTTACATCAAGCTTGCCTTCGATTCACAAGGCAAGAACCCCCTACATGTTTTTTTCGATTCACCAGCACTGGCCTCCTGCATGTTTACTTTGATTCATAAAACAGTGGATTCCTGCATGCCTACTTCGTTTAAGGAAAAGGCCTCTTCATGCTTTCCTTTGATCCACTAGGAAAAAGCTTCCTCATGCTTGCCTTGGATTCACAAGGATAAAGACCATCAACTTGCCTTCGATTTTACAAGGCAAAAGGCCCCTTTCAACTGACCTTCGATTCACTAGGCTAATACTCCTTCAATTCTTGCCTTCAGCGTGCAAGGCAAATGCTCCCTCTCCAACTAGCTTTCGATTCACAGAGCAATAGCCTCCCTCATGCTAGCATCCATAAGGTGATGGCTTCCTTTGTGCTAGTTTCAACTGGGCAATAGTTTCCTTTGAAAATGCTTGCGTCAACTCTATCTCTGAACCCTTCAGCATATGATTGCTACATTATGATCACACATTGGTGGCCCAATCAAAGAATGCACAAGGCATACATATGGGTTATTCAAAAGACACACGAAAGGGCCATTCGAAGGATATATATGTGTTCCATTCGAATGAGACACATAATTATTGAAAATAAGTTTGTTTTATGATAAGTCTTGGTCCAAGATGTTTTCTAGCCAAAGTCCAACATGTTGCCATGTCCAAGCCTCCTGCAGAATCACATTCATGATAAAAGAAGCTTTGACTGGCCAGAAAAGAGTTTTCGATTGGGCCAGTTGAAGAGTTTTAGATCAAGATACTAAGACAAATAAGGGCTCAATCGAAGAAGCCCCAATGATGAGAATTGGAGCCATTCGAATGAGGCAACTCTGGGCCAATCGAAGAGCAAGTATTGAGGGTATTCGAAGGAGCCAAAACAAGTACAGGTTCATCCCAAAGCTCAAAGGGGTAGGAATCCATCAAAAAAGCCAATCCCTTAATGTGTATGATTTTTCCTTCAAAGCTTAGTTAATGGTTGTCCCTTGCCATTTCTATGCTATGACCCTCTCTCCATCTCCTTCAAATCTATGAATCTATGTTGCTTTAGGTTTTCAGGTACCTTCTTCTTATTTTCCTAAAAATTCGAGTTAACTCTCTAATTTCTCTTTTCGATATCTCAATCCTCTTCGCTTTCCCCTTAGAGATTTCTCTTTTCCATGTCTCAATCCTCTTCGCTTTCCCCATAGAGGTCATCCATTTTATATTCTCATTACTAACTGATGATTCTTTGTGTGTTTGAGAAGCTTCTGTGACATCTCTCAACTACATTATCACGCTGTAATTACCCTCAAATCTTCTTATTTTAGTTTAATTTGGGTTTAATTTCGTTATAGATTTTTAAACCTGATTCAAAGATTTAAAAAACTATATGAGTATATGGTGTAGTACACTTCACATAGATTCATATATAAAATTGATTATCTATCCATGCGTTTGCACGAGTCACACAATATCATTAAAAATATTAAATAAATATAGTATATGGATAATTAAGAAATGTATATAAAATATATACAAATTAAGTAGTCTCGAATTGTCAAAAATGTATAGTTTAGTAGAAAAATAAAGGAAATAATTAAGTAGTCATCGACTCGTGCGTTTTCTTGGGGTCTGTAGGACATGTCTATTTTAAGTAGTCTCGGCCCATAGAAATTTCAAAAAATAGATCTTTTATTATCATATGAACTTATAAATTATAAGCTCAAAAACATATATGTCAAACATAGTCTTATTAATAATGAACACATTTTTCAAAACTCAATCAGATAATAGAGTTGCTTGATTGTGTTTTATTTTTTAGGTTTAAAATAATTTTTTAAATTAATACTTAAGATTTACTTTTTCACGGAATAGTTAATGATTCTAAAAAAAATATATGACAACGCTTGTTTGATAATTGTACCCGAAAAAAACTTGTTTGATAATTCATTTTAAAAATATTGTTTAAAAACTAAAATATAAAAAAATGAAATATATTAATTAAGTTCTTTTAATTTGATAAAGATGTGATAGTGGAAATAATGTAGGCTTAGTTATTTAACATATAAGATTAAAAACTATTTTTTTAACAAAGATACATAGGATTCATATATATAATAAAATAAATTAAATAAAAAGAATGATAAATTTGTGTTTTTCATAAGAAAGTTGTGAGTTCCATACATCATAATTGTCTCAACTTTTATGTTAAAACAAATATTATAATAATTTTTAGTATAAATGTTACCATTATATCATTAAAAGAATACAATTTACATATGTATATAATTATGTGTAATTCTAATGTGCATATTCCCAATACTAAATTAAAATATATCATAAATATTTAGTAGTATTTTAGTTATAAACTAAAATCTTTTTTAATATATATATATATATGGATCTATTCAATAAAACTGAGTCATGTATAAAACAAAATTAAATTGTTTTTTTATTATTTTGCAACTGTTGTGGTTTAGAATTAACATCTAACCTGTTAATTAGGAATTATTATTACATTTTAGTTATAAATTTAAATTTTAGAGGACCCACCCACCATAGAATCTACACTTTATTTTTTAAATCTCTTCCCTTTCAAGTTTGATTTTTGTAAATATATCTTATTAAATATAATAATAATAAGAATAAGAATAATAATATATAATAATAATAATTGATTTATAGAAAAAAATATATTATTTCATTCACTAAAACAATATTATTATGAGAGTACATTAGCCTTTAAAATCATTTACAGTCATAATTAATAAGTATTTTTGTTACATATATAATTTATAATAAATACTGAGAATTTTTGTTTTTAGTATAATAATTACTTGTGATTTTGGATTAACGTATTTAAAAAAGTAGATATTAAACTGATATAAAATTTTTAAAAATTATAGTAAGTAAATAAGCACAATTTCTAATAAGTTTATTAATATCGTTAACGCATTTATATGTGAACTTGGAATATGGTCCAAAACCAAAAGTCTTAATTAAACATCATCTATTCTTAATTTAAATGTAAATATAAATATCCATTAATAAGATATTTAATTTCAAGATCAAAAACCAAACGTCTTAATTAAACATCATATATTCTTCTCAATTGAAATGATAAGATATTTAATTTCAAGATTATTTCAAAAACCAAAAGTCACAATTAAACTTCATATATTCTTCTCATGATGAGATATTTAATTTCAAGATTATTTCAAAAACCAAAATTCTCAATTAAACATCATATATTCTTCTCAATTTAAATGATGAGAAATTTAATTTCAAGATTTTTCTAATATACTCTTATTTTACTATTAAACTTATATTAACATTTGTTTATAAAAAATAAGCAAAGTATCATGATCTTTTGATACAGTATTTTCTGATTGCATTTGAACATTAAACCGTTAACAAACATAAATCACACAAACAACAATTTAACGTAAGGTTGATGGAAGAAAGACATGTTGTTTAGCCTTGATTTGAAGCTGATGAAAGAAATGAGTGTTGTTGAACCAGAGAGGATGATGAAGCTCAAAGATTCTCAATGTTTGAAGATATGTGGTTGTCTTGTGCCTTTAATAAGAAATCGATGAGTATCAACTTTTAAAAATTTTCACGCTCTAGGTTGGAATTTATGTATCAAATGGTATTATATAGGGTTAGTAATGATTATATAGTTTAAATTACATTTAGGGATACTAAATAAGACATTTAGGGCTAAAAATAATTGTATCAATAATTGACATTTTTCTTGTTTATAAAACTATTTGTTAGTTATTCTCATTTATAAAAGTAATGTTTTCAAGGGTAATTATTCTTTTTCTTGTATCATGTCATAATATCATATATCTTTTTTCATAGTCATTTATATTTTTTTTAATTTTAAATTTAGTATTTTGTATTTAGTTAACATATTTTTCATAAGCATTAGTATTTTTTTTTAAATTTTATAACAAACTTTTTTTCCTTCTAATTTTAAGTACAATAATTATAATTTGAAATTGTTTGAATTTTTTACAATTGTGTTTGAAACGGTTAATAATTAGTATTGAAGTTATATAAAATAATAAAATAAAATCAAGAATTAAATATAATTAGTATAATAATTTTAATATGAATTAATTAAAATTGACTATCATTTTAAAAAGTTTAATAAATAGTCTTAAATGATAATTGTAATTTCTAAATAAATAGTTTAAAATCATTAATTGTGAACTTTTACAAATATATATATATATATATATATATATATATATATATATATATATATATATATATATATATATATATATATATATATATATATATATATATATATATATATATATATATATATATATATATATATATATATATATATATATATATATATATATATATATATATATTGTGATATGGTTTTTAGAAATCACAATTTAATGAGAAATAAATAATTGTCTTCAGTGTTTTTTTACATCTAGTTTTAATATAATAAAATTAGTTACCATCATAATTTTTTTGGAGAAAAAGCATGACTTTATTAACCAAAAAACAGTTAAACACAACTGATCCGGAGATCCCAGTGTCCCCAGGCGACTAAGTTAAGTAAGACCATTAATATGGTTACTTAGATTCCTATGTTTACTACATCTAGACTTTATAGTATGTTGTATTGTATCTACAATGTTGCCCTTCATATGACTACCTTTGAAAATGAACCAATTCCTATCCTGCCATATTTCATAGATAGTCTCCGTAAGGGAAATTTTCAACAGCAACCCATGAGTGCTTTTCCCTCTTGTCCTGTCTATTAACCACATCAATTCTTGATCCCAACCAAGAGTGATATGATTAATATTCTGCCAATTCAAAATTTGCAGCCAAATATTCTTAGTGTATTGACACTAAAAGAATAAGTGATGCACATTTTTCTCATTAGTGCAATAATTGCAGCAACTATCATCAATAAACCCAAACTTCTTTAATCTTTCTTTAGTAGGATCCTCCTCCATAATGTCATCCATAGAGTGAAACAAGATTTAGGTCTGGCATAGTTGTCAAAGAGCATTCTTTTCCAACTTACATGAGTGATATTACCATATAAAGCCTTGTACATACTTCCTGTATTATATTTCCCAATCGTGAAAGCATCGTTCCAATATGCAATGCTACTAATTAGATCTTTATATTTGAAGATTCTCTTCAAAATCCAGGAACTCGAATTGGAACCCTACCAACATAACACATTACAACCTTTAAAATATAAAGTATTCAACCATCTAATCCAAAGCCTATTAGCTTTCATGTGAATGTTTGTTGTAACCCAAAATTTGATCTCTCATGTTTTTTCCAAGATCTTCCCTTTCATAAGTGGTTACAAACACTTGCTTAAAGAAAATAAATTTTTTGAAGATGGTCAAGTGTATTTCGATTGGCATATTAACAAGGTACTTCGATTGGGCATATAAAATCCTTCGATACAAGCTTGACTCACCAGTCTTCGATTGGGAATTTGGCCTCCTTCAATGCAGGCATGATTCACAAGCTTCAGTTGGGCGCTTGGCCCCCTTCGATCACGTTAAAATCACAATGCTTCGATTGTGCATTGGCTACATCAGGCTTGCCTTCGATTCACAAGGCAAGAACCCCCTACAAGTTTATTTCGACTCACCAACAGTGGCCTCCTGCATGTTTACTTTGATTCATAAAATAGTGGATTCCTGCATGCCAACTTCGTTTAAGGCAAAGGCCTCTTCATGCTTGCATTTGATCCACTAGGAAAAAGCTTCCTTATGTTTGCCTTGGATTCACAAGGAAAAATACCATTAACTTGCCTTCGATCTACAAGGCAAAAGGCCCCTTTCAACTGACCTTCGATTCACTATGCTAATACTCCTTCTATGCTTTCCTTCAGCGTGCAAGGCAAAGGCTCCCTCTCCAACTGGCTTTCGATTCACAGAGAAATAGCCTCCCTCATGCTAGCATTCACAAGGTGTTGGCTTCCTTTGTACTAGTTTCGACTGGGCAATAGTTCCCTTTGAAACTGCTTGCGTCAACTCTATCTCTGAACCCTTCAGCACATGATTGCTACATTATGAGCACACATTGGTGGCCCATTCAAAGAATGCACAAGGCATACATGTAGGCTATTCGAAAGAAACACGAAAGGGACATTCGAAGGATATAATGTGTTCCATTTGAAGGAGACACGTAATTATTGAAAATAAGTTTGTTTTATGATAAGTCTTGGTCCAAGATGTTTTCTATCCAAAGTCCAACATGTTGCCAAGTCCAAGCCTCCTGCACAATCACATTCATGATAAAAGAAGCTTTGACTGGCCAGAAAAGAGTTTTCAATTGGGCCAGTTGAAGAGTTTCAGATCAAGCCACTAAGACAAGTAGGGCTCAATCGAAGAAGCCCCAATGATGAGAATTGAAGCCATTCGAATGAGGCAACTCTGGTCCAATCGAAGAGCAAGTATTAAGGGTATTCGAAGGAGTTAAAACAAGTCCAGGTTCATCTCAAAGCTAAAAGGGGTAGGAATCCATAACAAAAAGGCAATCCCTTAATGTGGCTTATTTTTCCGTCAAAGCTTAGTTAATGGGCCGTCCCCTTGCCATTTCTATGCTATGACCCTCTCTCCATCTTCTTCAAATCTATGAATCTGTGTTGCTTTGGCTTTTCAGGTGCCTTCTTCTTCTTTTCCTCAAAATTCGAGTTAACTCTTTAATTTCTCTTTCCGATCTCTCAATCCTCTTCTCTTTCCCCATAAAGATTTCTCTTTCGATGTCTCAATCCTCTTCGCTTTCACCATAGAGGTCATCCATGTTATATTCTCATTACTACCTGATGATTCTTAGTGTGTTCGAGAAGCTTCTGTGTCATCTCTCAACTACATTATCACGCTGTAATTACCCTCAAATCTTCTTATTTTAGCTTAATTTTGGTTTAATTTCGTTATAGCTTTTTAAACTTGATTCAAAGATTTAAAAAATTATATGAGTATATGGTGTAGTACACTTCACATAGATTTATATATAAAATTGATTATATATCCATATGTTTGCACGGTCACACAATATCATTAAAAATATTAAATAAATATAGTATATGGATAATTAAGAAATGTATATAAAATATATACAAATTATGTAGTCTCGACCTGTCTAAAATGTATAGTTTAGTAGAAAATATAGGAAATAATTAAGTAGTCATCGACTCGTGCGTTTGCCTGGGGTCTGTAGGACATGTCTATTTTAAGTAGTCTCGACCCGTAGAAAATTCCCAAAATAGATCTTTTATTATCATATGAACTTATAAATTATAAGCTCAAAAACATATATGTCAAACATAGTCTTATTAATAATGAACACCTTTTTCATAACTGAATCAGATAATAGAGTTGCTTGATTGTGTTTTTATTTTTTAGGTTTAAAAATAATTTTTTAAATTAATACTTAAGATTTACTTTTTCACGGAATAGTTAATGATTCTAAAAAAAATATATGACAACGCTTGTTTGATAATTGTACCCGAAAAAAAACTTGTTTGATAATTTATTTTAAAATATCGTTTAAAAACTAAAATAAAAAAAATTAAATACATTAATTAAGTTCTTTTAATTTGATAAAGATGTGATAGTGGAAATAATGTAGGCTTAGTTATTTATCATATAAGATTAAAAACTATTTTTTTAACAAAGATACATATGATTCATATATATAATAAAATAAATTAAATAAAAAGAATGATAAATTTGTGTTTTTCATAAGAAAGTTGTGAGTTCCATACATCATAATTGTCTCAACTTTTATGTTAAAACAAATATTATAGTAATTTTTAGTATAAATGTTACCATTATATGGATGTATTCAATAAAACTGAGTCATGTATAAAATAAAATTAAATTGTTTTTTTATTATTTTGCAACTGTTGTGGTTTGGAATTAACATCTAACCTGTTTATTAGGAATTATTATTACGTTTTAGTTATAAATTTAAATTTTAGAGGATCCACACACCATAGAATCTACACTTTATTTTTTAAATCTCTTCCCTTTTAAGTTTTGATTTTTTTAAATATATTTTATTAAATATAATAATAATAATAATAATAATAATAATATATAATAATAATAATTGATTTATGTGATACGGTGGGAAGAACTGACTGTTTTTTGGAATGCTGGTTCGCGTTTTGCGTTTGTTTTCGCAAAATGTCGCGGTAAGCAAGAGTCGCCACCGTCTTTTATTTTATCCAACAAGGAAAGGAAAAAAGCACATAAAAAAAATCCTTTTTTGAGATATTTCTGAGTACGGGGGGTAGATTATAGAAAGGGAAGGTATCAGCACCCTTTCTATCCATAGTTATCTACGGGCTCTTAGGTACTTGCTCATCATTTTCAAAATTGTTTTCTTTGTGCTTGTGGGTTTGAAAAGTTTTTGTTTTAACTTCGATTTAACTCTCGCTTAAGAGTGTAATGAAGTGTTTTTGAAAACATGTTTGTAAAAGTGTGTAAGTGTGAAAAAGTTTTGCTTTGGATGAGCAAGTATCTAAGAACTAATCTACCTACTCGAAAAAGGAATCGTTCTATGATAATTTCCTTTAGACAATGCTATCCCACTATTAGCGAGTAGGTAGCACCATCGTTGGAGTTTGAGGGTCAATTCGAAAGAGGGACAAACGGTCACTAAAGCAATGTTAGGACGTCTTAGTGGTAATCCTAATGTCTTAGATCATTTGTTCGAGGCAACAATATCTGAGGCGACCATTTCGAGGCAACTATGATCTTTTAGACAAGAGGGCGACCTCTAAAACAACCTATACTCAATGACCGTTTACAAAGGCAACCAAGTGGGGTGTGCCCTAGGAGTGTGCATGTGCGAGTGTGTTGATTTCAGTTATTTTTATCTTTGCACATGTTTAGGGTGATCTAACCATTTTAAGATTTAAACATTCATTCTTGTCATGCAAACCCTATTATCAAACATCTAGCAGTTATATAATTTGCAGAATTAAAATGCGGAATTTAAACTAACTATTACACGGCGTCGGGTATTTACATCGCCAAAGACAAACCCTTTGAAATTTAAAAGCGAAAAAATAAACAAATGTCCTAATTATTTATTACAACCCGGGAGCAAATACAATAATTTGGATAAAGAAAAATAAAGCGCGCGAGACAATTGAATTGAAAGCGAAACTAGGGTTTTGACCCTCCTAATTAAAATAAATATTTTTTGTTGTTTTTATTTTTAAGAAAAGGAATTAATTCCTAAAGTTAAATGCTAAATTAATTATTAAATAAATTAATTAATGAAAAATATTAAATGATATTTTTTGGATTTTTTTCGTTAATTTAGGAAATAAAATAAAATAATTAGATTAGGGTTAAAACCTATTAATTCTAATTTATTTTTTTAATTATTTACAAAAATAAATTAAAGTTACCTAATTAATATGCCTAATTAAATTAATTAAGATTTATTAATAAAAATAAAGTTCTGAAATTTAATTGGACAAAAACATTTTTTGTGATTTTTTTGATAAAAAGAAATTATTTTATTGGTTAGTGATTAATTAAAAATAAGTAAATGAAAATAAATAAAATATAGAAAGATAGAGGAATTGGCCTGATTTGGGGGTGCAGAAAGAAGGAATTCTAACCCATTTGTGAGGTCCATTTAACTTTTCTAATCCCATGCGTTGGCGTTGACTTGGTCCTTTGGTGCACCTTCAATGCTAGCCACCAGATCTGGCCATCTGGCGTGCTGGATGGTGAGTGTCCATGGTGGAAGCTTGACTTGAGCATGCATATGATTATCTGAAAACAAATATTATGGAGAAAATAGGGGGACCTGGGATTCGAACCCAGGTCCCGAGGGGAATTCCATGACATGCTTCCCACTACGCCACTTGTTTTCATTTAGTAATATAATACAAATAAATGATAATATAAGAAAAAAAATATTATTGGATAATTATCAGAAAAATGCGCCAATATTTGAACAAGCCAGTAAGGGGATGACACTTCAATTTTAGAGGACCCACACACCATAGAATCTACACTTTATTTTTTAAATCTCTTCCATTTTAAGTTTGATTTTTTTAAATATATTTTATTAAATATAATAATAATAAGAATAAGAATAATAATATATAATAATAATAGTTGATTTATAGATTGGAATTTACAAGACATTTAGGGATAAAAATAATTGTATCAACAATTGACATTTTTCGTGTTTATAAAACTATTTTTTAACTTATTCTCATTTATAAAAGTAATGTTTTCAAGTCAATTATTCTTTTTATGTATCATATGATAATATCGTATATCATTTTTCATAAACATTTATATTTTGTTTTATTTTTAAATTTATTATTTATTATTTAATTCATATATTTTTCATAAGCATTTAGTATTTTGTTTTAAATTTTAAAACAAACTTTATTTCTTCTAATTTTGAGTAAATCAATTATAATTTGAAATTGTTTGAATTGTTTACAATTGTGTTCAAAATGGTTAATAATTAGTATTGAAGTTATATTAAACAATAAAATAAAATCAAGAATGAATTATAATTAGTATAATTATTTTAATATGAATTAATTAAAATTGACTATATTATTAAAAAGTTGAATAAATAGTCTTAAATAATAATTGTAATTTTTAAATAAATAGATAAAAATCATTAATTGTGAAATGTTTTTTAAATATATATATATATATATATATATATATATATATATATATATATATATATATATATATATATATATATATATATATATATATATATATATATATATATATATATATATATATATATATATATATATCTTTATTTATTGCATATATATTTATGATATTATCCCTCGTTAACAAATTTTGTAGGGAAATGCAGTAAACAATAACAAATTTGGTGAGTCCCAATTTCCTCGTGCTATATAATCATCACAATCTTTTATAACTTTTGAATCTCATATATATCAGTTTCATCCTTGAAAAAATTTCCTATAAACGTGAGAGTTCTTTATTTCTTCTTTCTAAGTTTATGCTTTATTCAAAAACCTAAATTATAGACTAACAAGAATTATCTTTTTAACTTTATGGATCTATGAATTTGTGTTGCTTTGGGTTTTCAGGTACCTTCTACTTCTTTTCCTCAAAATTCGAGTTAATTCTCTAATTTCTCATTCCGATCTATCAATCCTCTTCGCTTTCCCCATAGAGATTTCTCTTTTCGATTTCTCAATCCTCTTCGCTTTCCCCATAGAGGTCATCCATGTTATATTCTCATTACTACCTAATTATTCTTTGTTTGTTCGAGAAGCTTCTGTGTCATCTCTCAACTACATTTTCACGCTGTAATTACCCTCACATCTTCTTATTTTAGCTTAATTTTGGTTTAATTTCGTTATAGATTTTGTAACTTGATTCAAAGATTTATAAAAATATATGAGTATATGATGTAGTACACTTCACATAGATTCGTATATAAAATTGATTATCTATCCATGCGTTTGCACGGGTCACACAATATCATTAAAAATATTAAATAAATATAGTATATGGATAATTAACAAATGTATATAAAATATATACAAATTAAGTAGTCTCGACCTATCAAAAATGTAAAATTTTGTAGAAAAATAAAGAAAATAATAAAGTAGTCATCGACTCGTAGTTTTCCTGGGGTCCGTAGGACATGTCTATTTTAAGTAGTCTCGGCCCGTAGAAAATTTATAAAATAGATCTTTTATTATCATATGAACTTATAAATTATAAGCTCAAAACATATATGTCAAACATAGCCTTATTAATAATGAACACCTTTTTCAAAACTGAATCAGATAATAGAGCGGCTTTAGGGATAAAAATAATTGTATCAACAATTGACATTTTTCGTGTTTATAAATCTATTTTTAACTTATTCTCATTTATAAAAGTAATGTTTTCAAGTCAATTATTCTTTTTATGTATCATGTGATAATATCGTATATCATTTTTCATAAACATTTATATTTTGTTTTATTTTTAAACTTAGTATTTAGTATTTAGTTAATATATTTTTCATAAGCATTTAGTATTTTGTTTTAAATTTTAAAACAAACGTTTTTTTCTACTAATTTTGAGTAAATCAATTATAATTTGAAATTGTTTGAATTTTTTACAATTGTGTTTAAAATGCTTAATAATTAGTATTGAAGTTATATTAAACAATAAAATAAAATCAAGAATGAAATATAATTAGCGTAATTATTTTAATATGAATAAAAAGTTGAATAAATAGTCTTAAATAATAATTGTAATTTTTAAATAAATAGATTAAAATCATTAATTATGAACTGTTTATATATATATATATATATATATATATATATATATATATATATATATATATATATATATATATATATATATATATATATATATATATATATATATATATATATATATATATATATATATATATATATATATATATATATATATATATATATATATATCATTATTTATTGCATATATATTTATGATATTATCCCCCGTTAACAAATTTTGTAGGGAAATGCAATAAACAAGAACAAATTTCGTGAGTCCCAATTTCCTCGTGCTATATATAATCACAATCTTTTATAACTTTTGAATCCCATATCTATTAGTTTCATCGTTGCAAACATTTTCGGTAAACATGAGAGTTCTTTATTTCTTCTTCCTAAATTTATGCATTATTCAAAAACAAAAATTATTGACTAACAAGAATTATCTTCTTAACTTTATGGATCTATGAATCTGTGTTGCTTTGGGTTTTCAGGTACCTTCTTCTTCTTTTCAAGAGAATTCTAGTTAATTCTCTAATTTCTCTTTCCGATCTCTCAATCCTCTTCGCTTTCCCCATAGAGAATTCTCTTTTCGATCTCTCAATCCTCTTCGCTTTCCCCATAGAGGTCATCCATGTAATATTTTCATTACTACCTGATGATTCTTTGTATGTTCAAGAAGTTTCTGTGTCATCTTCTCATTACTAAATTAAATAAATATGTCTTATGTTAAAACAAATATTATAATAATTTTTAGTATAAATGTTACCATTTAATCATAAAAAGAATACAATTTACATACGTATATAATTATGTGTAATTCTAATGTGCATATTCCTGATACTAAATTAAAATATATCATAAATATTTAGTTGTATTTTAGTTATAAACTAAAATCTATTTTAATATATATGGATCTATTCAATAAAACCTAGTCATGTATAAAACAAAATTAAATAGTTTTTTATTATTTTTTAACTATTGTGTTTTGGAATATACATCTAACTTATTAATTAGGAATCAATATTACTTATTAGTTATAATTTTAAATTTTATAGGACCCACACCATAGAATCTACCCATTATTTTTTAATTCTCTTCCCTTTTGAGTTTTATTTTTAAAATATATTTTATTAATAATAATATATAATAATAATAGCTGATTTATAGATAAAAATATTTTATTTCATTTACTAAAACAATATTATTATGAGGGTACATTAGCCTTTAAAATCATTTAGAGTCACAAATAATAAGTATTTTTGTTACTTATATTATTTATAAAAAATATCAAATTTTTTTATATTTAATATAATAATTACTTGTGATTTTGTATTAACATATTTAAAAAAGTAGATATTGAACTGATATAAAAATTATAAAAATTATAGTAAGCAAATAAACACAAAGGGGTAGGAATCCATCAAAAAAGGAAATCCGTTAATGTGTCTGATTTTTCCTTCAAAGCTTAGTTAATGGTTGTCCCTTGCCATTTCTATGTTATGACCCTCTCTCCATCTCCTTCAAATCTATGAATCTGTGTTGCTTTGGGTTTTCAGATACCTTCTTCTTCTTTTCCTCAAAATTCGAGTTAACTCTCTAATTTCTCTTTTCGATCTCTCAATCCTCTTCGCTTTCCCCATAGAGATTTCTCTTTTCGATCTCTCAATCCTCTTCGCTTTCCCCATAGAGGTCATCAATGTTATATTCTCATTACTACCTGATGATTCTTTGTGTGTTCAAGAAGCTTTTGTGTCATCTCTCAACTATATTTTCACACTGTAATTACCCTCACGTCTTCTTATTTTAGCTTAATTTAGGTTTAATTTCGTTATAGATTTTGAAACTTGATTCAAAGATTTAGAAAAATATATGAGTATAGTGTAGTACACTTCACACAGATTCATATATAAAATTGATTGTCTATCCATGCGTTTGCACGGGTCACAAAATATCATTAAAAATATTAAATAAACATAGTATATGGATAATTAAGAAATGTATATAAAATATATACAAATTAAGTAGTCTCGACCTGTCAAAAATATATAGTTTAGTAGAAAAATAAAGAAAATAATTAAGTAGTCATTGACTCGTGCGTTTGTCTGGGGTATGTAGGACATGTCTCTTTTAAGTAGTCTCGGCCCGTATAAAATTCATAAAATAGATCTTTTATTATCATATGAACTTATAAATTATAAGCTCAAAAACATATATGTCAAACATAGTCTTATTAATAACGAACACCTTTTTCAAAACTGAATCAGATAATAGAGTTGTTTGTTTGTGTTTTATTTTTTAGGTTTAAAAATAATTTTTTTAATTAATACTTAAGATTTACTTTTTCACGAAATAGTTAATGATTCTAAAAAAAATATATGACAACGCTTGTTTGATAATTGTACCAGAAAAAAACTTATTTGATAATTTATTTTAAAAATATTGTTTAAAAACTAAAATAAAAAAAAATGAAATACATTAATTAAGTTCTTTTTATTTGATAAAGATGTGATAGTTTAAATAATGTAGGCTTAGTTATTTATCATATAAGATCAAAAACTATTTTTTAGACAAAGATACATAGGATTCATATATATAATAAAATAAATTAAATAAAAAGAATGATAAATTTGTGTTTTTGATAAGAAAGTTGTGAGTTCCATACATCATAATTGTCTCAATTTTTATGTTAAAACAAATATTATAATAATTTTTAGTATAAATGTTACCATTATATCATTAAAAGAATACAATTTACATATGTATATAATTATGTGTAATTCTAATGTGCATATTCCCAATACTAAATTTAAATATATCATAAGTATTTAGTTGTATTTTAGTTATAAACTAAAATCTTTTTTAATATATATATATATATATATATATATATATATATATATATATATATGGATCTATTCAATAAAACCGAGTCATGTATAAAACAAAATTAAATTGTTTTTTTATTATTTTGCAACTGTTGTGTTTTGGAATTAACATCTAACCTATTAATTAGGAATTATTATTATGTTTTAGTTATAAATTTAAATTTTAGAGGACCCACACACCATAGAATCTACACTTTATTTTTTAAATCTCTTCTCTTTTAATTTTGATTTTTTAAAATATATTTTATTAAATATAATAATAATAAGAATAATAAGAATAATAATATATAATAATAATAACATATTTATAGAGAAAAAAATATTATTTCATTCACTAAAACAATATTATTATGAGAGTACATTAGCCTTTAAAATCATTTAGAGTCACAACTAATAAGTGTTTTTGTTACATATATTATTTATAAAAAATATCAAAAAAAATTGTTTTTAATATAATAATTTCTTGTGATTTTGTATTAACGTATTTAAAAAAGTAGATATTGAACTGATATAAAAATTATAGTAAGCAAATAAACACAATTTCTAATAAGTTTATTAATATTGTTACCGCATTTATATGTGAACTTGGAATATGGTCCAAAACCAAAAGTCTCAATTAAACATCATATATTCTCAATTGAAATATAAATATAAATATCCATTAATAAGATATTTAATTTCAAGATTATTTCAAAAAGCAAAAGTCTCAATTAAACATCATATATTCTACTCGATTGAAATGATGAGATATTTAATTTCAAGATTATTTTAATATACTCTTATTTTACTATTAAACTTATATTAACATTTGTCTATTTTCATGGAGTCTCCTATTCATCAAGTCATTGTCAACCTAACAAGAAGAAAACCTTGAAAAACAAACAATTATGTAATCAAACAACATAACATGAAGTATCATTAAAAACACTTAAGTAGATTTTTAAGATGTTGATTAGAATCTGTAATACAGTGGCAGAACCGACTGTTATACTAGTTTGCGTTTTTTGTTTGCAAATATGCGGTAAGCAAGATTCGCCACCGACTTTTATTTCATCCAACAAAGGAAAAGGAAAAATAATAGAAAAAACCTTTATTCGAGATGTTTCTGAGTACGGGGGGTAGATTACAGAAAGGGGAGGTATTAGCACCCTTTCTATCCATGGTTTTCCATGGGCTCTTAGGTACTTGCTCATTTTTGAAATTGCTTTCGTGTGTTTGTGTGTTTGAAAAAAGTTTTGAAAAGCTGGTTTGAAAGTGTATGTGTAAAAAGTTTATTTGAACAAGTACCTAAAAGTTTCTACCTACTCGAAAGAAAGTCTGTTCATTTTCTTATTTCCTTTAGACAGTGCTATCCTACTATTAAGGAGTAGGTAGCTCCATCGTTGGAGTTTAAGGGACAATCGAAAGGGACGAAAGGGACAATTACGATCACTAAAGCAATGGTTAAGAAACCTTAGTAGTTATCCTAGAGTCCTAAAGATCTTTCTGGGCAACATTCACATGGGTCATTTTTTATCTTTCGGGACTAGAGGAAAACCACTAAGACTCTCTATACTTCATGATCATTTACCGAAGGCAACCGAAGTAGGGCAAACCCTAGGAGTGAACATGTGCAAGTGTTTGATTTTCAGTTATTTCTCTTTGCACAATTAGGGTTTTCTATGTTCATTTAATCGTTATCTTTTGCATGCAAGCCTATTATTCATACATCTAGACAGTTTATAGTTGTAGAAAAATTAAAAGCGGAAAAGTAAATCTACGCTATTACAAGGCTTCAGGGAGGGGGTTACATAATAAAAAAACTGGGGATTTGAACAGTAAAATTATAAGCAGCAAAATAAACCCTAATTAAAAGCTATTACAAACTCGAAGCAAATACAATAATTGGAATTAAAAAATAAAATATTATACGCGCGACGAATTAAACACGGGAATCAAAGTCTAAATTCAAAGGAAATCAAAGAAAATATTTTTGTTATTTTTTTATTGAGAAATTTAACTATTTGCAAATTAAATCCTAGTTTTCTAATTGATTTTAATTATGGAAAAAAAAGAATTTAAATTTCCCTAATTAAATTAATTTAATTAATTAATTAAATAAAATATTTTATGAAAAATCTTATCTTAATGTTTTTGTGATTTTTTTGTGATTTTTTATTTAATAAAAATGATTTTTGTTTTGTAAAAAATAATTAAACAAATAATTAAAAAAATAAAAGAAATTTAAAAAAAGAATTAACTTGGGCCTGGTGTGAAAGTATTTCTGGGGGGTGAAGAAGAACTGGACAGGCCCAGATTGATGCAAGCCCCTATCTTGCGCAGGATCTAGTGTGGTGGCTTCTAGAAGGTCCACCATGTGACTACTTCTTGGAGACGCGGGATCTGGTGTGGACATGATCTGATGGTGGTGAATCTTGGGCGTATGATGTACGTATGGGGGTGCCATATACTGGATCCTGTGAGAAATATTGGGAAAATGCAAAATTGTTGGTTATTGGGATCGAACCCAGGTCTTTGGTTTTGCATGCTTACTCCTTTGCCATCTGCGTTGTTAACTCATTCGTGTATATAATAGAAAGATTATAATATAAAGAAAGAACGACCCAAATGTCAAATATTCAAAACACGCCCAATCAGATTTAACATGGACCAATGATGCGATGATACACAAGCCAATGGAACTCAAACCGGTCAATGGTGTTGGAGCTCAGCTCCCGTCACCTTCTCCGGCAGCTTCAAAATGCCAAACCTGCCAAATACAATGGATCAAAGTGCAAATGGTAACCTACCCCCCCCCCCTATTTTGAGGGTTGCGGTCATGATGGTGGCCTATATTTGACCTAAAGATGCCTACAAATATAGATACGAAAAACAAAAACCTATGTGCCCTAACAATGGCATTTCTTTGTTTTCACGTCCAAACTTTTGTACGATGGTTCTAAACACTTGCAAACATGATATTAAACATAAATATATGCAAAAATATTATTTATATCCCATGAATGAAAAGTTTGAACCATGAGAACTTGGCAAACCGTGATTTGTTGGAGATGGAGTTCCTGTGTGCTTTGGCCTTCAAGGAGAGATGGGTTGGCTTGCTGAGAGTCTCGGGAACGTGAATGGATCGATGGAAGTGATTGAAACTGGCTGGAGAAAAAGACCTCGAGTTGCACAACTTTGAATAATTTTGAAAACTTTCTTAGGGATTTTTGTAGCAGCTGTGCATGTCCTTTAGGGCTGGAAGGTTTGTGACTATATAGTATATCACATTAGGTCAACAAAAGTAGAGGAAAATCCAAGCATTCATGAGAAAACATTTTCTTTCAATTATGTGATTTTTTTTACTTTTTTAGACCAAATCCAATCTTCTCTTCTCTCCACGAATTTTATTTGATATGCCAGCATATTTTTCCCATTATTTGATGAGAAAAAGATTTGAAATCAAATCTTATATTGTTTCTATTATTTATTTATTTAATTTTGCATTTTAATGAATAACATATCAAAATAAATAGCATACATAATATAATAAGGCATGGGTGGACTTGGAGGTCGTGGACCATGTTAGAAACAAGTTTCAAGCATAAACGTATGGGCCTATTTGGAAAAAAATCAAGTTTGGCCAACATTGTCTTCGTGCATTTTTCCAAAAACTGGTTAACTTTAGAAATGCATATCTCTTTTAATTTTAACCCTAAAAGGGTGTTCTTGGACTTTTTAGAAATCTTAGGATGTCCTCTAGGGAACCTCTTTGGTTTCATTTCAATTGGATCTTCCATATTCATGTAAGAAGCTTTGACTTAAAAGGTGTTTTTGTTGACTTTTTGATATGACCTATAATGTCTGAATTTATATCTTTTCATGAGTGAATTTTTTGAACTTGAGGGTTGAATATGAGTTGTAGGTAATTGAATTCTCTTCAAAATGAGCCTTGGATGAGAAATTTATGAAAAAGTATGAGAAAGTTATGCCTACTCAAAGTTTGGTTCACTTTTCCTATAGAAACCCTAATTTAGCAACTTTTGAGTTTTGATGAATTTGGGACATTACCTGAGGAATCATGATAAACCCTTGATCAAATGATGAATATTACTTCAAAATGTTGATGATTACTAAAAACCTTGAAGTTTGACTGTATGAGGGTCACAATTGACTTTTGACCTAACACAATTGATTTTCAAGCATCTGAGCAGGTGACTGAGCAAACTTCTTGTGCAAGGCATGAAACTTAGCATGGATGATCTTGAGAACATATTATGGCAATGGAAATAATTTAGGACCCTTGGAACTCAAACATCTTGATGAGGAGTGAAACCCTAGTTTGAGGCTCATTGTCTTAGGGGGAGGATTTGTCTGGTCAATCCTTAGTCAACTTGAGCAATTGAGAACTTCTAAGAGTAACTTTTGAGTAAAAATGGGAGGGAAAATTTTGGGGTACAAAAGTTGCCCCTGTTCAATTTTCTTAAACCTGAGGATGTAGATTGGCTGGTCTGCCTTTCGTGATTTGGAGGTGGAAGAGGATTGAACACTAGAGTGCCCAGAAATTTGCACTCGCATGAAGTAATATTGATTGGTGATATCGGGAATGGTATTACAAATGCCATTTGGAAGGCGACGGAGAATAGTCAGAGATGGGCTTAAAGATGCCATCCAGAAAAGATCGGTTGCATAAGAGATTCCTTGGTGAGAATTCATGTACCTACTTTTAAGGAGGACTTCACCGGGAAATGTTGATTTATGTCCTGGGAAATAGAGTCTGGGAGCTTTGGTTGTCCATTACTCTACTGGGGAATTAAATCTTGATTGAGGAGGCGGAAGTGAACTGCATATCTGGTCGGGGTCCAGGATGCACAGCGACTTACTGAGGAAATGTGAAATCGACCGTATCTGGTCGGGTCCAGGTTTTACAGTGTTGTAAACTTCTTTCTGGAGATAAAAGAGAAGGAACCTGGATAGTAGGGTTACTTCAAAATGAAAGCCTGGATAGTAGGACTTATGGGAAGGAACCTGGATAGCAGGGTTACTTCGAGATGAAAGCCTGGATAGTAGGGCTTATGGGAAGGAACCTGGATAGTAGGGTTACTTCGAGATGAAAGCCTGGATAGCAGGGCTTATGGGAAGGAACCTGGATAGTAGGGTTACTTCGAGATGAAAACCTGGATATCAGGGCTTATGGGAAGGAACCTGGATAGTATGGTTACTTCGAGATGAAAGCTTGGATAGTAGGGCTTATGGGAAGGAACCTGGATAGTAGGGTTACTTCGATATGAAAGCCTGGATAGTAGGGCTTATGGGAAGGAACCTGGATAGTAGGGCTACTTTGAGATGAAAGCCTGGATAGTAGGGCTTATGGGAAGAAACCTGGATAGTATGGTTACTTCCAGATGAAAGCCTGGATAGAAGGTTTGATAAAGTGGGATAACTGACTTGGATGTTTTGAGTTTGTATTTTCAAATGTTGCGGTTAGCAAGAGTCGCCACCGACTTTTCTTTTATCCCATAAGGAAAGGCTGAAAAGAATAGGAAAGACCTTTAGAGATGTTTTCTTGAGTTCGAGGGGTAGATTATGAAAAGGGAAGGTATTAGCACCCTTTTCATCCATGGTTTTCCATGGGCTCTTAGTTGCTTGCTAGATCACTTGCTTTTGTTTGAATATGCTCGTGGTGTGAGTTTTGAAAGTAAAAAAATGTCTTTGTAATGGCTCTCGTTTCTATAAGAAGGCGTACAAAGTGTTGTTTCAAAAATAGTTCTAAGAAGTTTTTGTGGAATGTGTTTTTGAAAGTGTTCTTGAAAAGGTGTCTTTGTAATGGTTCTCGTCTCTATAAGAACGTATACAAAAAGCTTTTGTCTTTTTAAATTCAAAATGAAAGTGTTGGTGTAAAAATGTTTTGTTGTGAGCAAGCGAGCAACTAAGAGCGTATCTACTTACTCTAAAGGTCTTAGATGTTCTTTTCCTCCTCCTTTAGATGTTGCTATTTTACCATTGTTTTGGTAAGAAGCTCCCATCATTGGATATGAAGGGAAGGGCATGGGATGTTTGTATAGTCATAGAAGGCAACCTATGGGACGTTTTAGCAATGTTGTTTAGGGACTAGATCGTTTGCCGAAGGCAACATTGAGGGTCATCGAGGGACTACGATCTTTTATCGAGGGTCTTTTCTAAAACACCCACATTCGAGGGACATGACTAACTTTTGATAGGAAACAAGTGAGATTACCCTAAGGGTGTATGTGTAAATAGTGTGTTTGATTGCATTCATTTTAGTCTTGGATTTTTAAGTTGTCTATTTGTTATTTTTATCTTGCCATACACACCCTAATTACTAACAATATATGAAAGCAATAAAAGTGAGGGAAAGGTGAAGTCCTACACTATTACATCATTAAGGGGATGGGGATACAAGTTTATGAATGGGGGTTGCAAGAATTTAAATCCTATTTAACTATTACAACCATATTGAAATGTACAATGTAAGAAAGAAAAAAGGACTTGTTTTGAAAATGGTTTTTTTTGTCTTAATGGAATAAGAAAAAATTAATTAATTAATTAATAAAAGAAAATATTTTTATGTCTTTTTTATATTAATAAAAAGAGTATTAATATTGAAAATGATAAAAAGGGAAATAATGAGAGATAGAATTAACATGCTGCTGAAAGAAACACAAAGGGGATCAGAAGTTTTGTTGCCGAGCATGTTGTGGTCCAGAAAGAAGCATCAGAAGTTCTGGATTGATATACTCCGAGGTCCTGCAAGAAACGCTAGAGGAAATATACAGAAGTTCTGGGTTGTTGTGTGCTGAACTTCTGGGTGTTAGAACAGTGAGAAAGTCTTAGGAGTTTCGTGTATTAAAACAGTGAATAGAACTCAAAAGTTCAATATGTGCTAAGACAGTGAGCAAACATCAGAAGTTCAGTGTGTTTAAACAGTGAGAAAATCATAGAAGTTTTGTGTATTAAAACAGTGAAGAGAACTCAGAAGTTCAGTATGTGCTAAGATAGTGAGTGAAGATCAGAAGTTCAGTGTATGTTAACAGCCACTGAACATCAGAAGTCCAGTGTGTTTAAACAGTGAGAAAATCATATAAGTTATGTGTGTTAAAACAGTGAAGAGAACTCATAAGTTCTGTGTTGTGCTGAAACCGTGAGTGAAAATCAGAAGCCCTGT
The DNA here is from genome assembly GCA_948472305.1 of Vicia faba. Taxonomy (NCBI): domain Eukaryota; kingdom Viridiplantae; phylum Streptophyta; class Magnoliopsida; order Fabales; family Fabaceae; genus Vicia; species Vicia faba. Next base: position 1,312,982,348 of record OX451735.1, on the reverse strand, counting down.
GCTACATTTCAACTCTTTCCTCATATTAATGAGCACATCATCAATTTATTCAGTTCTTAACAAACAGCAAATCAGAAGGATAAAAAACACAACAGTTTATAACATTTCTAATCCTAATTCTGAGCCTAGCCTTAATCAAGAAGTTCTGATCCACAGTTTTTTCTACTCATGCACTGATATGGACAACATCAATACTGTGATATTTACATATTTAATGATGTTCTGAATGAAAAGATGCAACGTCAGAAAGACTTACCTTTAATCTGGAGCATGTGCTTGGAACTTGAACTGCTGCCTTCAGATATTCTGGAGTCATCAAGAGCAACTGAGGAGAAAATGCCAAGTTCTTTAATTCAAAGGGAAGAACAAAGGTTTTGATTTTTTGTTTTGGAGTTATGGATTTTTACAAAGGTTTCACAGTTTTCTTTTCTCTCTTTTGACAATTCTCTCTCTCCAAAAGCCAGCCCCTTGAACGTGTGATGGAGCAAATTATTTATAGATGGGTTTGTTGTGGTTTTGGGGGGAAAAATGGGATTTAAACCTTTTTGGTATATTGATCCATTGCTTTTTAATCACAATTTCTGTATGCTAATTTGGTGCAAATATAGGGTTTGAGAAAAATACAGGCGTGGACTAGATCAGCAGCAATTTGGAGTGTTGTGGCAACTGGTTATAGGACTGTGCTATAGCAGTGTAGCAGGCTGCTCAAACAAGGTTTTGGGGCTTTGTGATGTTCTGATCAAAGAAGACCAGAGTGAAAATCGAAGGGTGATGCTCTGATCGAAGCATATGCTGAAGAGTCATGTTCTGATTTAAGAATCATGTTCTGAACCATGTTTGCAAATTCTGACTGCACTTGCATGGAGGCTGGCTCAGAAGTTCTGAAGTATTATATACTCTTAACACTTAGAAAATTTTCTAAATGTTTAGAAATTTGATTTTTTTCAAAGTAATTGCTGACTTCTGATTTTTGAAGAACCAATTTCATGTCTTGATGAAATATAATTATTGAAACTTGATTTTTGATCTAAAAGTCAAAGTTTGACTTTTCAGTGTGCTTTTGACCATTTTTCCCTTGTGAATGATTTTCTTGAAAAGTTGTAATTCGAGACTTGAAACTTGATATAAGCAAACCTGAGGGTCCAGGATGATCCTTTGAGAAATGAGAGGGAAAATTTTGGGGTACAATAGTTGCCCATGTTCAATCTTCTTAAGCCTGAGGATGTAGATTAGCTGGTATGCCTTTCGTGATTTGAAGGTGGAAGATGATTGAACACTAGAGTGCCCTGAAATTTGCACTCGCATGAAGTAATATTGATTGGTGATATCAGGAATGGGCTTACAGATGTCATTTGGAAGGCGACGAAGAATCGTCAGAGATGGGCTTAAATATGCCATCCAGAAAAGATCGGTTGCATAAGAGATTCCTTGGCGAGAATTCTTGTACCTGCTGTTAATGATGATTTCGCCAGGGAATGTTGATTTATGTCCTGGGAAGTAAAGTCTATGAGCTTCGGTTTTCCATTACTCTTCTTGGGAATTAACTCTTGATTGAGGAGGTGAAAGTAGAATGCATATCTGGTTATGGTCCAGGCTGTACAACGACTTATTAGGGAAATGTGAAATCAATCGTATTTGGTCGGGTTCGGGCCTTACAGTGTTGTAAACTATTTTCTAGAGATAAGGGAGAAGGAACCTTGATAGTAGGGTTACTTCGAGATGAAAGCCTGGATAGTAGGGCTTATGAGAAGGAACCTGGATTGTAGGGTTACTTCGAGATGAAAGCCTGGTTAGTAGGGATATGAGAAGGAACCTAGATAGTAGGGTTACATCGAAATGAAAGCCTAAATAGTAGGGCTATGAGAAGGAACCTGGATAGTAGGGTTACTTCGAAATGAAAGCCTGGATAGTAGGGCTATGAGAAGGAACCTGGATCGTAGGATTACTTCAAAATTAAAGCCTGGATAGTAGGGCTATGAGAAGGAACCTGGATAGTAGGGTTACTTTGAATTGAAAGCCTGGATAGTAGGGCTATGAGAAATAATCTGGATAATAGGGTTACTTCGAAATGAAAACATGGATAGTAGGGCTATGAGAAGGAACCTGGATAGTAGGGTTACTTCGAAATGAAAGCCTGGATAGTAGGGCTATAACATTTATAGCTTCATGGTTTTAATCTTGAACTGTTGGAATTGTTGATGATAACCATATTTCCTGAAAAGGTATATGATTAATTATATGCGATGCATGAAATGTATTGTGTGATGATGTTCTCAAAATAAATGAGATTATATTGTATGCAATATGTATGCGCACTTCATGATGTATGAACATGAAATGCTATTGTGACATGTATGAGTCTGGGAAAATAAATCCCTAACTGCTTTTGGAGAGTATAGCATTCTTGATTGTTGTAGAGAACTGTGATTCTTCTACTTCCGTTGGGGATGGTGAACGGAAATGATTGTGCCGGAGATTTTTTTTTTGTTTGTGAATATTCTGCCACGGAAAGACTTTGTATGAGAATAGCTCTGCGGGGGAATGAATCTGTTTGGAAGGTTGACTTCCGTAGCTGAAGTAATAAGCTCTGTTGGGGTTTAAACTTCTGTATTCAGGGAAATAAACTCAGCTTGGGGAGATAAAGATTTGCGGTGATCCGCTCGCGATTATGAAATTCAGCTGGGGGATATAGATGTCAGGTTTGTGGACGACCCTGGCTAGGGAGATTACCTCCCGTTTTGAGAGAACTGATATCAATGCTTTGATTACCTTTACTCTGTGGGGAATACAGATGCTACGAGGTCGTATGCGCTAATGATTATGTTTCAAAGTTATCTCTGCCCCGGTACCGGCTGGACAGAGTAACTGTCGGGTTTTGACATTTCTGGTTTTTTTCCCCTGTTTCTTAAGTTACGAGCAATTGTCTTTCTGTTTCTTATGTAAATATTTATGTAAAAAAACTCATAGTTTTTTGCAAAAAAAATAATTGGACGTTTCTTATCTAAATCATTGGACGTTTTTTGCAAAAAAAATAAAAAACTCATAGTTTTTTTGTAAAAATGATTTGTATTGATTTTTCGAAGTTGGCGTTTAATAGGCATCTTTGTACAAGGAGATTGACGCTCTAGTAAGAGAACGCCGTCGTAAAAATAAGAGCTATACAATATTGTGTAAAAAGAAAACAGCTATGTGCAACAATCCCATTGGGTTCTAACTCTGCTATTGCCCCTATGTCTTCGAGCGTCTCATCACTTTGCTGTTTGTCCGAAATTGATTAGGTTGATCGATGTCATTCGAGCTTGACAGTTGATACTGAGGTCTGATCGCAGGGTGATCCAATGGGACATAGTGATATGCTTTTCATCCCTAAATTTTGCCTGGACTGTCCTTTCGGGTTTTCAGTCCACCGGGATACCCTTTTTTGTCCAAGCCACCTTTTCCGGTTTTCAGCTTGCCGGGTGTACATATTTTTTTCATTTGCATCCCTTATTTTTGCCCGAACCCTTTTGGTTCGCCGGGGAGCCCTTATTTTTGCCTAGTCCAGTCAACCTAGCGGGTCTTTTATCATGCGTAGTATCTTTTCACTATGTCTGCATTGATAGGGTGAGGGAGTTCGTCACCGTCCATGGTGGTTAAAATCATTACTCCACCCGAGAAAATGTTTTTAATCACAAATGGCCCTTCGTATGTGGGAGTCAATTTGCCCCTGGGATCACATTGTGGAAGTATGATGCGCTTGATTACCAGATCCCCGACTTGATATTCCTGACGCCTGACTTTTTTGTTGAAAGCCTTGATCATCCGCTTTTGATACGCCTGACTATGAAAGACATCAGTAAGTATCTTTTCATCGCTCAGATTTAGTTGATCAAGTCGAGTCTAGATCTAGTCGTCTTTGTTTAAATCCACGTCTTTCATAATCCTTAAAGAAGGAATCTGGACCTTGATGGGCAGGACTGCCTCCATGCCATATACCAGAGAGTAGGGTGTTTCCTCTATCGACGTCTGTGCTGAGGTATGGTACCCATGAAGAGCGAATGGTAACATCTCATGCAAGTCTTTGTATGTCACCGCCATTTTCTATATGATCTTTTTGATGTTCTTTTTAGCCGCTTCAACAACGCCATTATTCTTCGGCTGGTAGGGAGAAGAGTTATGATGCTGTATCTTGAATTGTTTACAAAGCTCGGTGATCATCTTGTTATTGAGATTCGTACCATTGTCAGTGATAATTCTCTCTGGCACACCATACCGACAGATCAAGTTATGCTTGATAAACTGCTCCACAACATTCTTGGTAACTGTAGCAAAGGAGGCCGCCTCAACCCATTTCGTGAAGTAATCGATGGCCACTAGGATGAAGCAATGTCCATTGGAAGTGGTAGGCTTGATTTATCCGATCATGTCAATGCCCCACATTGCTAAGGGCCACGAAGCTGTCAAGACATTCAAAGGAACCGGAGGCACATGCACCTTATCAGCATAAATTTGGCACTTATGACAAGTTCGGGAGAGCTGATAACAATCTGCTTCCATAGTGGACCAGTAGTATCCTGCCCGTAGGATCTTCTTAGCCATGGTATTTCCAATGGAATGGGTTCCGAAGGTACCTTCATGCAGATTTGTCATGATCCTCTCTGCTTCGCTCTTGTATACACACCGCAGTAAGGTAGAGTCATGATTGCGCTTGTAGAGGATTCCATTATTGAGGAAGAATTTCTCAACGAACCTTCTCAGAAACTTCTTATCATTGATATATTCCCCTTCGGGATACTCTTGAGTCTCGAGGTACTTCTTCACTTCATGAAACCATGGTTTGTCTTCTACCTTTTCAATATCAATCTCACAGCAGTGCGCTGGTTCATCTAACCTTTCAATGGTGATTCGGGGAGCTTCGTTGTCCCACCTGACTTTAAACATAGAAGACGTGGTAGCTAGTGCGTCCGCTAACTGATTCTCCTCTCGTGGAAAATGTTCAAAGCTTACCTCCTCAAAGTGTGGGAGAAATGTCAGTACGTGCTCTTTGTATGGGATGAGATTCGGATGCTTCGTATCCCATTCTCCTTTGATATGACTTATAACCAAGGATGAATCCCCGACGACATTTAAGAACTTGATCCTGAGGTCAATAGCGGCTTTGAGACCCATGATGCAGGCTTCATACTCTACCATGTTGTTAGTGCAGTTGAAACATAATCGGGTAGTGAAAGGAGTATGACAACCCTCAGGAGATATGATTACGGCACCAATGCCATTACCGAGTGTGTTCGAAGCCCCGTTAAAAACCATAGTCCATCGGGATCCTTCTTCAGGTCCTTCATCCGGTCCAGATTCTTCAAAGTCAGTCACCAGCATAATGTTCTCGTCCGGGAACTCAAAATTCATGGACTGGTAGTCATCCACGGCCTGATGAGCCAAATGATCATCCAATACACTTCCCTTGATTACTTTCTGGGTTGTATATTGTATATCGTATTCAGATAAGATCATCTGCCATCTGGCTATTCTTCCGGAGAGAGCGGGCTTCTCGAAGATGTATTTGATTGGATCCATCTTAGATATCAACAGAGTAGTGTGAGTCAACATGTAATGTCTTAGTCGGGGAGCAACCCATGCCAAAGTGCAATAAGTTTTCTCGAGCAGTGAGTATCGTGTCTCACAGTCGGTAAACTTTTTGCTAAGGCAGTATATTGCGTGTCCTTTTCGACCAAACTCGTCATGTTGCCCCAGCACACACCCCATTGAATTGTCTAGCACTGTTAAGTATAATATCAAAGGTCTTCCTTCAACCAGAGGCATCATAATTGGTGGTTCTTGAAGGTATTCTTTGATTATTTAGAAAGTAGTTTGGCATTCGTCATTCCACTTTACCACTTGATCTTTCTTCAGAAGCTTGAAGATGGGATCACAAGTAGAAGTTAGATGTGAAATGAATCTGGAGATATAATTCAAGTGTCCCAGAACACCTCTAACTTCCTTCTCTGTACGGGGAGCCGACATCTCTTGTATGGCCTTTACCTTTGCGGGGTCTACCTGAATAACTTTGTCACTGACGATGAAACCCAAAAGCTTACCAGACCTTACCCCGAAGGTGCACTTGTTCGGATTCAACCTCAACTTGTATATCCTCAACCTGTCGAACAACTTTTATAGATGATCCAGGTGTTCCTCTTTGGTTTGAGACCTGGCTATCATGTCATCAACATAAACCTCGATCTCACGATGAATCATATCGTGGAACAAAGCTACCATGGCTCGCTGATAAGTTTCCCCCGCATTATTCAACCCAAAAGGAATCACCTTGTAACAGAAGGTGCCCCACTGTGTGATGAAGGTTGTCTTCTCCATGTCTTCAGGAGCCATCTTGATCTGGTTATAGCCAGAGAAACCATCTATGAAGGAGAAAATTTTATGTTGTGCGGTGTTGTCAACAAGAACATCAATGTGAGGAAGCGGGAAGTCATCCTTGGGGCTTTCCCTGTTCAGGTCTCTGTTGTCTACACACATCCATACCTTACCGTCCTTTTTAGGTACCGGAACAACGTTGGCAACCCACAGCGGATAGGAGGTGACGGTTAAGAACCCAACATTGAACTATTTCATAACTTCTTCTTTGATCTTCTCTGACATCTCAGGGTGCATACGACGGACCTTCTGTTTAACCGGAGGACAATCCTCTTTAGTCGGCAGACAGTGTACCACGATGTTAGTGTCTAAACCAAGCATGTCTTCATATGACCAGGCGAAGATTTCAACGTAGTCGCGCAACATCTACATTAACCGCTGTTTGATCTTAGCCTCTAGATTTGCGCCGATCTTGACTTCTTTTCTATCCATCTCCGTGCCCAAGTTTATTGTCTCAACTGGCTCTTCATGAGGTTGTATAGCCCTCTCTTCCCGTTGTAACAGTCTAGACAGTTCTCCATGCACCTCACAATCGTCCTCACCTTCATTCTCGGCTTGGTTGACCAAATTTTCGAAAACATAACTGGAAGTAGTAGAATTGTTATCAATGGGATCCAAAGTGGATATGGATCTGCAGTTTGATACGTGAGTGTGTGTAAGAGCATAGTTGTATTGATAAAGTAAAAACAGAAGAAAAAAAACAGAGAGTGCAAAATTTTTATGCAAGGAACATCCAATGCTTTATTGATGACATAAGAAATGACATATAATAACCCTTACAGATAGAACCATTGGGCCTCGGGTAAGACACAAGGCCAAAAAGTTAAAAAAAAATTATTACAAATTCAGAACACAAGTAAGACAATTATTGCGGAATGAAAGAAACTAGAATAAAATCTCTGGCCGTCCAATTATGCAGTCCACCGTTGGTAGTCGGGTATATCCAGCTATCAATGTCAGATTCTTCCTCACTGTCTTTGTTGTACCCCAAAATTTTCCCTCTCATATTTCTCAAAACATTGCAAGAAAAATCTCCAAGTGGCTCAAGATTGCTCAAGAATTGGACAGTCAAGCTATCTCCTAAGGCAGTCAACCTCAAATTAGGGTTTTGTGTGGCATCAAGGTCCTTGCATCCAAATTACCTCAAATGATCCCCAATGTCCTAATATGCTCTCAAGTTCATCCATGTCAAATTTCAAGCCTTGCAGAGGAACTTTGCTCAGTCAATTGCTCAAGAGGTCCAAAAATCGACTGTGCTACGGAAAAAGTCAATTGTGCCCCAAATACAGTCAAACTTCAAGATTTTTTGTCAACATTATCATTTTGAAGGATATTTAATCATTTGATCAAGGGTTGATCATGATTCATCAAGGATTGCTCAAAATTCATCAAGACTCAAAAGTTGCTAAATTAGGGTTTTGTAGGAAAAGTTAATTCAACTTTGACCAAGCATAACTTTCTCATACTTTATGAGAAATGACCCATCCAAAGCTCATTTTTAAGAGGAAGAAATTTCCTACAATCCATCTTCATACCCCAAGATCATAAAATTCACTCACAAGAATTTATAAATTTGGACATTATAGGTCATTTTTGAAAGTCAACAAAAACACCTTTTTTTCCAAAGCTTATAACTTGAGCATGGAATATCAAACTGAGATGATACCAAAAGGGTTGGTTAGAGGACATCTCAAGATTTCTAAAAAGTCCAAGAACACTTCCAAAGGTTCAAAATTGAAGAAGTTATGCATTGTTGAAGTTGGGCATTTTTGTAAAATTGCCAAAAGTCAACTATCCCCAAAACATCAAATTTTGTCAAATGGGCCCATTCTTTTCCACTTGATTTGATCTTGTCACACTCCACATGTGTCCTAGATTCAGCCTTGTGACCATTTATCAATTTTATTATTTAATTTGATTTTTTAATGAATTATTTCATTTTAAATCAATTTAAATCAAGTAAAATCCAAACATTGATTATTTGATCTCTTTTTGGCTATTTCAGGATTGAATCATCATCATCAAGTGAATCAAGTTCATATCATACATTCCATGTGCAAAAAGATTGGATTTTTGGTAAAATTGGAAGGTTATCAATGGAGGATCAAATCAAATCTCCAAGCTTGATGCACAAGGATTCAGTCCACAAAAGTTAACCTAATACATTGCATTATACATATAAAAGGCAAAGGGCACGAATTGGGGACCTAGAGGCTGCAGAATCATCAAAAGAAAAACTTGAAAAAAGGTGAAAAAGTGTGAAACTGAAATCCTTCTTAGAGGCGTTTTCAAGGGCAAATCTCAACACCAATCCATTGTTGGGTGTCCCCTGAACCTCCTGCAATCAAAAGCAAACTCTCACGCCCTCCCAAACACACTGTAAGTGATACGCGAACTCCCTCTGAATTTGGTTTCGTGTTTCAAAATCTATGCATCATTACAAGAAACTAATGGCATATTTGCAATCACTAGACAATTTCCAAGCTTCCCATATTATTTGATTGTATTTATCAGCTCTATAACACAAAACGCCATTGTAGGGTTTCCTAGGTTTTTTTTAGGGGTTTTTGTTACAGGTGAAATTAGGCCTATTAATGGACATAGGCATGATCGAGATGAAGAGACGAGTACAACCATGGCCTTGGATGGAGTTTATATGGCCTGAGATGAATTTTTGAATTGACCTACGCCTTTTGCTGCAGATTTAAATCCGCAGGTAACCTCTGTGTAAACTTGAGGACAGGGACGATAACGTGTCCCCATCCGGTTGGCTGATTCAAATTTTCGCGCTTTATTTTTTTTATTCAGGCATATTAATGTGATTTCCCTTATAATATTCATTGTCCATTATGTTAACAAATGAAGCGCATTCGTTCAGTGCCAAAGGCGTGTCTCCAAATACCAACAGGACCTGGGTTTGAATCCCAGGTCCACCCATGAATTTGTTATATTTTTTCCTCAGGTGATCCAGTACAAAACCAAACGCGTGGTACATCATGCTCCCTCACTCCAATGCTTGCCAGATGGCCCCAGGACAGATCTGGTGGTCCAGATGGAACGTGCCTCATACTCCCAAGTCTACGTGCCACGGGGAATCAGGGAAGGTCAACCTAGGCTTGCACAAATGGGCCTTGGAATTGCTATCAAAACCTCCCAAAAACAGGCCCAAACCCTAACTCTTTCTCTCTTGTTTTATTATTTCTTTTATTTATTTATTGTTATTATTTAATCACTAACCAATTAAAACTTTTTCTTAAAAAACTAAAACCAAAAAATATTTTGTTTATTAAATTATTTTTCAGTAATTTATTGTTGTTAATAAATATTAATTTAATTAATTTAGTTTAATTAGGAAATAACTTTAATATCTTTTGCAATAATTAAAATTAATTTAGACAATTAGGTTTTTATTAACTTTGATTAATTTACTTTTATATCTTTCCTAAAATACAAAAAAACCCAAAAATATTTATTTTTATTAATTTATTTATTTAATTTAGTAATTAATTTAGATTTATTTCTTTCTTAAAATAAAATAAAAAACAACAAAAAAAGATACTTTCTCTCAAAAAGGGTCAAAACCCTATTTGCGCTTGATTTAATTTCTCGTACGCGATTTATTTTCTTTTATATCATATTGTATTTGTTCCCGGAATGTAATAGATAATTAGGACCATTTAATTATTTTTATCACTTTATTTATTTTTCCGCATTTAAATTTCAAAGGATTGCTTTTGGCGATGTAAATACCCGACGCCTTGTAATAGTTAGTTTAATTTCCGCAATTTAATTTCTGCAACTTATAAACTGTTAGATGTTTGGTAATAGGGAATGCATGATAAGATCGAATGTTTGAACCTAAAATCAACATAGATAACCATTAACATGTACAAAGATAAAATAAACTGAAAATAACACACTCGCACATGCGCACTCTTAGGGTACACCTCACTTGGTTGCCTTCGAACGTGGTCATTGAGTATAGGAAGTTTTAGAGGTCGCCCTCTTGTCCAAAGATCATAGTTGCCTTGAAACGGTTGCCTCGGAAAAATGATCTAAGACATTAGGGTTATCGCTAAGGCGTCCTAACATCGCTTTAGTGACCGCATGTCCCTTAATCGAATTGACCCTTAAACTCCAACGACGGTGTTACCTACTCATCAATAGTGGGATAGCACTGTCTAAAGGACATTAGCACAGATTGATTCCTTTTTCGAGTAGGTAGATTGTTCTTAAGTACTTGCTCTTTCAAACAAAAACATTCCGCACTTACACCTTTTAAAACAAAAACTTCTTCAAACCCACAAACACAAAGAAAAGCAATTTTTGGAAACACTTTGAGCAAGTACCTAAGAGACCGTGGATAACCACAGATAGAAAGGGTGCTAACACCTTCCCTTTCTATAATCTACCCCCCGGACCCGAGAAACATCTCGAAAAAAGAATTTTTCTGTGCTTTTTTCCTTTCCTTGTTGGATAAAATAAAAGACGGTGGCGACTCTTGCTTACCGCGACATTTTGCGAAAACAAACGCAAAGCACGAACCAGCATTCCAAAAAACAGTCAGTTCTCTCCCACCGTATCACAGAACTGGAAACTCTACTGGGGAAGCTTAATAAGTGGGGTGTACCTTAGGATTAGATCATTGTGTTTTCAATTGTTTGCTTTGTATGCTTTATACTTGTGGGCTTGTATCGAAGTTACTATAGATCCTAACCCAGATCTGGGGAACACCCTTTAGGTAAGTAGCAATAAACTGTGAGGGAATTGTACGGCGTAGACCGATACGGTTGAAGCAGTAGCTATATTGGTGTGGCACTTTAGATTGTACCGATATCCCTTGTGTTGGAATGAGGAGAATATGGGTCATTTAATGGGTCATTAAGCACCAACTGACCTTAGAACCTTTAAATTGTCCAACTTGGCCGTAGAAAAGTAGTAGTATGCTACACTCATTGAGACTAAACTCTCGCGATGATTCCGACCGCAAGAAAAGGTTGCTAAAATGGAATTATGACCGGTCGAGGGTAGTCAGTGATATTGAGATCCTCTAGAACCCAGTTACTATTTTTAGGACAGGTTTAAACTAATTGAACTGAAAAAGGGTAGTACCTAAGCTCCTTGCCAGCCTGAAATTTAAGGGCTCTCTGTGTGACTTGTGTGCCTTTACCATGTTTGCTGTTTATGGATACTTGTGGTGTGCTTTCTATCATGACATCATGACATCATAACATTGCATACATCTTGCATTGGACTAACCTATTTCAAAGACAGGAGGGATTCATCTTTGTTCTGTTTTGTAGGTCATGATGCCCATGCATAGGAATACCATCCGGATCAACTTTATCCAGGTTCCCACCATTAAAGAGTTGGTTTCAAAGATGCCTGATACTACCTCTTTCATCAGAAGACATGGGTATCTTCTCAATTTGGTTACTTCCAAATTGGACGAGCAGATGATGAGTGTCCTAGTCCAGTTCTATGACCGCTGTACCATTGCTTTACTTTCCAAGACTACCAGTTGGTTCCCACCTTAGAAGAGTTCTCTGATCTGCTCGGTATATCTATCCTAGAACAGACCCCGTTTACTGGTTGGGAGAAGATCCTTAGGCCAGAAGAGATTGCTTCATCCCTTCATATGACAAAGGATGAGGTAATGGCTAATTGGGAGACTAGAAGTGGAGCAAAGGGCTTTCTGACTAAGTTCTTGGCGGGTAAGGCTAATTATTTCTGGGATAGTATAGACTTCAAGGCATTCAAAGATATTTTGGCTCTTCTGATATATGGCTTGGTATTGTTTCTGAATCCTGAATCCTTTGTTGATGTGAATGCGGTGAAAATCTTCATCTCTCGTAATCCTGTACCCACTCTCTTGGGTGACATCTTCATCAGCTTTATGCCCGTACTGCCCGAATGTGGGGAACCTTGATGTGCTGTGCTCCATTATTGGCGAGGTGGTTTATTTCGCATCTCCCCAAATCAGTGCTGAAGAACAAAGAAGGCATGGGCTGGGCCTGTAGGGTTATGTCTCTCTCTCATAATGACATTATCTGGACTATCAAGGGTATGGATGAGGTGGCCATTATTGACCGCTGTGGGGAATACCCCAATGTTCCACTGATAGGATCCAACGGAGGAATTTCTTACAATCCATGCTTGGCCTTACGTCAATTTGTGAGAGCCAGAAGAGAAGGACCTCATGAGCTGCTAATGCCTAGTATCATCTTTGATTTTCAAGGGGATAGCAACGAGCAACGCCGCAGATTCATAAGGGCTTGGGATAGAGTTCACAGATCTGATCCACATGAGTTGGGTCCAAATACTTCTCTTCTGATGGAGCCATATCTCAGATGGGTTCGTATTCGTGCCTAAAAGCTAGGTATGCCCTATGAAGCCGTCCTGCGTATCATTGTTGAAGTTGCTAATGAAGAAGGGGTTCTTCCGACCATCCTCCATCCTCATATTCCCACTGACATTGGGGCACTAAAATGGTCTTGGATGCAGCTGAGAGAAGAGCGGGACGCTTACCGAGAAAAGTTTAACGAGCAAGAGCAGAAGATCCAGAAGTTGACTAGGCAGCTGGAGAACGAGCGGATTCTCAATGACTATGTCCGCACCGACAAGAAGCGACCATGGGAGCACTGATTGTCCTTTGATTATTTCCTTTCCAAATTTTATTTACTTTTCAGTATTTCCATTCTTGTAACGCCTTAAGGGCAATTTGTTGAACAATTTGAATTTCAAAGTTTATCTAATAAAAGTGTGTTTCCTTTCTTGTTTACAAATTTGAATCTCTCGATTGTCTTTGAAATCATATCATACGCATTTCATCCCATGCACTTCATAACAGGTACCCATTGCAGGTCTCTTATCTTCTTCGCTGTTTATTTCAGCACTCATCATGTCTGCTGAACCATCAACCGAGCAAGAAATCAAGGCCCTACAGGCCCAGAATGCCCAATTCCAAGAGTTGTTCATGAATCTAGCTAAGGGTTAGCAAGATCTAAAGACCCTGATTCTGAAAGAGAAGAAAAAGAAGAAGAAGAGGACAGTCCTGTTTAACACAGGTCACAGGTTTGGAAACAGGCTACGGGATGAAGTTGATTTGACCATCTCATCTGGAGGGAAAGATAGTCAAGAAGAAAGGAGGGCTCCTAGCCCTGTGGTCTCCGACAACGAGACTAATTTCGATGAAGACCAGTATCATCCGGCTGAGGATAGATACAAACAACTAGAAGACCGGTTGAGTGCGATGGAAGTTCAGAAAGTGCCTGGTCTGGACTTTGGTGATCCTGGTCTATCGTCTGGGGTGGTGATCCCCCACAAATTCAAAGCACCAGACTTTGCTAAGTATTACGGAGTTTCTTGTCCGAAGTTGCACCTCCGGTCATATGTAAGGAAGATTCAGCCGTACACCGCTGATAAGAACCTATGGATCCACTTCTTTCAAGACAGTCTCTCAGGGACTCGGCTTGAATGGTTTTAACAGTTGGACGGAGCCAGTATCCACAGTTGGGAAGATTTGGCTACTGCTTTCTACCGGCAGTACCAATACAACGCCGACCTCGCTCCCACGCGTACCCAACTCCAGGGTATGTCAATGAGAATGGGCGAAGGTTTCAAAGATTATGCTCAGAAATGGAGGGACCTCGCCGGAAGAGTGAAACCACCCTTGGCTGATCGGGAGCTTGTGGATATGTTTCTGGGGACCTTGTCTGGTCCATTTTTCAACCACCTGATTGGAAGCTCTTCGTCTGGGTTTACGGAGCTGATAATGACCGGTGAAAGGATTGAGGCTGGTATTAAGGCTGGTAATATACAAAAGGGTGCCTCATCGAGCACCGAGAAAAAGCCTTTTAAGAAGGAGGCCAGTGCTGTTTATAGCTCGAAAATCCAGAATAGACCCGAACGCCGCCAAGCTGTTAATGCGGTAGTCATTTCAAGACCTGCTGGTGCTCCTCAGCACAACAATCAACAAAAGGACGAGAGACCTCGAAGGAAATTCAACCGTCTCAGGATGAATTCGTCTCAGATTTTGCCACAGTTATTAAAAACTAATCTAGTGTTGCCAAGGGAGGCCCCGAAGAATCCCAACACTACATCACCAAAGTACAACCCTAATGCCCGTTGTGCTTTTCACTCTGATAGCCCGGGACATAATACAGATGATTGTTGGGCTTTGAAGAACAAAATACAGGACTTAATTGATGCTAAGGAGATTGAGTTCGAGGCATCCGAAAGACCTAATGTTGTGACTGCTCCTATGCCCAAGCATGGAGTGAATACTATAGATGAAGACTTGTTTGTGGTTTCTGTGAACGACATTGTTACCCCTTTGATGACTATGAAGAAGAACCTTTTGCTAGTCGGTTTATTTTCGGGTTGTAACGAAGGTTGACATATGTGTTCTGCCCTACCTACCGGTTGCCATCTTTTGAAATCAGGTATCCAACGCCTGATGGATAGTAAAGAAATTCTGTTTGAGAAAACTGTTGTTCCTCTAGTTCATACTGAAGAAGTTGCCATTATTACCATTTTCGATGATTCTTCTAAGGCTTCCTCGAGAAATCCTGTTAGAATTGCATCTGTTCCAAGAATCGCACCATTGATCATCACTGTTCCTGGGCCTATCCCCTACACCTCTGATAAAGCTGTCCCTTGGCATTACAGGGCCGATGTTTATTTTCATGGAGTTAAACAAGAGTTGGATGTTGATACTGACGTCAGCAATATTGTTGGACCTGCTAAAGTCACCCGCAGCGGAAGACTTTTCTCACCTGATATCTCTCCACCAACTTCCTGAAAACCTGTTGTTATTACACCGGCCAGTGTACCTGCTACTATTCCTGTTCAAGTTCCTATTCTTACCCCTGTCGCCGAGTCCTCTGACGCTCGGGGCAAAGGGACCACTGATGAGCCTGCCCGAACGGAGGCACCAAAGACGATTACTGTTTAAGCTTCTAGACAAGAGATGGAAGAGATTCTGAAGATCATCAAAAAGAGCGACTACAATGTAGTTGAACAGCTGGGGCAAACCCCTTCCAAGATTTCTATGCTGTCACTGTTGCTATGCTCAGAGGCCCATGCCAAGGCTCTGATTACATTCCTGAAGACTGCACATGTACCACAAGAGACGTCAGCTGATCAGTTTAAAGATTGTGTGGCCCATCTGACTGCTGATAATGGGTTGGGTTTCTCTGACGCCGACTTGACTGCTAAGGGGAAGAATCACAATGATGCCCTGCATGTCTCCCTTGAATGCAGGGGCACTACTCTTGCTCATGTATTGGTGGATACTGGTTCCTCCTTGAACGTCTTGCCTAAGAAAGCTCTAGACCGGTTGGACTGTGAAGGGTTGGAGTTGAAACCAAGCAACATTGTCGTCAGGGCCTTTGATGGGTCTAAGAGGATGGTACACGGAGAAGTGGATATCCCGATTAAGGTTGGTTCTTAGGTTTTCAACTCTACATTCTATGTGATGGACATTCGGCCATCTTATTCTTGTTTGCTGGGTCGTCCATGGATCCACAAAGCTGGGGTCGTAACCTCAACGCTCCACTAGAAACTAAAGTACCCGGTCAAAGGGAAGATTGTGACAGTACAAGGAGAGGAAGAGTACATGGTGAGCCACCTCAACTCTTTCCGATATGTAGAGATGGATGGGGAATTCATTGAGACCCCATTTCAGCATTTTGAAGAGGTTCCCCAGACACTGGCATCAGCCGAGACTATTATCGAAGATTCTCCTATGAAGATGGCTTCCCTAAAGGATGCCCGGGCTATTTTCGAGAAAGGTGGGTGTGCAAATTGGGTCCAACTCCCTGATTTTCCATAAAAGACTAACAAGTTTGGTTTGGGTTTCACTGTAGAAGCTCAAAGGGCTGTTCGGAATGCACAAATCGGAAGACCTCCCGTGTTCATCAGCAATTCGGGAGTTAATGCCATCGAAGACGACGTTGAAGAGTCTGAGTTCGACAGTTGGATCTATCCTACGATCGACGGTGGACCAAGCAACTGGATAGCAAAGGACTTCATCCCTATTTCTTTTGTTACTCAGTAATGAAACTTTTTGTTTTGAATTTGTAACAGACAATGTTTTAAACTTTACAGCCCGGTGTCTTACCCGGGGCACCGTGGCTTCATTTGTGAGGGCTTTATGTGTGTCATTTTCATATATCATTAATAAAAGAATTAGACGTTTCTTGCATTTCAAATTTTGTGCTCCTTGTTTTTCTTTATTATATATTGCAAAACAGCTATTTTACACACACTCACATATGCAGGTCTACATCCACTCTGGATCCTACTGATAACGACTCTACTACTGCCTGTTATGACTTCGAAAATCCGATCAACTTAGCTGAAGACGAAGGTGAATATGATTGCGAAGTGCCTGGTGATCTTGCTAGACTTCTACTCCAGGAAGAGAGGGCTATACAGCCGCACGAAGAGCCGGTGGAATCAGTGAATCTGGGTATAGAAGAGGACAATAAAGAGGTCAAGATCGGTGCAAATCTGGAGCATAGTGTGAAGCAACGGTTGATTCAGATGCTGTGAGACTATGTTGAGATCTTTGCCTGGTCTTATGAAGACATGCCTGGGTTGGATACTGATATTGTGGTTCATCGCCTGCCTACCAAGGAAGATTATCCTCCAATGAAATAGAAGGTCCGCCGAATGCGCCCAGAGATGTTTGAGAAAATCAAGGCTGAAGTTATGAAACAGTTTGACGTCGGTTTTCTAGCAGTTACTTCTTACCCTCAGTGGGTTGCCAATGTGGTTCCTGTTCCGAAGAAGGATGGTAAGGTTCGAATGTGTGTTGACTATAGGGATCTAAACAGGGCGAGTCCCAAGGATGATTTCCCTCTGCCTCATATTGACGTTCTGGTTGACAACACCGCTCAGCATAAGGTATTCTCCTTTATGGATGGTTTCTCCGGTTATAATCAAATTAAAATGGCTCCTGAAGACATGGAGAAGACAACCTTTGTTACTCAGTGGGGTACCTTTTGCTACAAGGTCATGCCTTTTGGAATGAAGAACATTGGGGCAACGTATCAGCGTGCCATGGTTGCATTGTTTCATGACATGATCCATCATGAGATTGAGGTATACGTCGATGATATGATTGCAAGGTCCCACACTGAGGAGGAACACCTTGACCACCTTCAGAAGCTATTTGACAGGTTGAAGATGTACAAGCTGAGGTTAAACCCGAACAAATGCACCTTCGGGGTGAGGTCTGGTAAGATACTGGGTTTCGTCGTAAGCGATAAAGGTATTCAAGTGGATCCGGAAAAAGTGAAGGCTATACAGGAAATGCCAGCTCCCAGAATAGAGAAAGAAGTCAGAGGCTTTCTAGGACGTCTGAACTATATTGCCCGATTCATCTCACACCTAACTACTACTTGTGAGCCAATCTTTAAGCTACTGAAGAAAGATCAAGTGGTACGATGGAATGATGAATGTCAGGCCGCGTTCGAAAGGATCAAAGAGTATCTCCAAGAGACACCTATTCTGATGCCTGCAGTTGAAGGGAGACCTCTGATCTTATACTTGATAATACTCGACAACTCAATGGGGTGTGTGCTGGGTCAGCATGACGAGTCTGGCCGAAAAGAGCATGCTATTTATTACCTTAGCAAAAAGTTTACCGACTGTGAGACCCGATACTCACTGCTCGAGAAAACTTGCTGCGCTTTGGCATGGGATGCTCGCTGGTTGAGAAAGTATATGTTGGCTCACACTACTCTATTGATATCGAAGATGGATCCAATCAAGTATATCTTCGAAAAGCCTGCCTTGTCCGGAAGAATAGCGAGATGGAAGATGATCTTGACTGAGTATGACATCTAGTACACGACCCAAAAAGCAATTAAGGGAAGTGTGTTGGCAAACCATTTGGCACATCAGGCAGTGGATGATTACCAGTCTATGAACTTCAAATTTCCGGATGAGAATATCATGCTAGTAACTGACTGTGACACACCTGGACCGAATGAAGGACCCGAAGAAGGATCCCGATGGTCTATGTACTTTGATGGAGCTTTGAACGCGTTGGGCAATGGCATTGGCGCCGTGATCATATCTCTAAAGGCTCTCATACTCCGTTCACCGCCCGACTATGTTTCAACTGCACCAACAACATGGCGAAGTATGAAGCGTGCATTATGGGTCTTCGAGTAGCAATTAACCTAAGGATTAAGTTTCTAAGTGTCTTCGGATATTCCGCTCTCGTGATCATTCAGATCAAAGGCGAGTGAGATACGAAACACCCTAATCTTATTCCTTACAAGGAGTGTGTATTGACGTTGCTTCCACATTTTGAGGAAATAACCTTTGAACACTTCCCTAGAGAGGAGAATCAGTTGACGGACGCGCTGGCTACAATGCCTTCTATGTTCAAAGTCAATTGGGACAACGAAGCTCCCCGGATTATCATCGAAAGATTGGATGAACCAGCACATTACTGTGACATTGTGACTGAAGAGGTAGCAGAAAAACCATGGTTTCATGAGGTGAAAAGGTATCTTGAGCCTTAGGAATACCCCGAGGGTGCATTTGTTAATGACAAGAAGTTTCTGAGGAGGTTCGCAGCAAAGTTCTTCATCAGCAATGGTATCCTTTACAAGCGTAACCATGATTCGACCTTACTGCGCTATGTGGATAAGAATGAAGCAGAAAGGATCATGGAGGAGTTACATGAAGGTACTTTCGGAACTCATTCCAGTCGACATACCATGGCAAAGAAAATCCTTCGGGCAGGATATTATTGGTCCACCATGGAAGCCGACTGTTATCAGCATTCTCGGACGTGTCACAAGTGCCAGGTTTATGCGGATAAGGTGCACATACCTCCAGTTCCTCTAAACGTCTTGACGGTACCTTGGCCTTTTGCAATGTGGGGCATTGATATGATCGGCGAGATCAGACCTACGGCATCTAACGGGCATCGTTTCATCCTGGTAGTTATTGATTACTTTACGAAGTGGGTCGAAGCAGCTTCCTTTGCTACTGTAACCAAGAACGTCGTGGCACGGTTTATTTGGCATAATCTGATTTGTCGATATGGTGTACCAGAGAGGATCATTAAAAAAAATGGTACCAATCTCAACAACACAAGATGATCACCGAACTCTGCGAGCAGTTCAAAATACAGCATCGCAACTCTTCTCCTTACCGGCCAAAGATGAATGGGGTTGTCGAAGCGGCTAATAAGAACATTAAGAAGATTGTGCAGAAGATGACAGTGACATACAAAGACTGGCACGAGATGTTACCATTTGCTCTTCATGGGTACCGTACCTCAGCGCGGACATCAACAGGGGCAACACCCTATTCCTTGGTATATGGTATGGAGGTTGTTTTGCCCATTGAAGTTCAGATACCCTCTCTTCAGATCATGAAAGATGCAGGTTTGAACAAAGATGACTAGATCCAGACCCGGCTTGATCAGCTGAACCTAATCAACAAAAAGAGACTTACTGCTATTTGTCATGGTCAGACGTACCCAAAACAGATGATCAAAGCATTTAACAAGAAAGTTAGATGACAAGAATATCAAGTTGGGGACCTGGTTATCAAGCGCATCGTTCTACCTCAAGGTGATCCCAGGGGAAAATGGACCCCTACTTACGAAGGGCCATTTATGGTTAAGAACATTTTCTCAGGAGGAGCTATGATTCTAACCACCATGGATGGTGATGACCTTCCTCTCCCCGTCAATGCAGACATAGTGAAAAGATACTACGCATGAACAAAGACCCCCTAGGAAAAAATAAGGGCTTCCCGGCGAACCAAAAGGGTTCGGGCAAAAATAAGGGATGAAAATGAAAATCTGTACACCCGGCAAGTCGAAAACCTGAAAAGGCGGCTTGGGCAAAAAAGGGTATCCCGGTGGACTGAAAACCCGAACGGGCAGTTCAGGAAAAAATTAGGGATCAAAGCTTAACACTATGTCTCATTGGATCATCTTCCATCCAGACTTCAGTATCAACTATCAAGCTCGGATGACACTAATCAATCTGATCTACCTTCAACCAAGTAGCAAAGTGATGAGATGATCGAGGACATAAAGGCAATAGAAGAGTTGGAACCCAGTGGGATCATTCACATAGATGTTTTGTTTAGTTTTTCACAAATTGTGTAAATTCTATTTGTTCGGCGGCGTTCTCTTACTAGGACGTCAGCCTCTTGTACAAAAACGCCTATTTACAGGCCAAGCTTCAAAATCAATACAAGTTCATTTTCAGGAAAATTTCAAACTGTTTTTCCTTTATCTGTTTTGTTTTGCAAAGAACGTCCAATGTTCATTTTTGATATATGCATATTGACATTAGTTGTTGCTCATAAATATTTACATGCGAAACAAAAGACGATTACGGGTAATATCAGAAACAGGGGCAATAAAAATTGTCCAAACTGTATAGTTGCTCTGTCCACCAGGTATAAAGGTAGATTCAGCTGAAGAATATGGCTAAGATACCTTCACTCCCCGCAGAGTAAGACAGTAATGGTAGCTCTCCCCCAGCTGAGACTTGCTACTATGAACGAATCAGCATTACTCTCCCCAAGTAGAGTTAATCTACCATCAGCCCTAAAAAGGCTTGATATTCCCGACAATCTTAATATTCCCTAGCAGAGTATAAGAATGTTCCCCGGCAGAATACAAGATACCCCCAGTGGAGTTAAAATATTCCCAGCGCAGTCTGAAAAAGCTTCCCCAACGGAGTTGAAGCATCATCCCCAGTAGACTCTGGAAGTTTATCCCCAGCGGAGTACAAAAATAAATCTCCCCATCCAAGTTCAAAGGATCATTCCCAGTAGAAATCAGAGGATTATCCCCACAAAAGTCTAACAGGGTTATCCCCAGCAAGTCGCAACTGAAAGATTATCCCCAGCGAATTTCTTTCCTCTCACAAACAGGAGTTCAATCCTCAACAGACTCAATATCACCAGCAATGGTAATCCATCCCCAGTGGAGCTTATCAGTGGAATCCTCAACAGAGCATCTCTTCCCCATAGAGTAATCTCCTCATCAGTTTATTCCCCAACGGAGTCATCCTCTCCTGCAGGCTTATTCCCTTCGTTCACCATCCCCAGAGGAAGCAAAGAATTCAACTCTTGTCTCCAGCAGCTATCCGAGATTTATTTTCCCCAGCTAAAACATTACATTTCTATACATCATGATACATACATATACGCATCATACCACATAATCTCATTTATGTTGAGAGCATCATTGCTTGATATATATCATACATTGCATACAACTGACCTTTACCTTTCAGGAAAGATATAGTTAAAGTTCTCAGCTATGTGGAAGCCCTTCTCTGGTTCAGTCAGATCGACCCTAAGATCTCCCTGATTCGTATTCCAGTTGAAGATATTCCAAGACTTTTGTCTGGTCCAGTTAAATCGATCCTAAGATTTTTTTTTGATGCCGATCCAGTCAAAGTTAACCCAATACCTTGTCTGGTCCAGTTAAATCGATCCAAAGATTTTTCTGATGCCGATCCAGTCAAAGTTAATCCAAGACCTTCTCTAGTTCAGTTAGATCGACGATAAGATCACCCTGATTCGTATTCCAGTTGGAGATACTCCAAGACTTTTTCCTGGTCCAGTTAAATCGATCCTAAGATTTTTCTGATGCCGATCCAGTCAAAGTTAATACAAGACCTTGTTTGGTCCAGTTAAATCGATCCTAAGATTTTTCTGATGTCGATCCAGTCAAAGTTAATCCAAGACCTTGTCTAGTCCAGTTAAATTGATCCTAAGATTTTTCTGATGCCGATCCAGTCAAAGTTAATCGAAGACCTTGTCTGGTACAGTTAAATCAATCCTAAGATTTTTCTGATGCCGATCCAGTCAAAGTTAATCCAAGACCTTCTTTGGTTCAGTTAGATCGACGATAAGATCTCCCTGATTCGTATTCCAGTTGAAGATACTCCAAGACTTTTGTCTGGTCTAGTTAAATCGATCCTAAGATTTTTCTGATGTCGATCTAGTCAAAGTTAATCCAAGACCTTGTCTGGTCCAGTTAAATCGATCCTAAGATTTTTCTGATGCCGATCCAGTCAAAGTTAATCCAAGACCTTGTCTGGTCCAGTTAAATCGATCCTAAGATTTTTCTGATGTCGATCCAGTCAAAGTTAATCCAAGACCTTCTCTGGTTCAGTTAGATCGACGATAAGATCTCCCTGATTCGTATTCCAGTCGAAGTTCAAACCACCTATCAACAGTCTCCAAATGGAATTTGTAAGCCCAATCCCGACATCACCAGGCTGATACCACTTCATGCGAGTGCAAATTTCTGGGCACTCTAGTGTTCAATCATCTTCCACCTTTGGATCACGAAAGGCCTGAAAGCCAATCTATATCCTCAGGTTTAAGAAGATTGAACAGGGGCAGCTGTTGTACCCAAAAATTTGCCCTCTCATATTTCTCAAAACATTGCAATAAAAATCTCCAAGTGGCTCAAGATTGCTCAAGAGTTGGACAATCAAGCTATCTCCTAAGACAGTCAACCTCAAATTAGGGTTTTTTGTGGCATCAAGGTCCTTGCATCCAAATGACCTCAAATGCTCCCCAATGTCCTAATATTCTCTCAAGTTCATCCATGTCAAATTTCAAGCCTTGCAGAGGAACTTTGCTCAGTCAATTGCTCAAGAGGTCCAAAAATCGACTGTGTTAGGGCAAAAGTCAATTGTGCCCCAAATATATTCAAACTTCAAGATTTTTTGTCAACATTCTCATTTTGAATTATATTTCATCATTTGATCAAGGGTTGATCATGATTCATTAAGGATTGCTCAAAATTCATCAAGACTCAAAAGTTGCTAAATTACGGTTTTGTAGGAAAAGTCAACTCAACTTTGACCAAGCATAAATTTCTCATACTTTATGAGAAATGACCCATCCAAAGCTCAGTTTGAAGAGGATGCAATTTCCTACAATCCATTTTCATACCCCAAGATCAGAAAATGCACTCACAAGAAGTTATATATTTGGACATTATAGGTCATTTTTGAAAGTCAACAAAAACACCTTTTTTTCCAAAGCTTATAACTTGAGAATGGAATATCAAAATGAGATGAGACCAAAAGGGTTGGTTAGAGTACATCTCAGTATTTCTAAAAAGTCTAAGAACCCTTCCAAAAGTTCAAAATTGAAGAAGTTATGCATTGTTGAAGTTGGGCATTTTTGTAAAATTGCCAAAAGTCAACTATCCCCAAAACTTCAAATTTTGTCAAATGGGCCCATTCTTTTCCACTTGATTTGATCTTGTCACACTCCACAAGTGTCATAGCTTCATCCTTGTGACCATTTATCAATTTTATTATTTAATTTGATTTTTTTAATGAATTATTTCATTTTAAATCAATTTAAATCAAATAAAATCCAAACATTGATTATTTGATCTCTTTTTGGCTATTTAAGGATTGAATCATCATCATCAAGTGAATCAAATTCGTATCATACATTCCATGTGCAAAAAGATTGGATTTTTGGCAAAATTGGAAGGTTATCAATGGAGGATCAAATCAAATCTCCAAGCATTAATGCACAAGGATTCAGTCCACAAAAGTTAACCTAATACATTGCATTATACATATACAAGGCAAAGGGCACGAATTGGGGACCTTGAGGTTGCAGAATCATCAAAAGCAAAACTTGAAAAAAGGTGAAAAAGTGTGAAACTGAAATCCTTCTTAGAGGCGTTTTCAAGGGCAAATCTCAACACCAATCCATTGTTGGGTGTCCCCTGAACCTCCTGCAATCAAAAGAAAACTCTCACGCCCTCCCAAACGCACTGTAAGTGATAAGCGACCTCCCTCTGAATTTGGTTTCGTGTTTCAAAATCTATGCATCATTACAAGAAACTAATGGCATATTTGTAATCACTAGACAATTTCCAAGCTTTCCATATTATTTGATTGTATTTATCTGCTCTAAAACGCAAAACGCCATTGTAGGGTTTCCAAGGTTTTTTTAGGGGTTTTTGTTACAGGTGAAATTAGGCCTATTAATGGACATAGGCATGACCAGGATGAAAAGGCGAGTACAACCATGGCCTTAGATGGAGTTTATATGGCCTGAGATGGATTTTTGAATTGACCTACGCCTTTTGTTGCAGATTTAAATCCGCAGGTAACCTCTGTGTAAACCTGAGCACAGGGACGATAACGTGTCCCTATCCGGTTGGCTGGTTCAAATTTTCGCGCTTTATTTTTTTTATTCAGGCATATTAATGTGATTTCCCTTATAATATTCATTGTCCATTATGTTAACAAATGAAGCGCATTGGTTCAGTGGCAAAGGCGTGTCTCCAAATACCAACAGGACTTGGGTTCGAATCCTAGGTCCCCCCATGCATTTGTTATATTTTTTCCTCAGGTGATCCAGTACAAAACCAAATGCGTGGTACATCAAGCTCCCTCACTCCAATGCTTGCCAGATGGCCCCAGGCCAGATCTGGTGGTCCAGATGGAACTTGCCTCATACTCCCAAGTCAACGTGCCACAGGGAATCAGGGAAGGTCAACCCAGGCTTGCACAAATGGGCCTTGGAATTGCTATCAAAACCTCCCAAAAACAGGCCCAAACCCTAACTCTTTCTCTCTTGTTTTATTATTTCTTTTATTTATTTATTGTTATTATTTAATCACTAACCAATTAAAACTTTTTCTTAAAAAACTAAAACCAAAAAATATTTTGTTTATTAAATTAATTTTCAGTAATTAATTTTTGTTAATAAATATTAATTTAATTAATTTAGTTTAATTAGGAAATAACTTTAATATCTTTTGCAATAATTAAAATTAATTTAGACAATTAGGTTTTTATTAACTTTGATTAATTTATTTTTATTTCTTTCCTAAAATACAAAAAAACCCAAAAATATTTATTTTTATTAATTTATTTATTTAATTTAGTAATTAATTTTGATTTATTTCTTTTTTAAAATAAAAAAAAAAACAAAAAAAGATACTTTCACTCAAAAAGGGTCAAAACCCTATTTGCGCTCGATTTAATTTCTCGCACGCGATTTATTTTCTTTTATATCATATTGTATTTGTTCCCGGAATGTAATAGATAATTAGGACCATTTAATTATTTTTATCGCTTTATTTATTTTTCCGCATTTAAATTTCAAAGGGTTGCTTTTGGCGATGTAAATACCCAACGCCTTGTAATAGTTAGTTTAATTTACGCAATTTAATTTCGGCAACTTATAAACTGTTAGATGTTTGGTAATAGGGAATGCATGACAAGATCTAATGTTTGAACCTAAAATTAACATAGATAACCATTAACATGTACAAAGATAAAATAAACTGAAAATAACACACTCGCGCATGCGCATTCTTAGGGTACACCTCACTTGGTTGCCTTCGAACGTGGTCATTGAGTATAGGAAGTTTTAGAGGCCGCCCTCTTGTCCAAAGATCATAGTTGCCTCGAAACAGTTGCCTCGGAAAAATGATCTAAGACATTAGGGTTATCGCTAAGGCGTCCTAACATTGCTTTAGTGACAGCACGTCCCTTAATTGAATTAACCCTTAAACTCCAACGACGGTGTTACCTACTCATCAATAGTGGGATAGCACTGTCTAAAGGACATTAGCACATATTGATTCCTTTTTCGAGTAGGTAGATGGTTCTTAAGTACTTTCTCTTTCAAACAAAAACTTTTCGCACTTACACCTTTTCAAACAAAAACTTCTTCAAACCCACAAACACAAAGAAAAGCAATTTTTTAAAACACTTTGAGCAAGTACCTAAGAGACAGTGGATAACCACGGATAGAAAGGGTGCTAACACCTTCCCTTTCTATAATCTACCCCCCGGACCCGAGAAACATCTCGAAAAAGGAATTTTTCTGTGCTTTTTCCTTTCCTTGTTGGATAAAATAAAAGACGGTGGCAACTCTTGCTTACCGTGACATTTTGCAAAAACAAACGCAAAACGCGAACCAACATTCCAAAAAACAGTCAGTTCTCTCCCACCGTATCACAGTCTTCAATAGCATTAACCCCACGGTTGCTGATGCGTAGGGAAGGCCCTCCAGGTCGAGTGCGTCGAACAGCCCTTTGAGCTCCTGAAGTAAAGCCCAAACCAAATTTTTCAGTTTTATGAGTAAAATCAAGGAGTTGTCCCTAGTTGGTACACCCCCTTCTTCAACCACTGCTCTACGGTCTTTGAGAGAAGCCATCTCCAAAGGAGGTTTGGTGCAGGTAGTAGTCTCAGTTGACGCCAAAACTTGGGCAACTTCTTCAAAGTTTTGACAAGGGGTCTCTATGAATTCCCCGTCCATCTCCACGTACCTGAAGGATTTTAGGTGGCTCACCATATACTCCTCTTCGCGCTGCATAGTGACAATCTTCCCCTTCACCGGATACTTCAGCATTTGGTGTAGTGTAGAAGTAACAGCCCCAACTTCATGGATCCAAGGACGATCTAACAAACAAGAGTATGACGGCCTGGTGTCCATCACATAGAAGGTGGATTCAAAGGTCTGAGAGCCTACCTTGACAGGGATGCCACCTCTTCATGTACCATTCTCTTCGACCCGTCAAAAGCCTTTACCATAATGTTACTGGGCTTTAGGGTCAAGCCTTCGCAATCCAACCGATCAAGAGCCTTCTTAGGAAGAATGCTCAATGAAGACCCAGTATCCACCAGCACATGAGCCATAGTGGTACCCCTGCATTCGATCGAGACATTCAGAGCATCATTGTGCTTTCTCCCTTTCGGAGTTAAGTCAGCATATGAAAAACCCAGCCCATTGTCAGCAGTCAAGCTGGCCACACAATCTTTGAATTGATCGACTGTATTTTCTTGTGGCACATGCATTGTCTTGAGGAATGCAATCAAAGCCTTTGCATGATCCTCAGAACATAACATCAAAGACAACATCGATATATTCGAGGGGGTCTGCCCCAACTGCTCGACCATATTGTAGTCTCTCTTTTTGATTATTTTTAAGATTTCCTTTATCTCTTGCTTAGAGGCTTCTACGACAATCTTTCTAAGTGCCTCCGTCCGAGCAGGCTCACCTATAGCTTCTTTGCCTCGGGTCCTAGATGACTCGATGGAAGGAGTAACAAATGGAGTAAGAACATGAGTAGTAGTTGAAGTATCGGTAGGAATAGCAGGTGAAATAACAACAAGCTTATTGACAGTCTTTAGGGAAATCTTGGGAGAGAAAACCCTTCCACTTCTGGTAATCTTACTGGTCCCGACAATGTTACTGACATCGGGATCAGCCTCTTCATTCTTCCGATCTTGTTTAACGCCACAATAGTAAACATCGGCACCATAATGCCAAGCGATAGCTTTGTCCGAGGCGTACGGGATATGACCAAGAAAGGTGATTATTAATGGAGCAACTCTCGCAGCGGGTGTAATCCTAACAGGTCTTCTCGAGGAGACCTTGGAAGGATTGACAGAAATGGTTATAATAGTAACATCTTCGAATGAAACAGCTGGAATCAAAGTTTTCTCGAACAAAATTTCTCTGTTGTCCATCAGGCGCCGGACACCTGTCTTCAGCAAATAGCAACCAGAAGGCAGAGATGGACACATGTGGCAACCTTCACCACAACCCGGAAATAAACTGGCCAGCAACAAATTCTTCTTAACAGTCATAAGGGGAGTAGAAACTTAATCAACTGAGGTCACAAACAGATCAATATCAACGGCATTAACTCCACGGTTATGCTTAGGCATGGGAGCAGTTATGATATTTTGCTTCTCTGAAGCATCAAACTCAATTTCCTTGGCTTCAATCAGATCCTGTACTTTATTTCTTAGAGCCCATCAGTCATTTGTATCATGACCAGGACTCTCAGAATGGTAGGAACACCGAGCGTTTGGATTGTACCGAGGAGATGTGGTATTAGGATTCTTGGGAGCCTCCTTCAAGGTTGCAAAGTTGGATCTCAGCAGATGGGGTAGAACCTCTGTCAATGTCATGTTAATCCGAGTAAATTTCCTTTGTGGTCTTTCTACCCTTTGTTGATTGTTGCATTGTTAAGTAGCCACAGGCCTAGGTATCATCACATCCCCTACCATTGGACGGTGCTTAGCTCTGCTCTGACCTCTTGACTTATAAATGGAATTGACCTCCTTCGTACTCGTGAATGGCTTCCTCACTGTACCCGACGAGGTGTCTTTCTGGATCTTGTCGCTCTGGATCCCATATTCGACTCTTTCTCTGATCAATATCATCTCGGTGAAACCAGCTGAGGAGCTACCAATTAAGTGAATGAAGAAAGGACCCGACAGCGTACCAAGAAACATGTCGACCAACTCCCTATCAGACAGAGGGGGTTGCACTCTTCCATCCAAATCTCTCCATTTCTGTACATAGTCCTTAAAGCCTTCACCTGCACCCATGGACATACTCTGGAGTTGAGTGCGGGTAGGGGAAAGGTCGGCATTGTATTGATACTGCTTATAAAAAGTAGCAGCCAAATCCTCCCAGTTTTGGACATTGGTTCCCTTCAACTGGTAGAACCATTCAAGCCGGGTCCCTGATAGACTGTCTTGGAAGAAGTGAACCCACAAGTTCCTATCAGTAGTGTAAGGTTGGATCTTCTTCACATAGGAACGGAGATGAAGCTTGGGACAAGACACCCCATCATACCTTGCAAAAACTGGAGCTTTAATTTTTTGTGGGATGACTACCCAAGACACCAATCCCAGCTCTTCAAAATCCAGCCCTGGTATTCTCTGGATCTCCATAGCGCTTAACTGATCCTCTAACTGCTTGTACCTATCCTCAGTGGGAGGATACTTCTCATTATTGTAGTTTGTATCATTGTCAGAGACTTCAGGACTAGGGTTCTCCTCCCTTGTTTCTCTCTCTTGATTTTCCCCTTCTTTAGACGAGGAGGTCAGATCGACTGGTTGCCTTAGCGGCCCCCTAAATCTTTTGCCCATATTAAGGGCACTGGCGGGCTTCTTCTTCTTCTTCTTCTCTTTCAGGATGAGGGCCTTCAGATCCTCCTGCCCTTTTGCCAGAGTTATGAACATTTGTTGAAATTGGGCATTTTGTGCCTGAAGATCTTTGATGCTTTGTTCATAAGACATTTTTGCTGAAATAAACAACGAGGAAGATGAGAAACCTGTAATGGTACCTACTTATGCAATGTTATGGATGATATGTATATGCAATGATTTCAAAGAAACTAGAGATTCAAAATTTCTTTAGACAAAAAGGGAACACACATTATATTAATAAATCAAAGCTTGAGTACATCATGCCTCTTTGGGCTTACAAAGAAATACAAAAACTCTAAGATAAAAAGGTTGTACACATCCTCTTTGGTGCGATGTAGGCGTTTAGAGTCCGCTCCTCATGAAGATGTTTGGTGAGCTCTAGATTCTTCTTCTCGCTGGCATAGAATTGTGCCTCGGAAGTATCTCATTCCCCCTTAAGTTTTATCCAATCCCTTTGTAAGTCTTCAAGAGAGGTGGGCATGTTAGGATGTAGGATAGTGTATGGAACATATCCTTTCACAACAAGCTCTATGATCACTGGGAGAATGGAGGGGTAAGGCATCATAGGACTTTGAGCACGAGCTCGTACCCATTTGAGGTAAGGCTCAAGAGGGATGAAATTATTGTGCCCCAATGTCTTGCTATCTACCTTGTTCAATATCTTCCAGGCTCGGATAAACCTCTGACGATGACTTTGATTGTCACTCTCGTAGTCAAATACTAACCCTTGAATCACCATCTCATGTGGACCATCCCTTTGGGCATAACCAAACTGTCTTAAAGCTAAGCAGGGGTTATAGGTGATACCTCCCCTAATGCCAAGTAAGGGGACATTAGGGAATTCTCCACAACGGTCGATGATAATAACATTCTCTATAGATCGGGAACACCAATGGATGTATGAATGTTTGAGCATCATCAACCTTTGTGACCACCTTAAACCTTGCTCGTTCTTCAACACAGATTGGGGAAGATGAAAAATAAACCATCTTGCCAAGAGAGGAGTGCAACATATAAGGATACCTCTTTTCCTCATAGTGCGAGTGTGAAAGGAATGTAAGATGTCTCCAAGCAAAGTAGGCACCGGGTTACGAGACATAAAGATTTTGACGGTGTTCATATCTATGAGTTGGTCAGGATTTGGAAACAAAACCATCCCATAGATGAGGAGAGCCACAATTTCCTCAAAAGCTTGCAAATCTAAAGAGTTCCAACAGTTTTGGGCTTTCTCAAACAAGAACTTTTCTAGGAAACCCTTGACACCACTCCTTGTCTCCCAATTAGTTGTGATATCAGATGGTTGCAAGTGTAGAACTTGAGAAATCTATTCGGGCTTTGGATCTCTTTCTGTACCATTGAAAGGTAGTTGATTGAGAATGGGAATCCTCAAGAATTGGGAGAATTCTTCCAAAGTTGGCACAAGTTGATAATCGGGAAATATGAAGCAATGGTGTAGAGGATCAAAGAATTGGAAGAGCACCTTCATCATATCTTCATCAGTTTTAGAGGTAACCAAGTTTAGGAGGTGACCACGTCTTTCGGTAAATGGAGAATTCTCAGGAATCCTTGATGCTAACTCTTTGAATTGAGGAGGAATCCTTATGAGATTGACTTGAATGGTTTTTCTGCGAATAGAATCCATGTCCTACAAAACAGAAACAAAGATAAATCCCAAAAATCCTTGAAATTGTTAGTGAGTATGAGTATGATGTTATGAGGTTCATGATGTTATGTACAAGTAAATATATACAAACAAAGCAAGTAAGTCCTTAAGTTTAGGCTTGCATGGAGTCTCATAGGTAAGTATCCTTTTGAAGTTTAGTTGGCTCAAACCTGTCCTAGTTATAATATTCGGGTTCTAAGGAGCTCAATATCACTGATTTGTTTTCTCAGGCATTGTTTCAGCACAAGCCTCTTTAATGGCGACTAAAATATCCCAAAAAACCAAACCTCAATGAGTGTAGTATCGAGTATCTACCAACTTCGGACTCCACCAAAGTCGGTCATCTCACTACGTCCTAAAGGCCAAGTTGGTCAAGTAAAGGTTCTAAAAGTCAATTAGTGCTTCATGATATCACTCAGCGGCCATGTATTCTCCTTGAATACTCAAGGGCTACCGGTACCCACAAATATGTTGCACTAACGTAGCTATTGCTTAGACCGTGTCGGTATACCCCATACAGTTTCCATAACGTATTGCTACTTACCTATAAGGTATCTCAAATATGGGTAGAGGATTCAAACCCAAACAAAGAAACAAAATATAAAGCATACAAGTCAAACAGATGAAAGCAAATAGATGTGATCTAGCCCTAAGGTAACCCCACTTTAAAAATATTCCCCAGCAGATTCGCCAGTTCTATGGTACGGTGGAAGAACTGACTTGGGTGTTTTGCGTTTGTATTCACAAATGTTACGGTTAGCAAGAGTCTCCACTGACTTTTCTTTTATCCAATAAGGAAAGGCTGAAAAGAACAGGAAAGACCTTTAGAGATGTTTTCTTGAGTTTTGGGGGTAGATTATGAAAAGGGAAGGTATTAGAACCCTTTTCATCCATGGTTTTCCATGGGATCTTAGTTTTTTTCTAGATCACTTGCTTTTGTTTGAATATGCTCGTGGTTTGAGTTTTGAAAGTAAATAAATGTCTTTGTAATGGCTCTCGTTTCTATAAGAACGCGTACAAAGTGTTGTTTCAAAAATAGTTCCAAGAAGTGTTTGTGGAATGTGTTTTTGAAAGTGTTCTTGAAAAGGTGTCTTTGTAATGGTTCTCGTCTCTATAAGAACGTATACAAAAAGCTTTTGTCTTTTTAAAAAATGTTTCAAAATGAAAGTGTTGGTGTAAAAATATTTTGTTGTGAGCAAGCGAGCAACTAGGAGTTAATCTACTTACTCAAAAGGTCTTAGATGTTCTTTTCCTCCTCCTTTAGATGTTGCTATTTTACCATTGTTTTGGTAAGAAGCCCCCATCATTGGATGTGAAGGGACGGGCGTGGGACGTTTGTATAGTCATAGAAGGCAACCTATGGGACGTTTTAGCAATGTCGTTAAGGGACTAGATCGTTTACCAAAGGCAACATTGAGGTTCATCGAGAGACTATGATCTTTTATCGAGGGTCTTTGCTAAAACGCCCACATTCGAGGGACATGACTAACTTTCAATAGGCAACAAGTGAGATTACCCTAAGGGTGTATGTGTGAATAGTGTGTTTGATTGCATGCATTTTAGTATTGGATTTTTAAGTTGTCTATTTGTTGTTTTTATCTTGCCATACACACCCTAATTACTAACAATATATGAAAGCAATAAAAGTGCGGGAAAGGTGAAGTCCTACACTATTACATCATTAAGGGGATGGGGATACATGTTTATGAATGGGGGGTTGCAAGAATTTAAATCATATTTAATTATTACAACCATATTGAAATGTACAATGCAAGAAAGAAAAAAGGACTTGATTTGAAAATGGTTTTTTTTGTCTTAATGGATTAAGAAAAAAGAAATTAATTAATTAATAAGAGAAAATATTTTTCTGTCATTTTTATATTAATAAAAAGAGTATTAAAATTGAAAATGATAAAAAAGGGAAATAATGAGATATAGCATTAACATGTTGCTGAAAGCAACACAAAGGGGATCAGAAGTTCTGATGCTGAGCGCGCTGTAGTCCAGAAAGAAGCATCAGAAGTTTTGGATTGATACACTTCGAGGTCCTGCAAGAAACGTTAGAGGAAAGATACATAAGTTATGGGTTGCTATGTGTTGAACTTCTGAGTGTTAGAATAGTGAGAAAGTCTTAGAAGTTCCATGTATTAAAATATAGAAGAGAGCTCAAAAGTTCAATATGTGCTAAGACAGTGAGCAAACATCAGAAGTTCAGTGTGTTTAAACAGTGAGAAAATCATAGAAGTTTTGTGTATTAAAACAGTGAAGAGAATTCAGAAGTTCAGTATGTGCTAAGATAATGAGTGAACATCAAAAGTTCAGTGTGTGTTAACAGCGAGTGAACATCAGAAGTCCAGTGTGTTTAAACAATGAGAAAATCATAGAAGTTTTGTGTGTTAAAACAGTGATGAGAACTCAAAAGTTATGTGTTGTGCTGAAACTGTGATTGAAAATCAAAATCTCTGTGCTACATTTCAACTATTTCCTCATACTAATCAGCACATCATCAATTTATTCAGTTCGTAACAAACAGCAAATCATAAGGATAAAAAACACAAGAAGTTTTAATCCACAGTTTTTTCTACTCATGCACTGATATGGACAACATCAATTTTGTGATATTTACATATTTAATGATGTTCTGAATGAAAAGATGCAACGTCAGAAAGACTTACCTTTAATCTGGAGCGTGTGCTTGGAACTTGAACTGCTGCCTTCAGATATTCTATAGTCAGCAAGAGCAACAGAGGAGAAAATGCCAAGTTATTTAATTCAAAGGGAAGAACAAAGGTTTTAATTTTCTGTTTTGGAGTTATGGATTTTTACGAAGGTTTCACAGTTTTCTTTTCTCTCTTTTGACAATTCTCTCTCTCCAAAAGCCAGCCCCTTGAACGTGTGATGGAGAAAATTATTTATAGATGGGTTTGTTGTGGTTTTTGGGGGAAAACAAATGGGATTAAAACCTTTTTGGTATACTGTTCAATTGCTTTTTAATCACAGTTTTTGTATGCTAATTTTGTGCAAATATAGGGTTTGAGAAAAATGCAAGAGTGGCCTAGATCAGCAACAATTTGGAGTATTGTGGCAGCTGATTGCAGGATTGTGCTATAGTAGTGCAGCAGGCTGCTCAAACAAGGTTTTGGGGCTTTGTGATGTTCTGATCAAAGAAGACCAGAGTGAAACTTGAAGGGTGATGCTCTGATCGAAGCATATGCTGAAGAGCTATGTTTTGATTGAAGAATCATGTTCTGAACCATGTTTGCAAATTCTGACTTCACTTACGTGGAGGCTGGCTCAGAAGTTCTGAAGTATCATATACTCTTAACACTTAGAAAATTTTCTAAATGTTTAGAAATTTGATTATTTCAAAGTAATTTCTGACTTCTGATTTTTGATGAACCAATTTCATATCTTGATGAAATATAATTGTTGAAACTTGGTTTTTCGATCTAAAAGTCAAAGTTTGACTTTTCAGTGTGCTTTTGACCATTCTGCCCCTGTGAATGATTTTCTTAAAAAGTTGTAATTCCATACTTGAAACTTGATAGAAGAAAACCTGAGGGTCCAGGATGATCCTTTGAGAAATGAGAGGGAAAATTTTGGGGTACAACAACAGGGCTTATGGGAAGGAACCTGGATAGTAGGGTTACTTCTAGATGAACGCCTGAATAGCAGGGCTTATGGGAAGGAACTTGGATAGTAGGGTTACTTCGAGATGAAAGCCTAGATAGTAGGGCTTATGGGAAAGAACCTAGATAGTAGCGTTACTTCGAGATGAAAGCCTGGATAGTAAGGCTTATGGAAAGGAACCTGGATAGTAGGGTTACTTCGTCTGGTCATGTAGGTTAGTTGACCCGTTTGGTTTCGGGAACTGATTTTCCATTAGTTGTCTACATGTGTGACATGTATAACTTCATGGATTTAATCCTTAATTGTTGGAATTGTTGATGATAACCATCTTTCCTGAAAAGTTAGAGGGTTAATTTTATGTGATGCATGAAATGTATTGTGTGATGATGTTCTCAAAATAAATGAGATTATGTTGTATGCAATATGTATACGCATGTCATGATGTATGAACATGAAATTCTTATTGTGACATATTTGAGTCTGGGAAAGTAAATCCATGACTAATGCTGGAGAAGACTGGAAATTGACTTCTTGACTGTTATAGAAAAAAGTGGTTCTTCTACTTCCGCTGGGGATTGTAAACAGAGATGACTATGCTGGGAGTTTGCTCCTTGTTTACGGATGTTCTGCCGGGGAGAGACTCTGTTTGAGAATAACTCTGTAGGGGAATAACTCTGTTGGAAGGTGAACTTCTGTAGCTGAAGTAATAAGCTCTGTTGGGGTGTGAGCTTTTGTGTTCATAGAAATAAGCTCTGCTTGGGAGACAACTTTATGAACCACTTGCGATTATAAAATTCGGCTAGGGAATATAGATGTCAGCTCTCTGAAGGAACTTTGTTAGGGAAAGTAAATCTTGTTTGGGGAAGTCGATGATAAAGCTTTGGTTGCCTCTACTCTGTTGGAAGTGTAGATGTTACCGGGGTGCATGAAAATGGTGACTTCGCTTCAAAGTTGTCCCTGCCCCTATACATGCTGAACAGAGTAACTGTCAGTATTGACATATTTTTTTTATAGTTTTTGAACCTGTTTCTTAAGTTACTAGCAATTGTGTTTCCGTTTCCTATGTGAATATTTGTGAATAGAAATTATACTCAAATGCATATGTCAAGAATAAACCATTGGGCATTTTTGCGAAACAACACAGAAAAATAAAAAACAGACGGCTTTGTAAAAATGAATTGTATTAATTTTTGAAATTAGCCTATAACAAGCGTTTTTGTACAAGAAAGCTGACGCTCTAGTAAGAGAACGCCATCGTGAAAATTAAAACTATACAATATTGTGTACAAAGAGAAGAAAACAGCTATGTGCAACAATCCCATTGAGTTTCAATTCTGCTATTGTCGTTATGTCTTCGAGCGTCTCATCACTTTGCTACTTGTCTGAAGCTGATTGGATTGATTGGTGTCGTTTGATCTTGACAGTTGATACTGAGGTCTGGTCGCAAGGTGATCCAATGGGAAATAGTGATACGCTTTATATCCCTAACTTTTTCCTGGACCTTCCTTTCGGGTTTTCAGTCCACCGGGATACCCTTTTTTGCCCAAGCCACCTTTTCCGGTTTTTGACTTGCCGGGTGTACAAATTTTTTGTTTTCATCCCTAATTTTTTCCCGAACCCTTTTGGTTCGCTGGGAAGCCCTTATTTTTGCCTAGGCTTGTCAACCTAGCGGGTCTTAAATCATACGTAGTATCTTTTCACTATGTTTGCATTGACAGGTTGAGGAAGATCATCACCGTCCATGGTGGTCAGAATCATGGCTCCACCCGAGAAAATGTTTTTGATCACAAATGGCCCTTCGTATGTCAGAGTCCATTTGCCCCTGGGATCACCTTACGGTAGTATGATGCGCTTGATCACTAGATCCCCGACTTGATATTCTTGGCGTTTGACTTTTTTGTTGAAAGCTTTGATCATCTGTTTTTGATACATTTGACCATGACAAACAACAGTAAGTATCTTCTCATCGATCAGATTCAGTTGATCAAGTCGAGTCTGGATCCAGTCGTCTCCGTTCAAACCCGCATACTTCATAATCCTTAGAGAAGGGTTTTGGACCTCAACAGGTAGGACTGCCTCCATGCCATATACCAGAGAGTAGGGTGTTTCCCCTTTTGACGTTCGTGCTGAGGTGCGGTACCCATGAAGAGCAAATGGTAACATCTCATGCCAATCTTTGTATGTCACCTTCATATTTTGTATGATCTTCTTGATGTTCTTGTTAGCCGCTTCAATAGCGCCATTCATCTTCGGCCGGTAGGGAGAAGAGTTATGATGTTGTATCTTGAATTGGTTAGAGAGTTCGGTGATCATCGTGTTATTGAGATTCGTACCATTGTCAGTGATGATTCTCTCTGGAACACCGTAACGGCAAACCAGGTTCTGCTTGATAAACCGCGCCACAACATTCTTGGTAACAGTAGCAAAGGAGGTAGCCTCAACCCACTTCGTGACGTAATAAATAACCAATAGGATGAAGCGATGCCCATTGGAAGTGGTAGGTCTAATCTCTCTGATCATGTCAATGCCCCACATTGCAATGGACCAAGAATCCGTCAAGATGTTCAAAGGAATAGAAGGCACATGCACCTTATCAGCGTAGATTTGGCACTTGTGGGAAGTTCGAGAGTGCTGATAACAATTTTCTTCCATAGTGGACCAATAGTATCCTGCCCGTAGGATCTTCTTAGCCATGGTATGTCCACTGGAATGGGTTCTGAAGGTACCTTTGTGTAAATCTGCCATAATCCTATCTACTTTGCTCTTGTCTACACAATGCAGTAAGGTAGAGTCATGATTGCGCTTGTAGAGGATTCCATTACTGAGGAAGAATTTCGCGATGAACCTTCTCAGAAACTTCTTATCATTGACAGAGGCCCCCTCGGGATACTCTTGAGCCTCAAGATACCTTTTTACTTCGTGAAACCAAGGTTTATCTGCTACCTCCTCAGTATCAATTTAACAGTAGTACGCTTATTCATAAAACCTCTCGATAGTGATTCGGGGAGCTTCGTTGTCCCACCTGAACTTGAATATAGAAGACATGGTAGCTAGCGCATCCGCTAACTGATTCTCCTCTCATGGGAAATGTTCAAATGTTACCTCCTTAAAGTGTGGGAGCAATGTCAGCACATGCTCTTTGTATGGGATGAGATTTGGGTGCTTCGTATCCCACTCTCCTTTGATCTTACTTATTACCAAGGCTAAGTCCCCGAAAATATTTAAGAACATGATCCTCAAGTCGATAGCAGGTTTGAGACCCATGATACAGGCTTCATACTTCACCATGTTGTTGGTACAATTGAAGCATAGTCGTGAAGTGAAAGGAATATGACATCCCTCGGGGGATATGATTACAGCGCCAATGCCATTACCGAGTGCGTTCGAAGCTCCATCAAAAACCATAGTCCATCAGAATCCTTCTTCAGGTCCTTCATTCGGTCCAGGTTCTGCATAGTTAGTCACTAGCATAATATTCTTGTCCGGGAATTCAAAATTTATGAACTGGTAGTCATCCACAGCCTGATGAGCCAAATGATCAGCCAATACACTTCCCTTGATTGCTTTCTGGGTTGTATATTGTATATCATATTCAGTTAAGATTATCTTCCATCTTGCTATTATTCCGGAGAGAGCGGGCTTCTCGAAGACGTACTTGATTGGATCCATCTTAGATATCAACAAAGTACTGTGGGTCAACATATACTGTCTTAGTCGGGGAGCAGCCCATGCCAAAGCGCAACAAGTTTTCTCGAGCAGTGA
Source organism: Vicia faba (assembly GCA_948472305.1). NCBI lineage: Eukaryota > Viridiplantae > Streptophyta > Magnoliopsida > Fabales > Fabaceae > Vicia > Vicia faba. Next base: position 1,312,943,882 of record OX451735.1, on the reverse strand, counting down.
GTATCTTATCTCACAGTCCGTAAAATTTTTGCTAAGGTAGTATATTGCGTGCTCTTTTCGACGAGACTCGCCATGTTGCCCCAACACACACCCCATTGAATTGTCTAACATCGTGAAGAACAATATCAAAGGTATTCCTTCAATCGGAGGCATCATAATTGGTCGTTCTTGAAGGTATTCCTTGATTCTTTCGAAAGCGGTCTGGCTTTCGTCATTCCACTTTACCACTGGATCTTTCTTCAGGAGTTTGAAGATCGGCTCACAAGTAGCAGTCAGATGTGAAATGAACCTGGCGATATAATTTAGGCGTCCCAAAAAACCTCTAACCTCCTTCTCAGTACAGGGAGCCGACATCTCTTGTATGGCCTTTACCTTTGCAGGGTCTACCTGAATACCTTTGTCACTGACGATGAACCCTAGAAGCTTACCATACCTTACCCCGAAGGTGCACTTGTTTGGATTCAACCTTAGCTTGTATGTCTTCAGCCTGTCAAATAGCTTTTACATATGATCCAGGTGTTCTTCCTCGGTTTGAGACCTGGCTATCATGTTATCAACATAGACCTCTATCTCATGGTGAATCATATCGTGGAACAAAGCTACCATGGCTCGCTAATAAGTTTCCCCAACATTCTCTAATCCGAACGACATCACCTTATAACAGAAGGTGCCCTACTGTGTGACGAAGTTTGTATTCTCCATGTCTTCAGGAGCCATCTTGATCTGATTGTACCCAGAGAAACCGTCTATGAAGGAAAAGATCTTGTGTTGTGCGGTGTTGTCAACTAGAACATCGATGTGGGGAAGCGAGAAGTCATCCTTTGGGCTTGCCCTGTTCAGGTCTCTGTAGTACACATACATCCATACCTTACCATCCTTTTTAGGTACCAGAACGACGTTAGCTACCCAATGCAGATAGGAGGTGACAGCTAGGAACCCAGTGTTGAACTGTTTCATAACCTTTGCTTTAATCTTCTCTGACATTTCAGGGCGCATACGGCGGACCTTTTGCTTAATCGGAGGACAATCTTCTTTAGTCAGCAGACGATGTACCACAATATCAGTGTCTAAACCAGGCATGTCTTCATATGACCAGACGAAGATCTCAACATAGTCGTGCAACATCTGTATCAACCGTTGTTTGACATTATTCTCCAGATTTGCGCCGATCTTGACTTCTTTTCTGTTTACCTTTGTGCCCAAGTTTATCGTCTCAACTGGCTCTTCATGAGGCTGTATAGCCCTCTCTTCCTGCTGTAACAGCCTAGCAAGTTCTCCAGGCACCTCACAATCTTCCTCACCTTCGTCCTCGGCTTGGTTGATCGAATTTTCGAAGTTATAACTGGAAATAGCAGAACTGTTATCAATGGGATCCAGAGTGGATATGGATCTGCAGTTTGATATGTGAGTGTGTGTAAGAGCATAGCTGTATTGATAAAGTAAAAGGCATAAAAGAAAAATAGAGAGTGAAAAATTTGTATGTAAGAAACGTCCAATGTTTTATTGATGACATATGAAAATGACATATAACAACCCTCACAAATAAACCATCGTGCCTCGGGTAAGTTACAAGGCCATAGAGTTTATATTGTTCATTACAAATTCGAAAAACAAGTAAGACAATTACTGTTGAACAAAAGAAATTGGCACAAAATCTCTGGCCGTCCAGTTACTAGGTCCACCGTTGGTAGTAGGGTAGATCTAGCTGTCAATATCAGAATCCTCATCATTATCTTCTATAAAATTAACCCCATGATTATTGATGCGTAGTGGAGGTTCTCCAGTCCGAACACGTTGAACCGCCCTTTGAGCTCCTAAAGTAAAGCCCAAACCAAATTTGTCAGTTTTATGAGGAAAATCAGGGAGTCGTCCCCAAATTGTACACCCACCTTCTCCAACTACCGCTCTGGAGTGCTTGAGAGGAGCCATCTTCAAAGGAGATTTGGTGATCTTCGGCGCACTAGTGATGGTCTCGGTTGATACCATAATCTGGGGAACCTCTTCAAAGTTTTGACAAGGGGTCTCTATGAATTCCCCGCCCATCTCCAAATACCTGAAAGAGTTCAGGTGGATTACCATATACTCCTCTTCACCGTGCACGGTGACAATCTTCTCTTTCACTAGATACTTCAGCATTTGGTGCAGTGTAGAAGTAACGGCCCCAACTTCATGGATCCAAGGACGACCCAACAAACAAGAGTATGATGGCCTGATATCCATCACGTAGAAGGTGGATTCAAAGGTCTGGGAACCCACTTTGACATGGATGTTGTGATATGGTGGGAAGAGAACTGATTGTTTTTGGATGATAGACTACCCCAGATGATAGACCAAGATCACCGAAGTCCAGACCAGGCACCTTTTGAACCTCCATAGCACTCAACCGGTCTTCCAGTTGCTTGTATCTATCCTCGGCAGGAGGATATTATTCTTCATCATAGTCCGTCTCGTTGTCGGAGACCACAGGGCTAGGAGCCTTCCTTTCTTGTGGACTATCTTTCCCTCCAGATGAGGTGGTCAGATCAACTTCATTCTGTAGCCTGTTTCCAAACCTGTCCCTGTGTTGAACAAGATGGTCCTCTTCTTCTTCTTCTTCTTCTCTTTCATAATCATGGTCTTCAGATCTTGCTGACCCTTAGCTAGACTCATGAACAACTCTTGAAATTGGGCATTATGGGCCTGGAGGGCCTTGATGGCTTTCTCAGTTGAAGGTTCATCGAACATGATGAGTGAGTGCTGAAATAAACAGCGAAGAAAATAAGAGACCTGTAAAGGGTACCTGTTTATGAAGTGCATGGGATGAAATGCGTATGATTTATGATTTCAAAGACAATTGAGAGATTCAAATTTGTAAACAAGAAAGGAAACACACTTTATTAGATAAACTTTAGAATTCAAATTGTTCAACTGATGCCATTAAGGCGTTACATGAAAAGAAATACTGAAAAGTAAAAATAAAACTTGGAAAGGAAATCATCAAAGGCCTATCAATGCTCCAATGGTCTCTTCTTCTCAGTGCGGACATAGTCGTTGAGAATCCTCTCGTTCTCCAGTTGCCTAGTCAGCTTCTGGATCTTTTGCTCCTGCTCGTTGAACTTCTCTCAGTAAGAATCCCGTTCATCCCTCAGCTGCATCCAAGACCTTTTCAGTGTCCCAATGTCAGTGGGCATATAAGGATGGAGGATGGTTGGAAGAACCCCTTCTTCATTAGAAAATTCAAAAGTGACAGGCCAGACGACTTCATATGGCATACCCAGCTTTTCGGCACGGATACGGACCCATCTGAGATATGGCTCCATCGGGAGTGAAGTCTTTGGACCCAACTCATGTGGATCAGATTGTTGAACTCTGTCCCAAGCCCTTATGAATCTACGACATTGCTCGTCGCTATCCCCTTGGAAATCAAAGATGATATGAGGCATTAGCATCTCATGAGGTCCTTCTCTTCTGGCTCTTCCAAATTGACGCAGAGCTAAGCATGGGTTGTAAGAAATTCCTCCATGGGTTCCTATCAATGGAACATTAGGATACTCTCCACAACTATCAATGATAGTCACTTCATCCATGCCTTTGAGAGTCTAAATGATGTCATTATGAGAGAGAGACATCACCCTATAACCCCAGCCCATTCCTTCTTTGTTCTTCATCACTGACTTGGGAAGGTGCGAAATAAACCACCTTGCCAACAAAGGATCACAACACATCAAGGTTCCCCGCTTTCGGGCAGTACGAGCATAGAGCTGATGATGGATGTCACCCAAGAGAGTGGGTACCGGATTCTGAGAGATGAAGATCTTTATCGCGTTAACATCAACAAAAGTGTCAGGATTCGGAAACAATACCAAGCCATATATCAGGAGAGCCAGAATATTCTCGAACGCCTTAAAGTCTAGGCTATCCCAGAAGTAGTTAGCCTTGCCAACCAAGAACTTAGTCAGAAAGCCTTTTTCTCCACTCCTAGTCTCCCAATTAGCCATTACCTCCTCTTTGGTCAAATGAAGGGCTGCAGCAATCTCTTCGGGCCTAAGGGTCTTCTCCCAACCAGTAAACGGGGTCTTCTCTATAACAGAGATATCGAGCAGCTCAAAGAACTCTTCTAGGGTGGGAACCAGCTGATAGTATTGAAAAGTAAAATAATGGTACAACGGATCATAGAACTGGACTAGGACACTCATCATCTGCTCGTCCAATTTGGAGGTGACCAAGCTGAGAAGAGAACCATGCCTCCTGATGAAGGAAGTAGTGTTAGGCATCTTGGAAACCAACTCTTTAAGCAAGGTAGGGACTTGGACAAAGTTGATCCGGATGGTATTCTTACGCATGGGCATCATGATGACCTACAAAACAGAACAAAGATGAATCTCTCCTGTCTTTGAAATAGGTTAGTCCTTATGCAAGATGTATGCAATGTTATGATGTCATGATGTCATGATAATAAGCACACCACAAGTATCCACAAATAGCAAACATGGTAAAGGCATACAAGTCACACAGAGAGCCCTTAGATTTCAGGCTGGCAAGGAGCTTAGGTACTACCCTCTTTTAGTTCAGTTGGTTTAAACCTGTCTTAAAAATAGTAACCGGGTTCTAGAGGATCTCAATATCACTGACTACCCTCAATCGGTCATAATTCCTGTTTAGCAACCTTTTCTTGCGGCCGAAATCATCGCGAGAGTTTAGTCTCAATGAGTGTATCATACTGCTACTGTTCTATGGCCAAGTTGGTCAATTTAAGGTTCTAAGGTCATTTGATGCTTAATGACCCCTTAGAAGACCCATATTCTCCTCGTTCCAACACAAAGGATATCGGTACAGACTAAAGTGCCACACCAACGTAGCGACTACTTCAACTGTGTCGGTCTACGCTGGACAGTTCCCTTACAGTTTATTGCTACTTACCTAAAGGGTATCCCCAGATCCGGGATAGGATCTATAGAACTCCGATACAATCCCACAAATATAAAGCATACAAAGCATACAATTGAAAACAATAGTGATCTAATCCTAAGGTACACCTCACTTATTATGTTATCCCCAGCAGAGTCTCCAGTTCCGTGATACGGTGGGAAGAGAACTGACTGTTTTTGGAATGCTGGTTCGCGTTTCGCGTTTGTTTTCGCAAAATGTCGTGGTAAGAAAGAGTCGCCACTGTCTTTTATTTTATCCAACAAGGAAAGGAAAAAAAGCACAGAAAAATTCCTTTTTCGAGATGTTTCTCGGGTTCGGGAGGTAGATTATAGAAAGGGAAGGTGTTAGCACCCTTTCTATCCGTGGTTATCCACGGGCTCTTAGGTACTTGCTCAATGTGTTTTCAAAATTTTCTTTTCTTTGTGTTTGTGGGTTTGAAAGAAGTTTTTGTTTGAAAGGAGTGTAAGTGCGAAAAGTTTTGTTTTGTTTTAGAATGAGCAAGTACTTAAGAACCATCTACCTACTCGAAAAAGGAATTAATTTGTGCTAATATCCTTTAGACAATGCTATCCCACTATTGAGTATTAGGTAGCACCGTCGTTGGAGTTTAAGGGTCAATTCGATTAAAGGACGTATGGTCACTAAAGCAATGTTAGGACGCCTTAGCGGTAACCCTAATGTCTTAGATAATTTTATCCGAGGCAACGGTTTCGAGGCAACTATGATCTTTGGACAAGAGGGCGACCTCTAAAACTTCATATACTCAATGACCACGTTCGAAGGCAACCAAGTGAGGTGTACCATAAGAGTGCGCATGTGCGAGTGTATTGTTTTTCAGTTATTTATCTTTGTACATGTCATGGGTTATCTATGTTGATTTTAAGTTCATACATTGGATCTTGTCATGCATTCCATATTATCAAACATCTAATAGTGTATTGTTGCGGAATTTAAATTGCGGAAATTAAATCTAAACTATTACAAGGCGTCGGGTATTCACATCGCTAAAAGAAACCCTTTAATTTAAATTGCGGAAATAAAATAAAGCGATAAATAATTAAAGTCCTAATTAAAAGCTATTACATACCGGAAGCAATTACAATATTGGATAAAACGATACGCGTGCGAGAAATTAGATCGGGCGAGTTTTTAGGGTTTTGACCCTTATTTATTAAAGAAAAGATTTTCGTTATTTTTGAATTAAAAGAAAATAAGATCTAAGTTAATAATTAAATTAATTAATTAAAAGAAATATTTTTGGATTTTTGAATAATTAAGGAAATAAAATAAAATTGGTCAAAGTTAATAAAACCTAATTATCTAAATTAATTTTAATTTATTGCAAAAAATGTTAAAAGTTAAACCTATTTAAAAATAAATTAATTAAGTTAGTATTTATTTATAAAAATAAAGTGATGATTTTAATTTTAATAAATAAAATAATATTTTTTGTGTTTTTTCTGATTTTATGAGGAAAATTTATTAATTGGTTAATTTAAACAATAAAAATAATAATTAAAACCAAATAAATAATAAGAAATATAAAAGAAAAGAAATAACCCAATGGGGGTGCTAGGCCTGGAAAGGGGTGAAATCTACAATTCTGAGGCCCAATTCAAGCCAGCCTGTTTTGACTTTCTCCATTCCACGCGTATGCAATGACTAGAGACCATGGTGGATATTCAATTTTGGCCATTGGATTTGATCTGAAGCCATTTGGCAACCATCTGGATGGAGACATATGGTAGGTCACGCTCTTGATGCTGCATGGAATCGCCTGTAAATAAAATGCAACAAAGTTTTGGGGGACCTGGGATTCGAACCCAGGTCCCATTAGCCAATGCACTAGCGCTTCTACACTGGGCCACTGTAAAACTTTTGTTAATGGAATATGAAACAATTATTATATTTAAAACAAACCACTATGCCTGAAATAAAAAAAATAAGCGCGAATATTCAAAATCAATCAATCAGGGGAAGACACCTAGTCTTCTTCTCCACAGGTTTCTGGTTATCTTACCTGCGGATTTTTATCCGCAGCAAGATCCGTGGATTCGTCCTAAAATGCGCTATAGGCCATGTAAATGAAAACGGAGACCATCACCATGCTTGTCTCTCCTCCCTGAATACAACCATGTCCATGGTTTGTTCCAATTTTACCTGTAAAGAAAATGCCCAAAAACAAACCTCCAAAACCCTAGATTCGGGTATGGTGTTATAGCTCACAAAAACAAAATCAAATGATGTAGAAAGACTGGAAATTGATCGTTAAGCATGATTGTACAAAAAAAAATTGCTAAAAGGATTCAGGAATATGGATTCACGATTTCATGTACAGGGCTATGTTCAGGACGACTTACAGTGCGTTTCAGGTGGTTTCAGAACTTGTGAATGGTTGCAATCGCTTCAATGGATGTCAGGCAAGAAGGCTACGTTGAGCTTTTGCCTTGAATTGGACTGCAAGCAAGATTTCGATCTCCAACTTTTTCAAGCTTTTTTCAGTTTTTGTATTATGATTTTGGCAGCTTTTTGGTCGTGTCCTTGTATGCCTTGCCTTGTATGAGTAATAAGGAATGATTTAGGTTAAAAGTTGGGCCATGAATCCATGTGAATTGATGATTCAAGATTTGATATGATTTCTCCATTAAAGGCTTCCAATTTCTTTCCAAATCCAAGATTTTGTGCATGATATGGCTTGGCACGAATTTGATTGTGTTCACGATGTTAATTGAAAGCTGTATCAATCAAAAAGATCACAAGTTATTAATATTGAGATTTTATTTTGATTTAATTGATTAAAAATGAATTAAATCAATAAAAATCAAATAAAATAGAAAAACTAATAATTGGTTATGAAATTGAAGATAGGACACGTGTGTGGTGTGACAAGATCAAATCAAGTGGGAAAAAGTGGGCCCATTTGACAAAATATGAAGTTTTGGGGATAGTTGACTTTTGGCAATTTTGAAAAAATTCCCAACTTCAACAATGCATAACTTCTTCAATTTTGAACTTTTGGAAGTTTTCTTGGAAGTTTTAGAAACCTTGAGATATCCTCTAACCAACCCTTTTGGTATCATCTCATTTTTATATTCCATTCTCAAGTTATAAGCTTTGTAAAAAAAGGTGTTTTTGTTGACTTTCAAAAATGACCTATAATGTCCAAATTTGTAACTTTTTGTGAGAGCATTTCTTGATCTTGGGGTGTGGAGATGGATTGTAGGTAATTGCGTCCTCTTAAAAATGAGCTTTGGATGGGTCATTTCTCATAAAGTATGAGAAGGTTATGCTTGGTCAAAGTTGAGTTGACTTTTCCTGCATAACCCTAATTTAGCAACTTTTGAATTTTGATGAATCTTGAGCAATCCTTGATGAATCATGATCAACCCTTGATCAAATGATGAATTATCCTTAAAAATGAGAATGTTTACAAAAAATCTTGAGGTTTGACTATTTGTAGGTCACAGTTGACTTTTGCCCTAGCACAGTCGATTTTTGGGCCTCTTAAGAAATTGACTGACCAAACATCCTCTACAAGTCTTGAAATTTTACATGGATGAACTTGAGAGCATATTAGGAAATTGGGGAGCACTTGAGGCCATTTGGATTCAAGGACCTTGATGCAACATAAAACCCTAATTTTGAATTGACTGCCTTAGGAGATGATTTGACTGTCCAATTCTTGAGCCATCTTGAGCAACTTGGAGATTATTCTTGACATGTCTTGAGAAATATGGGAGGGAAAATTTTGGGGTACAATAGTTGCCCCTGTTCAATTTTCTTAAACCTGGGGATATAGATTGGCTTTCGGGCCTTTCGTGATCCGAAGGTGGAAGATAATTGAACACTAGAGTGACCAGAAATTTGCACTCGCATGACGTAGTATCAGCATTGTGATGTCGGGAATGGGCTTACAGATGCCATTTGGAGATTGTTGGTAGATGGTTTTGTCTCTTTTGACGGGTTGTCTCTTTTGACGGAGGAAAGCATCAAGATCTATGAACTCACTAGTATTCGACATAGTATACCGTTGAGGTTATAGCACTCATCCACGCTTTGACGTAGGGAAACATCTTCATCAAGATCTAGGAACGGTTTGGTCTTCAACGGAGTATACCGTTGAAATTAGAGAACTCATCCACTCTGTGACGGAGGAAAACATCAAGATATAGGAACTGTCTTGTCTTCCACATAGTATACCATTGAAATTAGAGAACTCGTCCACAATATGACATAGGGAAACATCTTCATCAAGATCTAAGAACTATCTGGTCTTCAACGTAGTATACCGTTGAAATTACAGAACTCGTCCACACTTTGACGGAGGAAAAACATCAAGATCTAGGAACTGACTAGTATTCAACGTAGTATATCGTTGAGGTTATAGTACTCGTCCACACTATGACGTAGGGAACATCTTCATCAAGATCTAGAAACTGTCTGGTCTTCAACGTAGTATACCGTTGAGGTTATAGCACTCGTCCATGCTTTGACGTAGGGAAACATATTCATCAAGATCTAGGAACTGTCTGGTCTTCAACAGAGTATACCGTTGAAATTAGAGAACTCATCCACTCTGTGATGGAGGAAAACATCAAGATCTAGGAACTGTCTGGTCTTCAACGTAGTATACCGTTGAAATTAGAGAACTCGTCCACACTATGACATAGGGAAACATATTCATCAAGATCTAGGAACTGTCTGGTCTTCAACGTAGTATACCGTTGAAATTACAGAACTCGTCCACACTTTGACGGAGGAAAAACATCAAGATCTAGGAACTGACTAGTATTCAACGTAGTATACCGTTGAGGTTATAGTACTCGTCCACACTATGACGTAAGGAAACATCTTCATCAAGATCTAGGAACTGTCTGGTCTTCAACGTAGTATACCGTTGAAATTAGAGAACTCGTCCACACTTTGACGGAGGAAAACATCAAGATCTAGGAATTGACTAGTATTCAATGTAGTATACCGTTGAGGTTATAGTACTCGTCCACACTATGACATAGGGAAACATCTTCATCAAGATCTAGGAACTGTCTGGTCTTCAACGTAGTATACCATTGAAATTAGAGAACTCGTCCACACTTTGACAGAGGAAAATTGTCGAGATTGAGAACCTTGTCTAAAATTCAACCGAGGATAATTCAATTGAGATTTAAGAACCGGTCAGGTCTTCGACGTAACTGCATCTTTCCTGAAAGGTAAAGGTCAGTCATATGCAATGCATGATATGGATCAGGCAATGATGTTCTCAAAATAAATGAGATTGTATTCGTATGATGCGTATATGCATGTATCATGATGTATGGGAATATAATGTTTTAGATGGGGAAAATAAATCCCGGAGCTGCTGGAGAATAGATTGAGTTCTTCATTTCCGCTGGGGATTATGAACGAAGATGATTGTGAGAATAAACCTGCAGGAGAAAAGAACTCCGTTGGGGAATTACTCTGTGGGGGAGAGATGTTATGCTGAGGATTTTAATGATAAACTCCGTTGGGGATTTCAACGATAAACTCTGCTGGTGATGGATTACCGTTGCTGGTGATATTGAATCTGTTGAGGATTGAACTCCTGTTTGGGGAAAGAAAGAACTTCGCTGGGGGATGATCTTTCGGTTGCAACTTGCTGGGGAGATTTATTCTTGTACTCCACTGGGGGTAAGTTTCCAAAGTCTGCTGGGGATGATTCCTCAACTTCGTTGGGGAAGATTTTTTAGACTGCGCTGGGGAAATGGCTCCACTTGGGGCATGTTGTATTCTGCCGGGGAACATTCTTATATTCCGTTGAGAAATATTAAGACTGCCGAGGATACTCTTATGCTTGCTGGGGAATATCTTTATACTCCGCTGGGGAATATTAAGACCTTCTGGGGATACTAAGCCTTTTTAGGGTTGATGGTGGATGAACTCTGCTTGGGGAGAGTATTACTGATTTGTTCATAGTTGCAAGTCCCAACTGGGAGAGCTACTATTACTGTCTTACTCTGCGGGGAGTGAAGGTATCTTGGTCATATTCTTCAGCTGAACCTACCTTGGTACCTGGTGGACAAAGCAACTACATAGTTCGGACAATTCTTATTCCCCCTGCTTCTGATATTACCGGTAATTCATCTTTGTTTCGCATGTAAATTTTTATGAGTAGCAATTAATGGCAAATGCATATATCAAAAATGAACATTGAACGCTCTTTGCAAAACAAAACAGATAAAGAGAAAACAGTTTGAGATTTCTTTGAAAATGAATTGTATTGATTTTGAAGTTTAGCCTGTAAATAGGCGTTTTTGTACAAGAGGCTGACGTCCTAGTAAGAGAACGCCACCGAACAAAGTTTACACAATTTGTGAAAAGAAAACAAAACATCTATGTGAATAATCCCACTGGGTTCCAACTCTACTATTTCCCTTATGTCCTCGAGCATCTCATCACTTTGCTACTAGTTGAAGATGAATCAGATTGATTGGTGCCGTCCGAGCTTGATAGTCGATACCGAAGTCTGGATGCAAGGTGATCCAATGAGACATAGTGTTACGCTTTAATCCCTAATTTTTTCCTAGACCTCCCTTTCGGGTTTTCAGTCCATCGCGATACCCTTTTTTGCCCAAGCAGCCTTTTCAGGTTTTCGACTTGCCGGGTGTATAGATTTTTTTATATTTTCATCCCTTATTTTTGCCCGAACCCTTTTGGTTCGCCGGGAGGCCCTTATTTTTGCCTAGGCCAGTCAACCTAGCAGGTCTTTGATTATGCGTAGTATCTTTTCACTATGTCTGCATTGACGGGGTGAGGAAGGTCGTCACCATCCATGGTGATTAGAATCATAGCTCCTCCTGAGAAAATGTTCTTAACCATAAATGGCCCTTCGTAAGTAGGGGTCCATTTGCCCCTGGGATCACCTTGAGGTAGAATAATGCGCTTGATTACCAGGTCCCCAACTTGATACTCTTGTCGTCTAACTTTCTTGTTAAATGCCTTGATTATCCGTTTTTGGCACGTCTAACCATGACAAATTGCAGTAAGTCTCTTTTCGTCGATTAGGTTCAGTTGATCAAGCCGGGTCTGAATCAAGTCATCTTCACTCAAACCTGCATCCTTCATGATCCGAAGAGAGGGTATTTGAACTTCAATAGGCAAGACTGCCTCCATGCCATAAACCAAGGAATAAGGTGTTGCCCCTGTTGACGTCGGTGTTGAGGTACGGTACCCATGAAGAGAAAATGGTAACATCTCGTGCCAGTCTTTGTATGTTACTGTCATCTTCTGCACAATCTTCTTGACGTTCTTATTAGCCGGTTCGACAACTCCATTCAACTTCGGCCGGTAGGGAGAAGAGTTATGATGTTGTATTTTGAATTGCTCGCAGAGCTCAGTGATCATCTTGTTGTTGAGATTGGTACCATTGTCCGTAATGATCCTCTCTGGTACACCGTATCGACAGATCAGATTGTGCCGAATAAACCCTGCCACAACGTTCTTGGTTACAGTAGCAAAGGAAGCCGCTTCAACCCACTTCGTAAAGTAATCGATCGCTACCAGGATGAAACGATGCCCGTTGGATGCCGTAGGTCGGATCTTGCCGATCATATCAATGCCCCACATTGCAAAAGGCCAAGGTGCCGTCAAGACATTCAGAGGTACTGGAGGTATGTGCACCTTATCAGCATAGACTTGGCACTTGTGACATGTCCGAGAATACTGATAACAGTCGGCTTCCATTGTGGACCAATAGTATCCTGCCCGTAGGATTTTCTTTTCCATGGTATGTCCATTGGAATGGGTTCTGAAAGTACCTTCATGTAACTCCGCCATGATCCTTTCTGCTTCAATCTTATCCACACAACGCAGTAAGGTCGAATCATGGTTACGCTTGTAAAGGATGCCATTGCTGATGAAGAACTTCACCGCGAACCTCCTCAGAAACTTCTTGTCATTAACAGATGCACCCTCGGGGTATTCTTGAGCTTCAAGATACCTCTTCACCTCATGATACCAGGGTTTAACTGCTACCTCTTCAGTCTCCATGTCACAGCAATGCGCAGGTTCGTCCAATCTTTCAATGATGATCCGGGGAGCCTCGTTGTCCCAATTGACCTTGATCATAGAAGACATCGTAGCTAGCGCGTCCGCCAACTGATTCTCCTCTCTAGGTATGTGTTCAAAGGTTATATCCTCGAAATGTGGAAGCAATGTCAATACATTCTCCTTGTAAGGAATAAGATTCGGGTGTTTCGTATCCCGCTCGCCTTTGATCTGACTGATCACGAGAGCAGAATCTCTGAAGACACTTAGAAACTTAATCCTTAGGTCAATTGCTGCTCGAAGACCCATAATGCATGCTTCATACTCTGCCATGTTGTTGGTGCAGTTGAAACATAGTCGGGCGGTGAATGGAGTATGAGAGCCTTTAGGAGATATAATCACGGCGCCAACGCCATTACCCAAAGCATTTGAAGCTCCATCAAAGTACATAGACCATCGGGATCCTTCCTCAGGTCCTTCATCCGGTCCAGGTGTCTCACAATCAGTTACCAACATGATATTCTCGTCCGGAAATTTAAAGTTCATAGACTGGTAATCATCCACTCATTGATGTGCCAAATGGTCTGCCAACACACTTCCCTTGATTTCCTTTTGGGTCGTATATTGGATGTCATACTCAGTTAAGATCATCTGCCATCTTGCTATTCTTCCGGACAAGGCAGGCTTTTCGAAGATATACTTGATTGGATCCATATTTGATATCAACAAAGTAGTGTGAGTCAACATATACTGTCTTAGCCGGCGAGCAGCCCATGCCAAAGCGCAGCAAGTTTTCTCGAGCAGTGAGTATCGGGTCTCACAGTCGGTAAAAGTTTTGTTAAGGTAATAAATAACATGCTCTTTTCGGCCAGACTCATCATGTAGACCCAGCACACACCCCATTGAGTTGTCGAGTACTGTCAAGTATAAGATCAGAGGTCTCCCTTCAACTGGTGGCATCAGAATGGGTGGCTCTTGGAGATACTCTTTGATCCTTTCGAAAGCGGCCTGGCATTAATAGTTCCAACATACTACATGATCTTTCTTTGGTAACTTGAAGATTGGCTCACAAGTAGCAGTTAGGTGAGAGATGAATCGGGCAATGTAGTTCAGATGTCCCAGAAAGCCTCTGACTTCTTTCTCTGTTCCGGGAGCTGGCATCTCCTATATAGCTTTCACCTTTGCAGGGTCTACTTGAATACCTTTGTAGCTTACAATGAAACCCAACAACTTACCAGATCTCACCCCGAAGGTGCACTTGTTCGGGTTTAACCTCAGTTTGTATAACTTCAACCTGTCAAACAGCTTCTGCAGATGGTCAAGGTGTTCTTCCTAAGTCCGGGACCTTGCAATCATATTGTCGATGTATACTTCAATCTCATGATGGATCATGTCATGAAACAAAGCAACCATGGCACGCTGATATGTTGCCCCAGCATTTTTCAGTCCAAAAGGCATGACCTTGTAGCAAAAGGCACCCCACTGAGTAACAAAGATCGTCTTCTCCATGTCTTTGGGAGCCATTTTTATCTGGTTATAACCGGAGAAGCCATCCATGAAGGAGAATACCTTGTGCTGAGCGGTGTTGTCAACCAGAACATCGATATGAGGTAGAGGGAAGTCATCCTTGGGGCTTGCCCTATTCAAATCCCTCTAGTCAACACACATTCGGACCTTACCATCTTTCTTCGGCACTGGAACCACATTGGCCACCCACTGAGGGTAAGAAGTAACTGCTAGAAAACCGGTGTCAAACTATTTCATAACTTCAGCCTTGATTTTCTCAGACATCTCTGGGCGCATACGGCGAACTTTCTGTTTCACTGGAGGACAGTCTTCCTTGGTAGGAAGGCGATGAACCACAATATCAGTATCTAACCCAGGCATATCTTCGTAATACCAGGCAAAGATCTCAACATAGTCACGCAGCATCTGAATTAACCGTTGCTTCACACTAGCTTCCAGATTTGCACCGATCTTGACCTCTTTCTTATCTGTCTCGGTACCCAGATTCACTGTTTCCACTGGCTCTTCATGTGGCTGAATGGCCCTCTTTTCTTGAAGTAACAGTCTTGCAAGTTCACTAGGCACTTCGCAATCATCTTCACCTTCGTCTTCGGCTAAGTTGATCGGATTTTCAAAGTCATAACTGGCAGTAGCAGAGTCGTTACCAGTGAGATCCAGAGTGGATGTGGACCTATATATGTGAGTGTGTGTAAAATAGCTGTTTTGCAATATATAATAAAGAAAAACAAGGAGCGCAATATTTGAAATGCAAAAAACGTCCAATGCTTTTATTAATGATATATGCAGTTAACACACAAAAGCCCTTACAAATGAAGCCACGGTGCCCCGGGTAAGACACCGGGCCGTAAAGTTTCAAACATTTTCTGTTACAAATTCAAAACAAAAGTTTCATTACTGGGTAACAAAAGTAATAGGGATGAAGTCCTTTGCTGTCCAGTTGCTTGGTCCATGTCGGTTGTAGGGTAGATCCAGCTGTCGAACTCAGATTCTTCAACGTCGTCTCCAATGGCATTCACTCCCGAGTTGCTGATGAACACGGGGGGTCTTCCGATCCTTGCATTCCGAACAGCCCTTTGAGCTTCTGTAGTGAAACCCAAACCAAACTTGTTAGTCTTCTGTGTAAAATCAGGAAGTCGGCCCCAATTTGCACACCCACCTTTCTCAACAACAGCCCGGGCATCCTTTAAGGAAGCCATTTTCATAGGAGAATATTCAACCACGGTCTCAGCTGATGCCAGTGTCTGGGGAACTTCTTCAAACTGCTGAAATGGGGTCTCAATGAACTCCCCATCCATCTCTATGTATCGAAAAGAGTTGAGGTGGCTAACCATGTACTCCTCCTCTCCATGTACTGTCACAATCTTCCCTTTAACCGGGTACTTCAGCTTCTGGTGGAGCGTTGAGGTTACGGCCCCGACTTTGTGGATCCATGGACGACCCAGCAAACAAGAATAAGATGGCCTAATGTCCATCACATAGAATGTAGAATTGAAGACCTGAGAACCAACCTTAATCGAAATATCAACTTCTCCGTGCACCATCCTCTTAGACCCATCAAAGGCCCTGACAACAATGTTGCTTGGTTTCAACTCCAACCCTTTGCAATCCAACCGGTCTAGAGCTTTCTTAGGCAAGACGTTCAACGAAGAACCAGTATCCACCAATACATGAGCGAGAGTAGTGCCCCTGCATTCAATGGAGACATGCAGGGCATCATTGTGATTCTTCCCTTTAGCAGTGAAGTCGGCGTCAGAGAAACCTAACCCATTATCAGCCGTCAAATTGGCCACACAATCTGTAAACTGATCAGCTGATGTCTCCTGTGGCACGTGGGCAGTCTTCAAGAAGGTAATCAGAGCCTTGGCATGGGCCTCTGAATATAACAACAGTGACAACATAGAAATATTGGATGGGGTTTGCCCCAGCTGCTCAACTACGTTGTAGTCCCTCTTTTTAATAATCTTCAGGATCTCTTCCATCTCTTGCTTGGAAGCTTCAACAGTAATTGTCTTTGGTGCCTCCGTCTAGGCAGGCACATTAGTGGTGATCCCTTTGCCCCGAATGTCAGATGACTCGGCGACAGGGGTAAGAACCGGAACTTGAACAGGAATAGCAGGTACACTGGCAGGTGTAATAACAACTAGTTTTCAGACAGTTGGTGGAGCAATATCAGGCGAGAAAAGCCTTCAGCTACGGGTGACTTTAGCAGGTCCAACAATGTTGCTGACGTCAGTATCAGCATCCAACTCTTGCTTAACTCCGTGAAAATAAACATCAGCCCCATAGTGCCAAGGGACAGCTTTATCAGAGGTATAGGGGATGGGCCCCGGAACAATGATGATCACAGGTGCGATTCTTGGAACAGATGTAATCCTAACAGGCTTCCTCGAGGGAGCCTTGGAAGAATTGTCGAAAATGGTAATGATGGCAACTTCTTCAGAATGAATTACGGGAACAACAGTCTTCTCAAACAGAATTTCTCTACTATCCATCAGGTGTTGGATACCTGATTTCAAAAGCGGACAACAGGTAGGTAGAACAGAACACACATGACAGCCTTCGTCATAGCCCGGAAATAAACCGGCTAGCAAAAGGTTCTTCTTTATAGTCTTCAGAGGGGTAACAATATCATTCACAGAAACCACGAACGAATCTTCTTCTATAGCATTTGCTCCATGCTTGGGCATAGGAGCAGTCACAACATTAGGCCTCTCGGGCGCCTCAAACTCAATCTCCTTCACATCAATTAAGTCTTGTACCTTGTTCTTCAAAACCCAACAATCGTCTGTATTATGCCCCGGGATATCAGAGTGAAAAGCACAGCGGGCATTAGGGTTATACCTCGGTGATGTGGTATTTGGATTCTTCGGGGCTTCCTTTAGAACCACCAGATTAGTCTTCAGCAACTGTGGCAGAATCTGAGATAAGGTCATGCTGAGACGGGCGAATTGCCTTCGAGGTCTCTCATACTTTTGTTGATTGTTGTGCTTCGGAGCACCAATAGGTTTTGAAATAACAACCGCATTAACAGCTTGGCGGTTTTCGGGTCTATTCTGTCTTCTTGCACTGTAGACATCACTGGACTCTTTCTTAAACGGTTTCTTCTCGGTGCTTAATGAAGCACCCTTCTGTATCTTACCAGCCTTAATACCAGCTTCTATCCTTTCACCGATCAAAATAAGCTCTGTAAACCCAGACGAAGAGCTTCCAATTAGATGGTTGAAAAATGGACCAGATAGGGTCCCCAAAAACATGTCAACAAGTTCCCGATCAGCTAAGGGTGGTTGTACTCTTCCGGCAAGGTCTCTCCACTTTTGAGCATAATATTTGAATCCTTCACCCGTTCCAATTGACATACCCTGGAGTTGGGTACGCATAGGAGCGAGGTTGGAGTTATACTGATACTTCCTGTAGAATGCAGTAGCCAAATCTTCCCAACTGTGGATACTGGCTCAGTCTAACTGATAGAACCACTCAAGCTGAGTCCCTGAGAGATTGTCTTGGAAGAAGTGGATCCATAGGTTCTTATCAGCTGTGTACGGCTGAATCTTCCTCACATATGACCGGAGGTGCAGCTTCAGACAAGAAACTCCGTCATACTTAGCAAAGGTTGGTGCCTTGAATTTGTGGGGATTGACTACCCCAGATGATAGACCTAGATCACCGAAGTCCAGACCAGGAACCTTTTGAACCTCCATAGCACTCAACCGGTCTTCCAGTTGCTTGTATCTATCCTCGACATGAGGATACTGTTCTTCATCATAGTCCGTCTCGTTGTCGGAGACCACAGGGCTAGGAGCCTTCCTTTCTTGTGGACTATCTTTCCCTCCAGATGAGGTGGTCAGCTCAACTTCATTCTGTAGCCTGTTTCCAAACCTGTGCCCTGTGTTGAACAGGATGGTCCTCTTCTTCTCTTTCAGAATCAGGGTCTTCAGGTCTTGCTGACCCTTAGCTAGACTCATGAACAGTTCTTGAAATTGGGCATTCTGGTCCTGGAGGGCCTTGATGGCTTGCTCAGTTGAAGGTTCTGTGGACATGATGAGTGAGTGCTGAAATAAACAGCAAAGAAAATAAGAGACCTGTAAAGGGTACCTGTTTATGAAGTGCATGGGATGAAATGCGTATGATTTATGATTTAAAAGACAATTGAGAGATTCAATTTGTAAACAAGAAATGAAACACACTTTATTAGATAAACTTTAGAATTCAAATTGTTCAACTGATGCCATTAAGGCGTTACATGAAAAGAAATACTGAAAAGTAAAAATAAAACTTGGAAAGGAAATCATCAAAGGCCTATCAATGCTCCCATGGTCTCTTCTTCTCAGTGCGGACATAGTCGTTGAGAATCTGCTCGTTCTCCAGTTGCCTAGTCAGCTTCTGGATCTTTTGCTCCTGCTCGTTGAACTTCTCTCGGTAAGAATCTTGTTCATCCCTCAGCTGCATCCAAGACACCTTCAGTGCCCCAATGTCAGTGGGCATATAAGGATGGAGGATGGTTGGAAGAACCCCTTCTTCATTAGCAACTTCAAGAGTGACAGGCCGAACGGCTTCATATGGCATACCCAACTTTTGGGAACGGATACGGACCCATATGAGATATGGCTCCATCGGGAGTGAAGTCTTTGGACCCAACTCATGTGGATCAGATTGGTGAACTCTGTCCCAAGCCCTTATGAATCTACGATGTTGCTCATCGCTATCTCCTTGGAAATCAAAGATGATATGAGGCATTAGTATCTCATAAGGTCCTTCTCTTCTGGCTCTTCCAAATTGACGGAGAGCTAAGCATGAGTTGTAAGAAATTCCTCCATGGGTTCCTATCAATGGAACATTAGGATACTCTCCACAACGATCAATGATAGTCACTTCATCCATACCTTTGAGAGTCCAAATGATGTCATTATGAGAGAGAGATATCACCCTATAAGCCCAGCCCATTCCTTCTTTGTTCTTCAGCACTGACTTGGGAAGGTGCGAAATAAACCACCTTTCCAACAAAGGAGCACAGCATATCAAGGTTCCCCGCTTTCGGGCAGTACGAGCATAGAGATGATGAAGGATGTCACCCAAGAGAGTGGGTACCGAATTCTGAGAGATGAAGATCTTTATCGCATTAACATCAACAAAAGTGTCAGGATTCGGAAACAATACCAAGCCATATATCAGGAGAGCCAGAATATCCTCGAACGCCTTAAAGTCTAGGCTATCCTAGAAGTAGTTAGCCTTGCCAACCAAGAACTTAGTCAGAAAGCCTTTTACTCCACTCCTAGTCTCCCAATTAGCCATTACCTCCTCTTTGGTCAAATGAAGGGCTGCAGCAATCTCTTCGGGCCTAAGGGTCTTCTCCCAACCAGTAAACGGGTTCTGCTCTAGAAAAGAGATACCGAGCAGCTCAGAGAACCCTTCTGGGGTGGTGTTTACAGTGATTTCTGGTAAACAACCGCTAGTCCTCCAAACTATCAAATAATCTTAATGATTGTTATTTAATCTCTCTGGTAACTTGCAGGATCGACTAGATTGATCCTATGGGGTATTGGTCGTTTGGATAACTCTAATTGTAAAACTGATATTCATAGTTAGGATTTGTATTTGGAATGTTTTATAGACGTTCAACTCACTTCGATTACCCTATTAAAAGGATCTAATGACATGATCAAGTAAAGACATCCGGAACTGAATTGAATAAATAAAGATTCGATTGCAAAGAAATGTGTACATGTAGAAACAAGTAAATAACTTTGAGTGTAAAGACTTTAATGTAAAAAGCATGAATGCAAAAGCATGAAATGTAAAAGAGTTTCTTAAATGTAGAGGATTCGAAATAGAAGGAAAGCATTTAAATGCAAGAAATCAGTAAATGACTTTAAAGGTAAAGGTATTTAAAGTAAAAGCATGAATATAAAAGCATGAAATGTAAAAGAGTTTCTTAAATGTAGAGGATTCGAAATAGAAGGAAAGCGTTTAAATGCAAGAAATCAGTAAATGACTTTGAAGGTAAAGGTATTTGAATGACATTGACATGAAGATAGAAGATAAACTGGAAAAGATAAAGAGTTTTACTGAATTATAAATATTTGGTGTTATCATACGTACATTGTTCGAGCATTCGTTTCCCTAGCCATGTGGTATTTTGAATGTTTACTGAATTTTGTACAATAGATATGACACACGAAATCCTAATGCTAAGACTTCTATTTATACTACTTCGACCATAACGGTCTTGCCTATAAGATTCTGCCACGTTCAGAACATGCAGAGCACTGCTCCTCTCTAGCTTTCACGCGTCTTCGAATGCTCCAGCGCATATATATTTGAATTCCAACATCTCGCTCGCGTTTGAATTTCAAATGCTTTGGCAATCTTCGCTTCGAACTCATTTCACAGAAACAATCTCGATATCACTTCGAGGCCTCTTTTAAATATATCTTCAACTGTCACTCGAAGCTCCATGCTTAGACATGCCTGCTCGAAGAACCGCTTCTACCATTCCGAACTGTTACATTCTGCTTTATTCCAACGAAACATCCATATTGCTTCATTTCGAACAGTGTCATCAAAATCTTCAGCCAACAAAATGCCCCTTTAAAATATGTATTTCGATCCTTTGAGAAACACTTATTTTAAATATATTTGCAAGATTTTGATGTGACCTTTGAGTTATCGTAACATTTATTGTGTATGACCCCAATCACATCAATCACGATGCCTCTTGGATTTCTTAACCGTCTTGAATCAGTATTTCACAGCATGGTGCAGTTATAAAACAATGATTATTATGAATCACGCTTATTACCAATATCAGCCTTTACGCCACCTCCTTCTCAATCCAACCCACGACTCCCACGTATCCTAGTCTCACTTAGTGGATGTTTATCCACACTATAAAAACCAATCAACTTAGTCTTTTATTCTTTTCCATATTCTGAAACTTTTCTTCCTCTCTTCTCACCGAAACCCTAAAACTTCCAACAATCTTCAACAATGTCTTCTACAACATCATCCCAACTGAAGAAAACTTCCAAAAAGAAAGGCAAGAACACAGGAACAATAATGGAAAGCAAGGTTGGTACTTATCAAGGTCAATCTGTGCTTATCCCCCAAATGATCTCCAAAGAAAAGGAAATGCTCTACGCCTCTCAGGTATTGATTCCAACTAACGCTGCTGGAAAGAGGTTTGCTCTAATGGGTCCTCTTACAGTCTTTGAAATCTTAAAAGATACTAGAAAAATATTCCCTGTCTGTTACAACTTTAAGCCCTTGTTTAATAAGATGGATATCCCTAAGATAGGCGAGTCTTCTGATTCGACAACCATAGAAACTCCAACCGTTCCCCCAAAAGATCCCTTTGTGTTAGACTACGTGAAGAGCAACTTTAAACCATTCCGATCCTGCCCTACCTCTGACATAGCTTACCAAAACTGGATTACCAAAGTAGAATCCAAGAAATCCCAGCAATGGTAGTAATTAGGAATTTATAATTTGATTAAGTTATCGAAACCAGGCATCACCTATAGTCATCCATTATTATTTGCGTCCTTATATTTCTGGGACAACACCTACAACACCTTTCATCTCCCTGGGGGAATGATAACACCCACATTTTTCGATATAGCAGCCATCACTGGTTTGTCACCAGTAGGAGAAACCTACATCCCTGATAATGAAGAACACTCCAGCATTATTGACTTCGAAGTCAAATTAGCCAGTTTTTCCAAATTCATTAGCCATTACCACACTGAAGGAGATAGTGTGTCAGATGTGGAACATATTGCTTTCCTCACTTTATGGTTATCGAGATACGTATTCTGCAGCAGGTCCTTACAGGTAGCAAGCAGGTTCATCCCTCTAGCTAAAGACTTACATGAGAATAGGAGGGTATGTTTGAGCGAACTGTTACTTGTTGATCTTTACGAAAGCTTAAGATCAGCCGTTTCGAGTTTGAAATCCCATACTCCTAAAAACATCCTTCTAGCTGGCCCCTTCTGGTTACTCCAATTATGGCTTAATGCCATGTTTGAACCCTCACTATCAACTGCTGACACCGTTGTTGAACAAGATCCAAAGATAGCGGATAGAATTATTGAAGGTACAAGACTGCGAAAACTGACCCCGAATGATGACAAAGATGACTTCAAGGTCCTTTTCTCAAAATACATCATGATTTTTTCCAAAAGACACAAATTTGAAGAGACCATGGCACCCTTTGCTTCAAGGACTCATGGACCATCATGGTTCACCATGTCTCTTTTAGAAGCAGTTAAAAGTAAAGAAATTCAAAATATTTGGAAAGCATTTTTTGCTTCCTAGATTAATTTCCTCACGAATCACTCCTTCCAAGAATCAAATCTTCTTCTTTGCCTATCAACCTAACTTTGTTTCTAGACAATTTGGGCTGTGCCAACTAATCCCTGAACCTCTGTTCCAAACAGAGAGTGCCATCACTTCTGGTCGAACCTTTAAAGTAAGAGAAGCCAAACTGCAACAGGAACAATATCAAGACTTCGCTCAATTTGAACTACTACCCTTTGAACCCACACACTTCACAGCGAAGGGTTTTCTGGAATGGTGGACTAAGTTCTACCAATCTTATATGTTCGATACCCTCTCCATTCAACAGAAACTAACTGATGCGTTCGATGTGCAGGTAGACTCCAAGAAAGGTATGTTCACTCACGCCAAAGAGATTAGGGCTTTTCAAAATTATTTCAAAACCACTTATGATCCAACACACTTGGAAACCAATGTGCATCAAGCGGTTGAGACCTTGAAGGAAAAATTTAAAGAAAAAATTTCTAAGCTCAAACTTCCTTCAGGGTTGTCACCTGAGGATAGGTATAGGTTGGCACTCAAAATGCATCCACCTAAATTCCCTAGATTGCCTACCTCAGAACTGGCTCTGGCTTGGTTTCCTCCATACCCTTGGTGGTTCACTTGCAAAGAAATGTTCAAATACCTTCAAAAGAAACCAAAGCCATCTGAGACTGTGACATGGGCTCGTCATTGGCTCCATGATTTCCCAGGACATCTTCGCTATGACCTTTCTGCCATGTCGATTATATCTAATCAAGGCGCAGGTGCGAATGCTTGGGAAAATCCCAAATGTTTCTTACTTTCTCCATTTTTAACTTTTACCTTAATTGTTTCGATTTTCAGCCATCAGAATAAAGTCCATTGCTTCGAAGTCTAAAGAAGGAAGTACCTCCCAACAATCTGTCGAAACCACTGATGATGTGACCTTATCCATACCAACAACAACTACTGCAATAACCACAACACCAGCAATAACAACTGTTCTGACCCCACAGGTAATCAATTAGCCCTGATGTTTCGAATAAACTAAATTTCATGATTTAGATCTAACTCATGTTTAAATCTTTTCAGACTAACAAACTCCCACCAACCACTCCGAAGAAAAGGAAAACAAGCACTACTGGGAAGACTCCCAATGCTGGAGGGAATTCACCGACCGCTTCAAAGAAGAAGCAGAAGAAAGAAATTTCCAAAGGCGCTGCACCAACTGGCATTTCTGGACTCGATTCCAGAGATGCTTCTCCCTTAACTAAATCCAAAAATCCACCTTCGACCTCCAACGTAATGTTGGAACATATAGATAGCAACCTTTCCTCTGAGAACCCACAGGTAAATTGAACTTGAATTTTTAACAAAAAATAGTTATTCATTACCTTGGTGCATGCTCTTAATATTCTTTGTCTCTATAGGACATTTTGAACCCAACTCTTACCACTTCGACTTCTCCATCAAAGACTGCTGCTCCCATCAACTCTTCTCCTCATGGGGACTCCAGTAACCTGGTGCAAAACAAAGGATCCTCCAACATGGCGGTTCCGATTGGGGCTTCAGAGCAGCAAGATGACCAAAACACTTATCTTCCTTTGAAAGAAATGAATGAAGCAATGCTTCATGAATTTGCAGAGATTTTACCAGAAACTTCTCTTCAAAAGTCCCCTCTCGAAACCCTTCAAGAGAACCCAAAGGACATTCATGCTGAAGAAGAGAAGGCTGATTCTGATCAAGAGAATGAAGAATCTGCAGAGGAAGGATCCAAGGAAGAAGATGCCCAAAATGGTTCGACTGCTGGAACAGAGTCAGATGCCAATAGCAGTGAGAACAATGATATCGAAGTGGTGGATCTGGTTGATAATGAAGAAGGCAATGAGCAGGAAACAAGTGAAGGTGATGGTGACCATCCAATGAGCCTATGGAAGTCGAACTGGATGTAACTCCCTTGCGCATGGAACTTCCTCAATCGTCTCAATCTCAAATGACTGAAGAGGAGCTAGCTCTCCTAAGATGAAATGACCCAATTGGGTATATGAAGGCTAAACTAGCTCAAAGGGACATTCCTCTTGCTAGGGCTGGCACTAGTTCGACTAACAATCCATTTCCCTAAGATGATAGAGTTGTACTCCTTAACAGAATTAGGAGAACAATCCTTGATGTGGACTTGTTCGAAGTGCTCAAACAGGATAGTACAGCTTGCTATACCATGAAGGAGCTACTTACGCAAGTTAACCTCGCCACCTGCTCTTTGCCAGTCAGCACCATATTATTCGATCTTCAATCTCTGTTAGATAACGTGACTGGGTGTCTTCTTCAAGATGAATTTGCTACTAAAAAGGTCCAGGAAAAACAAACTGCCATGGACGTTGCTTATGAGTATGCTTCAAAGCTCTCTAAAGAAGCTGAAGACCAAGCCATGCATATAAAGCGAGCCAAAACTAACTATGAAGCTCGAGCTCAGTCTATTATTCTCTGGGAAAAGCAAATTCAAGAGCTTCAACAAAAGGTTAAGGAGGCTCAACAACAACAATTGGCCTATGAAACCAATACTGCTGGCAATCAGTTCGAAGAGCTCCTCAACAAAGGACTTGCAGAGATGGAAGCACCAGAGCAACTTAAGGGAGAAGTAGCTACCCTAGAAGGAGCAAGGCGTTTTACTCAACAAAGGCTTGAGTCCTTTCGGAGTACTTTTAATAGATTGAGGAACAATGCCTATTTTTAAATCTCTTGTTTATTTAATTAGTTTTGAAACTTGGTTGAACTTTGTTCTGTAATATCCCTACAACGCCATTTTGGCAATCTATATTACCATTTTGGCATTCCTTTATGATGTTTCGATTACGTTGTTATTATTCGAATCTCCTGCAGGCGTGGCTTATATTTCTTTAAATATTTCCCATTAACCTTTAGGATTCGCTTATCATCAGCCAACTCTTCGATTTCATATGCATTGTTTGAAAATATCTTTACTATTCGAAAATGTCCTTCCCAATGAGGTGACCATTTACCTAATGTTTTATTTTTCTTGTCCATGGGCAATATGACTTTCCAGACTAAGTCATTAATAGTGAATGCTTTTCCTTTCACCCTTTTGTTATATGCCCTGGCTACCCTTTCCTTTTGTCTCATTAGGACTTCCAATGCATGCAATCTAACTTCATCTAACTCAACTAACTCATTCATCATCATCTCCCAATATAATGCAGATGGGATCTCGCTTTGTCTTTGAATTCGAACTGATTGTAGATGAATTTCCACTGGTAGAACTGCATCATGACCAAATGTTAGTTGGAAAGGCGTGGTGTTAGTAGCTTCTTTAGGAGATGTTCTACAGGCCCATAGTATTTGGTCCAAAGTCTTGTGCCAGTTCCTTGGCTTTTTACCAACATGTTTCTTAATTAACCCTATTATCACTTTATTGGTTGCTTCGACCTGACCATTTGCTTGAGCATAATATGGTGTTGACGTTAGTAATCTAAACCCCATCTCTTGAGCAAATTCTTGTATCTTCCTACCAGTAAACACAAAACCTTGGTCTGTGGTTATGCTCTCTGGCAATCCGAACCTATAGATAATTTGTTTCTGTATGAACTCAATAATAGCCTCTTGATCAGCAGCTATTAATGGTATTGCTTCTATCCACTTGGTAAAATAATCTATTCCTACCAAGATATATTTCTGTCCTTTAGACGAAGCAGGATTAATTTCTCCTATTAAATCTAATGCCCATCCTCTAAAGGGCCATGGTTTAATGATCGAATGCAACTCACTTGCAGGAGCATGTTGAATACCTGCATGTTTCTGGCATTCTTCACACCCTTTAGCAAAGTCTATATAATCTTTGAGCATGCTGGGCCAATACATGCCATATCGAAACAACAACCATTTCATTTTATGACCTGCTTGATGTGCCCCACATGCCCCATTGTGGACTTCTGACAATGCTAAGTATGCCTCACTTTCTCCTAGGCATTTCAGTAATACGCCTTCCTGGGTCTTTTTGAACAATTCATTTCCCATGAGGACATATGATAATGCTCTATATTTTACCTTCCTATCAACATTCAATGTTGGATTTGTTAAATAACTCACAAGTGGACTTCGCCAGTCTGCATCTGATAAGGTGTCTATGGCTAGCACTTCGAATCCCTGTTTCTCAGTACAACCTAATTTTATATTCTCTAGATCTGATGGTATGAATCTAGTAGCCATAACTCTACCTCTTAATTCGACCAAATCCTCAAAGTTTTTGGTAGAAACTTTATAACTTGAAGCCAACTGTGCTAATTCATTTGCTTCTTGGTTTTCTATTCTTGGTATATGTTGAATATCCATGTATTCGAATTTTCTAAGTAGCCTGTTAACTATGACGAAGTATGTCATCAGATTTTCCTTTATGCATTTGTACTCCTTTGTTATTTTCTTGACCACTAACTTTGAGTCTCCTTTAATTTCGACTCTAGTTGCCCCCAATTCCAACAAAGCTTCAAGTCCAACAATAAGCGCTTCGTACTCATCTTCGTTGTTCGAGCAACGAGGACCATCTAACTTATACTTGAATTTTGTTGGAATTCCTTCAGGAGAAATTATAAGAACTCCAACACCACTACCATCCCTATGGGTCGAACCATTAAAGTATAATTTCCAAGGTTAAATTTCAACGTAACCCATGACAGTCTTTTCAACCAGTGAATGGTCCACAATGAAATCAGAAATTACTTGGCCTTTCACAGCTCTTAAAGGCATGAAAGTCAAAGAATATTCTGTTAAGGCTAAAGCCCATTTACTAACTCTGCTATGCATTATTCATTTCGAAAGCATGTGTTTGATAACATCGAAATGAGATGAAACATAAACGTCAACAGGCTTTATATAATACTTAAGTTCCATACAAGAAAAGTACAAACAGAGACATAGCTTTTCTATATTGCTATATCTAGTCTCTGCATCATTCAATACCCTACTTAAATAGTATATGGCTCTTTTGATGCCATTGCTATCTTCTTGTGCTAACACACTACCTATACTAACTTCAGAGGCAGATATGTACAATCTCATGGGCTTTCCCCATGAAGGTGGAGACAAGATGGGAGGCTGAGAGAGATATCTTTTTATCTTATCAAATGCCTCCTGATGGGCTTCGTTCCACTCGAAGGCTTGGCCTTGCTTCAAACGAAGCAACAGAGAGAAAGCTTGGGTTCTTCCACTTAGATTCGAAATGAACCTTCTGAGAAAGTTAATCTTCCCTAGCAAAGATTGCAGCACCCTTTTTGATGTAGGTGCTTTCGTCTCCACTATGGCTTTGGTCTTATTTTGGTTGATCTCGATTCCTTTTTTATGAACCACAAAGCCAAGGAAATCTCCAGCCTGCACAAAAAATGCACACTTAAGGGGGTTCATTTTTAAGCCATGTTTTCTCATTCGTTCGAATGATTGGCTCAAATGATGCAAATGGGTTTCTGCAGATATAGATTTGATGACTATATCATCAATATACACCTGCATAAAGGTGTCAATGAAATCATGGAAAATCGAATTCATTGCACTTTGATAAGTTGCCCCAGCATTTTTTAAACCAAAATGCATCACTACCCATTCGTAGGTGCCTAAGGCTCCTGGGCAACGAAATGCTGTCTTGGCAACATCTTCTTCAGCAATAAAAATCTGATTGTACCCAGAATATCCATCTAACATACTTAAATATTCGAATCCTGCAGCAGAGTCTACTAACATTTCTGCCACAGGCATGGAGTACTCATCTTTAGGGGTTGCAGTATTTAAATCCCTAAAATCTATGAAAATTCTCAGAGAGCCATTTTTCTTAATAACAGGCACTATATTTGCTAACCATTCGACATACCTTGTGGTTCTGATGAATCTGCAGCGCAGAAACCTTTCGATCTCAGCTTTGATCTTTGTGAGAACCGCTGGTGTGAATCTTCTAGGAGTTTGTTTGATGGGCTTCTTGCCATCCTTGATGGGAAGTCTGTGTTCCACTAACTCCCTCTTTAAACCAGGCATTTCATCATAGTCCCACGCGAAGCAATCTTTGTTTCTCTTGAGGACTTCGATCACTTCCTGCTTGAGGCCTGGATTAAGTTTTGCGCTTATGTAGGTTATTCTTTTAGTGTTCTCATCCCCCAGATTCACTTCTTCAAGCGGATCCTGCGCCAACATTTTGGCACCTGAGTCTATGGGGTCCCTCTCGAAGCCTAAGGGTTCTTTGCCATAGATGGCATCTAGCCTTTGATCTATTTCGTGTTCTTCAAAGGGTGAGCCTTTCGAGCCATCCCCATTTATTTCGTTCACTTCTACAGCCATTTATCTATTTCAGCCTCTAAGGCCGCTTTCCATTCGTTCTCAGCCATATAGGCCGAAATCCTTTCGAAGAAGGAGGACTCAATCATGAGCAAGGTTGTCAAATTCCCATCCTGCTGGCCGTCTTTGCATAGTACCTTCAACTCCTTCATCTTCACTGACTATTATTCTATCCCAATATATGCCATCATGGCGAAGGGTCATATAATAGTGTGCGTTCCTGGTTTCATTGATTTCGTCATTGGGGACACAAGGAGCAATCTTGGCCAAATGTTTGTCATAATTCCTTTTGTCAACTAAGTTGACTGCTGTCATGAAGTAACTCTAGTCCGCTTCAATGTTCTCCACAATCCCATCTTCTCTCCATAAAACCAACCTCTGATGCATTGACGAAGGAACTTCTCCTACGCCATGAATCCACTCTCTTCCTAACAACAAGTTGTAGTTGGCTTTGGCTTCGATCACCATGAACATGGTGGGCCTACAGCTCGATCCTATCGTCAAGTCCAGTTGAACTACCCCCAATGTTTGACCTACTTTCCCTTCGTAGTTGGACAGGACCATGTTGTGTGGTTTGATGTCACCCTCGCGTATTTCTAACTTTTTCAGCATGAAATGGGGTATTAAGTTAACTGCAGCGCCCCCATCCACTAAGACCTTATTTACGCCATGGGCACCAACCTTTGCCCGAATGAATAATGGCTTCAGATGATTTTTCATAGCTGGCTCTGGGCGCTCGAAGAAAGCATTCTGCTCCTCGACAGCTCCGTTATCCATTACGTAGTAACACACAGGCCTATGCTTCATCAGATCTATTGTATCATCCTCCTCATACTCTTCGATTTCAGTTTCCTGTCCAAACTCACAAGGTAGTACAGATACCACGTTGCAATTGATATTAAGTGAAGACTCCCCCTCTGATTCGAAGTTGTCCGTTAGCATATCCTCGTCTTCTTCTGGACCTGGTGTGTATTCCTTCGATTCATTTGGTTGTGTTTCAGAGAAGAGTCTCCTACTAACTGGGGGTTTGTCCTCAGGTTGATTATTTGGTGTGGGTTTGTTGGTGCTTGATTCTCCTTGGTTTTTTATCGAAGTTGCTCCTTTATTTGCCATAGCTTCCCTTTCAGCCTTTCGAATTCTCTGTTGCCTTCGCCACTGTGATCTTGACATTGGGTTTCTTCCTTTGTAGTTTTCTAACCTCACTTCTTCCCTCTTCGCCATGTTGAACTTCCTTTTATATGTCATGGCGTGGCGTTTCGTTCATTGTTTCTCTATTTGTCTTTGCCCTTGTCAGTTCTGACTTGCAGCCATTTTTCTGTTGGTATTTCAGCAGGAATTTTGAACGTCACCCTTCGTGCGCCTTTGGGATGAGGACTATCAGGCCTTCGTTGAGTGTATTTGCTATCGAAACGTTGGCCCATCTGACCAGTCTCTTGGTGGTTCCAGCATGGGGCGAAAGGGATTGTTTCGAAGGCTCTGGCCATACTTTGATCGTACACTGCAGAACACCTTGGGCATACTAGGCATTTGGTTGCCCCTTTGTAACAGCGAACCAAAAACTCCAACAAACTTTCTCCAGCTTTAGGGTAACACCTGAATAACTGGTTATCCTGGCGCCAGTTGATGCCAGTTCGTGCCCTTTGTTTCCTCTCGAAGTTTGCAGCAATTCTCTGGTTGCAGATGATGTTGTATCTAGGGCATAGTATCATTTCGGCATCTCCTTTGTGGCACAACATGAGGTAATCTTTAAGACTATCATCCCCAGCATAATTATCCTCCATTTTGTATTTTTCTTTTTCTAAGTCTCTCTCCATCTCCTCCATTTCAGAACGAGGTCTCTCCATATCCACCATGTTAACATCTACATCCTCCCCCTTTATGTCATCATCTCCCTATCCTGTAGGTGTTACATCTTCGATTTGGATTCTTGAACTTTCTGGGGCAGAATACTTCACCAAGTAGTCAAACTTTCCACTGGGCTCTCCTAAAGTATCCCATATTTCTTTCTGAGGGGAGGCTGGCTTTGTGATCTGGACTTTCTCCAATTTTAGCCTCAGGCCTTCAGTAACATGTGTCAACTCTTGCTTTTGGTTCTCCTGGCCTTCAGTAGCCTGCGTCAACTCTTGCTTTTAGTTCTCCTGGCCTTTAGTAGCCTGGATCTCTTCCGAAACAGCCAAAGGTACTGCTTCGATCGAAGCCTCTAGTTGCTTGTGGACGTCCTCAGTGACCCCCTTGTTGACTTCGACTAACACCCAGTTTTCATTCTCAGTGCCTTTTTCTCCTAATGGAGTGTCATCTTGATATGCTTCCACCATATTGATTTCTCCAATGCATGCAGGCTCAGAGTAATTGGTGTCTGCGTCATCCAAAGGATCTTCATCTACTTTCATTTTTGGTTTGTCAGCGAATTTCAATCTGCCATCCTTAATTGCATTTTGAATTAGATCCCTGAAAAGAAAACACTGTGAGGTTTTTTCGCCTAGGAAACTATGATACTTACAAAATCCTCTTTTCTTCCTTTGATCTAAAGGAGGTATTTTTACATTCGATGGCACAATGAGTTGGCCATCTTTGACAAGCAAATCAAAAATCTCGTCACACTTTGTTACATCCAAAGTATAAACCTTCTTTGGGAATTTGTCACTTTTCTCATTTTCAACAATTTCTTTCCCTTTTGTGGGAACTAATAACTTACAAGAGTAAGGTGGAGCTTGTTTCAATTCAGCGAGGTCAATTTTGACCTCTTCGAATTCAGGGTAATCTTCGGCTTCCTCAGCTCCAACATAGGAGACCCTTTCTTTCTTGTTATTTTTAAAAACTCGGGCCTTTTTGGCCTTTATCCTTTCGACTTGTCGAACCCTATCGGCTAATTGAGCCATGTCCCTCAAGTATTGTGTATCTAATTTCTTTCGAATAGAGTAATCCAGGCCGCCAGCAGCCATTTCGACTAACTCATGTTCAGGAACTACTGTGAAGCATCTAGATTTCAAGAGTCTGAACCTATTCAGATAATCATCTATGGGTTCAGTAGACTTCCTCTTGAAACTGGCTAGTTCCTTCAGACTTATTTTAGATTGTCCCATGTAGAACTGTTCATGGAATAATCTCTCCAACAGAGCCCAAGTATATATGGAGCCAGGAGGCAAAGTGGTGAACCATGTGAAAGCGTTCTTAGTTAGGGAACTTGGGAAATATTTGATCCTAAGGTCTTCATTATTTTCTATATCTCCTGCTTCGGTTAGATACCTGGCTATGTGTTCGACTGTTGATTCGTTGGTATCTCCAGCAAACTTTGTAAACTTAGGGACCTTATATCCCCTTGGTAAATCAGTATGCATTATGTAATCTAATATAAGAGAGGCATAATTTGGCCTTCTAATTCCTATATTGAGGCCATTTTGGGCCATGATCCTCTCTATCATGGTGGTTAAATTATTTTCTACCAAGATGTTATCGTTTCGAATTCTGTGACCGACTGCATCAGCATCTTGATTTCGACCCACCATGACAACTCCTCTAGGTTGTTCTTCTCGAAACTCTGGGACTTCTAACCTTTCGATCCTTGCCCCTGGTTCTATAATTTCCCTTTGTGGGCCTTGAATCATCGGGGCTTATAACCTTTGTGCCCTTGCCCCCAAATTAACCCCCTCTCTGACTGGTCTATAGGGTGGGTCATTAGCAATTTGTTCTATGATAGGTATGTTTTCTCGAACAACTGCCTGGTTCTGTCTACGCCTTTTTGGCGGAGCGAAGAAATCCGCTATTCGACTTATGTTATCCGCATTTTCTCTGTTTGTCACAGTTACATTTTGTACTATTGGGGAAAAGATCTCTTGCATAGTTTGCGCCAGCACTCCTATCATATTATGGTTACTATCATCCATTAATTGCCTAAAGGCCAACTGATTTTCTGTGGTTAAGATAGGAATTGCACTATAACCTACTGACCCTTGGTTATTTGTCATAAATTGATTTGCCCCAGACCCAGACCCTAATTGTGGTGACGTATTTGATGTCGAAGTGTGCAGACCCGCCATAAAAGATGTTGGCATCCTATAAGAGGAATTTTTGTGTCTGTTACCATCGAAACCGGGTGGTCTAGTTAGTGGGGTGGCGAAATGGGTTTATGTCCCTAATGGTGGGACGAATCCCCCAGGATAACCAATGGTTCCTGTATTT
This sequence comes from Vicia faba, assembly GCA_948472305.1. Lineage (NCBI taxonomy): Eukaryota > Viridiplantae > Streptophyta > Magnoliopsida > Fabales > Fabaceae > Vicia > Vicia faba. Next base: position 1,312,910,621 of record OX451735.1, on the reverse strand, counting down.
CCTAGGATCGAACTGTTAGTCGACATGCCACTTGTTCCATTCGTGGCTACACTACTGGTAGAAGATGCAACAGACTGTGTGTTCGAAGGGATCGTATTAGACGTTCCCGTCGAAGCGGACATATTAGTGCCTGTTCCATGTGGGATATTTTGTTCCCCTTGTTGATTGTTTGGATTAGACATCTTGTTATTACGTTTTCTTCTGGGTAAGGGTTGATTGCTATTGGTTATTCTACCACTTCTAAGGTTCATATAACAACGAACTTATCACTCAGAAAGCACTTTCACAATGATTATGTCTCAACAATCTTTACTCTGTTTTAAATTTCGTAACGACCAATGACGGTCCCACTGGGCGTGCCAATTTGTTTACAGTGATTTCTGGTAAACAACCGCTAGTCCTCCAAACTATCAAATAATCTTAATGACTGTTATTTAATCTCTCTGGTAACTTGCAGGATCGACTAGATTGATCCTATGGGGTATTGGTCGTTTGGATAACTCTAATTGTAAAACTGATATTCATAGTTAGGATTTGTATTTGGAATGTTTTATAGACGTTCAACTCACTTCGATTACCCTATTAAAAGGATCTAATGACATGATCAAGTAAAGACATCCGAAACTGAATTGAATAAATAAAGATTCGATTGCAAAGAAATGTGTACATGCAGAAACAAGTAAATAACTTTGAGTGTAAAGACTTTAATGTAAAAAGCATGAATGCAAAAGCACGAAATGTAAAAGAGTTTCTTAAATGTAGAGGATTCGAAATAGAAGGAAAGCGTTTAAATGTAAGAAATCAGTAAATGACTTTGAAGGTAAAGGTATTTAAAGTAAAAGCATGAATATAAAAGCATGAAATTTAAAAGAGTTTCTTAAATGTAGAGGATTCGAAATAGAAGAAAAGCGTTTAAATGCAAGAAATCAGTAAATGACTTTGAAGGTAAAGGTATTTGAATGACATTGACATGAAGATAGAAGATAAACTAGAAAAGATAAAGAGTTTTACTGAATTATAAATATTTGGTGTTATTATACGTACATTGTTCGAGCATTCGTTTCCCTAGCCATGTGGTATTTTGAATGTTTACTGAATTTTGTACAATAGATATGACACACGAAATCCTAATGCTAAGACTTCTATTTATACTACATCGACCATAACGGAACAGGTTAGTCCTTATGCAAAGATATACGCATGGGCATCATGATGACCTACAAAACAGAACAAAGATGAATCTCTCCTGTCTTTGAAATAGGTTAGTCCTTATGCAAGATGTATGCAATGTTATGATGTCATGATGTCATGATAATAAGCACACCACAAGTATCCACAAATAGAAAACATGGTAAAGGAACACAAGTCACATAGAGAGCCCTTAGATTTCAGGCTGGCAAGGAGCTTAGGTACTACCCTCTTTCAGTTCAGTTGGTTTAAACCTATCTTAAAAGTAGTAACCTGGTTCTAGAGGATCTCAATATCACTGACTACCCTCAATCGGTCATAATTCCAATTTAGCAACCTTTTCTTGCGGCCGGAATCATCGCGAGAGTTTAGTCTCAATGAGTGTAGCATACTGCTACTGTTCTATGGCCAAGTTGGTCAATTTAAGGTTCTAAGGTCAGTTGGTGCTTAATGACCCCTTAGAAGACCCATATTCTCCTCGTTCCAACACAAAGGATATCGGTACAGACTAAAGTGCCACACCAACGTAGCGACTGCTTCAACCGTGTCAGTCTATGCCGGATAGTTCCCTCACAGTTTATTGCTACTTACCTAAAGGGTATCCCCAAATCCGGGTTAGGATCTATAGAACTCCTATACAAGCCCACAAATATAAAGCATACAAAGCATACAATTGAAAACAACAGTGATCTAATCCTAAGGTACACCTCACTTATTATGTTATCCCCAGCAGAGTCGCCAGTTCTGTGATATAGTGGGAAGAGAACTGACTGTTTTTGGAATACTAGTTCGCGTTTTGCGTTTGTTTTTGCAAAATGTCGTGGTAAGCAAGAGTCGCCACCGTCTTTTATTTTATCCAACAAGGAAAGGAAAAAAAGCACAGAAAAATTCCTTTTTCGAGATATTTCTCGGGTTCGGGAGGTAGATTATAGAAAGGGAAGGTGTTAGCACCCTTTTTATCCGTGGTTATCCACGGGCTCTTAGGTACTTGCTCAATGTGTTTTCAAAATTTTCTTTTCTTTGTGTTTGTGGGTTTGAAAGAAGTTTTTGTTTGAAAGGAGTGTAAGTGCGAAAAGTTTTGTTTTGTTTTAGAATGAGCAAGTACTTAAGAACCATCTATCTACTCGAAAAAGGAATTAATCTGTGCTAATGTCCTTTAGACAATGCTATCCCACTATTGAGGAGTAGGTAGCACCTTCATTGGAGTTTAAGGGTCAATTCGATTAAGGGACGTGTGGTCACTAAAGTAATGTTAGGACGCCTTAGCGGTAACCCTAATGTCTTATATAATTTTATCCGAGGAAACCGTTTCGAGGCAACTATGATCTTTGGACAAGAGGGCGACCTCTAAAACTTCCTATACTCAATGACCACGTTCAAAGGCAACCAAGTGAGGTGTACCCTAAGAGTGCGCATGTGCGAGTGTATTGTTTTTCAGTTATTTATCTTTGTACATGTCATGGGTTATCTATGTTGATTTTAAGTTCATACATTGGATCTTGTCAGGCATTCCCTATTATCAAACATCTAACAGTGTATGGTTGCGGAAATTAAATCTAAACTATTACAAGGCGTTGGGTATTCACATCGCTAAAAGAAACCCTTTAATTTAAATTGTGGAAATAAAATAAAGCGATAAATAATTAAAGTCCTAATTAAAAGCTATTACATACCGGAAGCAATTACAATATTGGATAAAACGATACGCGTGCGAGAAATTAGATCGGGCGAGTTTTTAGGATTTTGACCCTTTTTTATTAAAGAAAATATTTTCGTTATTTTTGAATTAAAAGAAAATAAGATCTAAGTTAATAATTAAATTAATTAATTAAAAGAAATATTTTTGGATTTTTGAATAATTAAGGAAATAAAATAAAATAGGTCAAAGTTAATAAAACCTAATTATCTAAATTAATTTTAATTTATTGCAAAAAATGTTAAAAGTTAAACCTATTTAAAACTAAATTAATTAAGTTAGTATTTATTTATAAAAATAAAGTGATGATTTTAGTTTTAATAAATAAAATAATATTTTTTGTGTTTTTTCTGATTTTATGAGGAAAATTTATTAATTGGTTAATTTAAACATTAAAAATAATAATTAAAACCAAATAAATAATAAGAAATATAAAAGAAAAGAAATAACCCAATGGGGGTGCTGGGCCTGGAAAGGGGTGAAATCTGCAATTCAGAGGCCCAATTCAAGCCAGCCTGTTTTGACTTTCTCCATTCCACGCGTATGCATTGACTGGAGACCATGGTGGATATTCAATTTTGGCCATTGGATTTGATCTGAAGCCATTTGGCAACCATCTGGATGAAGACATATGGTAGGTCACGCTCTTGATGCTGCATGGAATCGCCTGTAAATAAAATGCAACAAAGTTTTGGGGGACGTGGGATTCGAACCCAGGTCCCATTAGCCAATGCACTAGCGCTTCTACCACTGGGCCACTTTAATACTTTTGTTAATGGAATATGAAACAATTATTATATTTAAAACAAACCACTATGCCTGAAATAAAAAAATAAGCGCGAATATTCAAAATCAACCAATCAGGGGAAGACACCTAGTCGTCTTCTCCATAGGTTTCTGGTTATCTTACCTACGGATTTTTATCCGCAGCAAGATCCGTGGATTCGTCCTAAAATGCGGTATAGGCCATGTAAATGCAAACAGAGACCATCACCATGCTCGTCTCTCCTCCATGAATACAACCATGTCCATGGTTTGTTCCAATTTTACCTGCAAAGCAAAAACCCAAAAACGAACCTCCAAAACCCTTGATCCGGGTATGGTGTTATAGCTCACGAAAACAAAATTAAATGATGCAAAAAGACTGGAAATTGATCGTTAAGCATGATTGTACAAAAAAAATTGCTCAAAGGATGCAGGAATATGGATTCACAATTTCATTTACAAGGCTATGTCCAGGACGACTTACAGTGCGTTTCAGGTGGTTTCAGAACTTGTGAATGGTTGCAATCGCTTCAATGGATGTCAGGCAAGAAGGCTACGTTGAGCTTTTGCCTTGAATTGGACTCCAAGCAAGATTTCGATCTCCAACTTTTTCAAGCTTTTTTCAGTTTTGGTATTGTGATTTTGGCAGCTTTTTGGTCGTGTCCTTGTATGCCTTGCCTTGTATGAGTAATAAGGAATGAATTAGGTTAAAAGTTGGGCCTTGAATCCATGTGAATTGATGATTCAAGATTTGATATGATTTCTCCATTAAAGGCTTCCAATTTCTTTCCAAATCCAATATTTTGTGCATGATATGGCTTGGCACGAATTTGATTGTGTTCATGATGTTAATTGAAAGTTGTATCAATAAAAAAGATCACAAGTTATTAATATTGAGATTTTATTTTGATTTAAATTGATTAAAAATGAATTAAATCAATAAAAATCAAATAAAAAAAATTAATAATTGGTCATGAAATTGAAGATAGGACACGTGTGTGGTGTGACAAGATCAAATCAAGTGGAAAAAAGTCGGCCCATTTGACAAAAGTTGAAGTTTTGGGGATAGTTGACTTTTGGCAATTTTGGAAAAATACCCAACTTCAACAATGCATAACTTCTTCAATTTTGAACTTTTGGAAGTGTTCTTTGACTTTTTAGAAACCTTGAGATGTTTTCTAACCAACCCGTTTGGTATAATATAATTTTGATATTCCATGCTCAAGTTATAAGCTTTGGAAAAAAAGGTGTTTTTGTTGACTTTCAAAAATGACCTATAATGTCCAAATTTGCAACTTTTTGTGAGAGCATTTATTGATCTTGGGGTGTGAATATGGATTGTAGGTAATTGCATCCTTTTCAAAATGAGCTTTGGATGGGTCATTTATCATAAAGTATTAGAAAGTTATGCTTGGCCAAAGTTGATTAGACTTTTCCTACAAAACCCTAATTTATCAACTTTTGAGTTTTGATGAATCTTGAGCAATCCTTGATGAATCATGATCAACCCTTGATCAAATGATGAATTATCCTTCAAAATGAGAATGTTTACAAAAAATCTAGAGGTTTGACTATTTGTAGGTCAGAATGGACTTTTTCCCTAGCACAGTCGATTTTTGGGCCTCTTAAGCAATTAACTGACCAAACTTCCTCTGCAAGGCTTGAAATTTTACATGGATGAACTTGAGAACATATTATGACATTGGGGAGCACTTGAGGCCTTAGGAGATGATTTGACTGTCCAATTCTTGAGCAATCTTGAGCAACTTGGAGATTATTCTTGACATGTCTTGAGAAACATGGGAGGGAAAATTTTGGGGTACAACAGTTTCCCCTGTTCAATTTTCTTAAATCTGAGGATATAGATAGGCTTTCGGGCCTTTCGTGATTGAAGGTGGAAGATAATTGAACACTAGAGTACCCAGAAATTTGCACTTGCATGACGTAGTATCAGCATTGTGATGTCGGGAATGGGCTTACAGATGCCATTTGGAGATTATTGGTAGATGGTTTTGTCTCTTTTGACGGGTTGTCTCTTTTGACGGAGGAAAGCATCAACATTTAGGAACTGACTAGTATTCGACGTAGTATAGCGTTGAGGTTATAGCACTCGTCCACGCTTTGACGTAAGGAAACATCTTCATCAAGATCTAGGAACTGTCTGGTCTTCAACAAAGTATACCATTGAAATTAGAGAACTCATCCACTCTGTGACGGAGGAAAACATCAAGATCTAGGAACTGTCTGGTCTTCAACGTAGTATACTGTTGAAATTAGAGAACTCGTCCACCCTATGACATAGGGAAACATCTTCATCACGATCTAGGAACTGTCTGGTCTTCAACGTAGTATACCATTGAAATTACATAACTCGTCCACACTTTGACGGAGGCAAAACATCAAGATCTAGGATCTGACTAGTATTTAACGTAGTATACCGTTGAGGTTATAGTACTCGTCCACACTATGACGTAGGGAAACATCTTCATCAAGATCTAGGAACTGTCTGGTCTTCAACGTAGTATACCGTTGAGGTTATAGAACTCGTCCACGCTTTGACGTAGGGAAACATCTTCATCAAGATCTAGGAACTGTCTGGTCTTCAATGGAGTATACCGTTGAAATTAGAGAACTCATCCACTCTGTGACGGAGGAAAACATCAAGATCTAGGAACTGTCTGGTCTTCAACGTAGTATACCGTTGAAATTAGAGAACTCGTCCACACTATGACGTAGGGAAACATCTCAATCAAGATCTAGGAACTGTCTGGTCTTCAACGTAGTATACCGTTGAAATTACAGAACTCGTCCACACTTTGACGGAGGAAAAACATCAAGATCTAGGAACTGACTAGTATTCAACGTAGTATACCATTGAGGTTATAGTACTCATCCACACTATGACGTAGGGAAACATCTTCATCAAGATCTAGGAACTGTCTGGTCTTCAACGTAGTATACCGTTGAAATTAGAGAACTCATCCACACTTTGACGGGGGAAAACATCAAGATCTAGGAACTGACTAGTATTCAACGTAGTATACCGTTGAGGTTATAGTACTCGTCCACACTATAACGTAGGGAAACATCTTCATCAAGATCTAGGAACTGTCTGGTCTTCAACGTAGTATACCGTTGAAATTAGACAACTCGTCCACACTTTGACGGAGGAAAATTGTCGAGATTGAGAACCTTATCTGAAATTCAACCGAGGATAATTCAATTGAGATTTAAGAACCGGTCAGGTCTTCGACGTAACTGAGAACTTTAACTGTATCTTTCTTGAAAGGTAAAGGTCAGTCCTATGCAATACATGATATGGATCAGGAAATGATGTTCTCAAAATAAATGAGATTGTATTCGTATGATGCGTATATGCATGTATCATGATGTATGGGAATATAATTTTTTAGCTGGGGAAAATAAATCCCGGAGCTGCTGGAGAATAGAGTTGAGTTCTTCATTTCCGCTAGGGATGATAAACGAAGATGATTGTGAGAATAAACCTGCAGGAGAAAAGACCTCCTTTGGGGAATCAATCTGTGGGGGAGAGATGTTCTGCTGAGGATTTTAACGATAAACTCCGTTGGGGATTCCGCTGATAAGCTCCGCTGGGGATTTCAACGATAAACTCCGCTGGGGATGGATTACCGTTGCTGGTGATATTGAATCTGTTGATGATTGAACTCTTGTTTGGGGAAAGAAAGAAATTAGTTGGGGGATGATCTTTCGGTTGCAACTTGCTGGGGAGATTTATTCTTATACTCCGCTGGGGGTAAGTTTCCAAAGTCTACTGGGGATGATGCCTCAACTCCGTTGGGGAAGCTTTTTTAGACTGCGCTGGGGAAATGGCTCCACTGGGGGCATCTTGTATTCTGCCGAGGAACATTCTTATATTCCGTTGAGAAATATTAAGACTGTCGGGGATACTCTTATGCTTGCTGGGGAATATCTTTATACTCCGCTGGGGAATATTAAGACCTTCTAGGGATACTAAGCCTTTTTAGGGATGATGGTGGATGAACTCTGCTTGGGGAGAGTATTGCTGATTTGTTCATAGTTGCAAGTCCCAGCTGGAAGAGCTATTATTACTGTCTTACTCTGCGGGGAGTGAAGGTATCTTGGTCATATTCTTCAGCTGAACCTACCTTGGTACCTGGTGGACAAAGCAACTACACAGTTCGGACAATTCTTATTCCCCCTGCTTCTGATATTACCAGTAATTCATCTTTGTTTCGCATGTAAATATTTATGAGTAGCAATTAATGTCAAATGCATATATAAAAAATGAAAATTGGACGTTCTTTGCAAAACAAAATAGATAAAGAGAAAACAGTTTGAGATTTCTTTGAAAATGAATTGTATTGATTTTGAAGTTTAGCCTGTAAATAGGCGTTTTTGTACAAGAGGCTGACGTGTTCTTGGAAGTGTTCTTGGAATTTTGGAAGTGTTCTTGTACTTTTTAGAAACCTTGAGATGTCCTCTAACCAACCCTTTTGGTCTCATCTCATTTTGATATTCCATGCTCAAGTTATAAGCTTTGGTAAAAAAAGGTGTTTTTGTTGACTTTAAAAAATGACCTATAATGTCCAAATTTGTAACTTTTTGTGAGAGTATTTCTTGATCTTGGGGTGTGAATAAGGATTGTAGGTAATTGCATCCTCTTAAAAATGAGCTTTGGATGGGTCATTTATCATAAAGTATGAGAAAGTTATGGTTGGTCAAAGTTGAGTTGACTTTTCCTACAAAACCCTAATTTAGCAACTTTTAAATTTTGATGAATCTTGAGCAATCCTTGAAGAATCATGATCAACCCTTGATAAAATGATGAATTATCCTTCAAAATGAGAATGTTGACAAAAAATCTTGAGGCTTGACTATTTGTAGGTCATAGTTGACGTATGCCCTAACACAGTCGATTTTTGGGCCTCTTGAGCAATTGACTGACCAAACTTCCTCTGCAAGGCTTGAAATTTTACATGGATGAACTTGAGAGCATATTAGGACATTGGGGAGAACTTGAGGCCATTTGGATGCAAGGACCTTGATGCAACATAAAACCCTAATTTTGAATTGACTGCCTTAGGAGATGATTTGACGGTCCAATTCTTGAGCCATCTTGAGCAACTTGGAGATTATTCTTAACATGTCTTAAGAAATATGGGAGGGAAAATTTTGGGGTACAACAGATGTCCACCTCCCCGTGCACCATTCTTTTTGACCTGTCAAAAGCCCTCACCACAATGTTACTGGGCTTTAAGGTCAAGCCTTCACAATCCAGTCTATCAAGAGCCTTCTTAGGCAGAACATTCAGTGATAATCCAGTGTCCACTAGCACATGAGCCATAGTAGTGCCCCTGCATTCGATCGATACATGCAAGATATCATTATGCTTTCTCCCCTTTGGTGTCAAATCGGCATCTGAAAAACCCAACACATTGTCAGCAGTCAAACTGGCCACACAGTCCTTGAATTGGTCAATGGAGGTTTCTTGCAGCACATGCGCAGTATTGAGAAATGCAATCAAAGCCTTTGCATGGGCCTAGAAACATAACAATAGAGACAACATCGATATCTTCGAAGGGGTCTTCCCCAGCTGCTCGACCATATTGTAGACGCTCTTCTTGATTATTTTTAAAATTTCCTCCATTTCTTGCTTAGATGATTCCAAAACAACTTTTCTAGGTGCTTCCGTTCTGGCAGGCTCACCTATAACTTCTTTTCCCCAAGTCCCAGATGACTCACTGGAAGGGGTAACAAATGGAGCAAGGGTGGGAGTAGTAGCAGAAGTACTAGCAGGAACAATAGATGGAATAACAACAAGCTTAGCAACAGTCTTCGGGGAGATCTCGGGAGAGAAAACCTTTCCACTTCGGGTAACTTTGCTGGTCCCGAAAATGTTACTGATATCGGGATCAGCATCTTCAGTCTTTAAATCCTGTTGACGCCATGATAGTAAACGTCGGCCCCATAATTCCAAGGGACAACTTTGTCTGAGGAGTACGATACAGGACGAGGAAAAGTGATTATCAAGAGAGCAATTCTTGGAGCTGGTGTAATCCTAACAGGTCTTTTAGAGGAGAACTTGGACGGATTGGAGGAAATGGTTATGATAGCAACATCTTCATGCGGAACAGTCGGAATTAGATTCATTTCAAACAAAATCTCTCTGTTATCCATCAGGAACTGAACACCTGCTTTCAGCAAATAACACCCAGAAGGTAGAGATGAACACATGTGGCAACCTTCACCATAGCCCGGAAATAAACTGGCTAGCAACAAATTCTTCTTGAAAGTCATGAGAGGAGTGGAAACTTCATCAATAAAGGTAACAAATAGATCAGTATCAACGACATTAACGCCACGGTTGTGCTTGGGCATGGGAGCAGTTATGACATTAGGCTTCTCCAGAGCATCAAATTTAATCTCCTTGGCTTCCATTAGATCCTGTATCTTATTTCTCAGAGCTCAACAGTCATTTGTATCATGGCCTGGACTCTCAGAATGGTAAGCACACCAAGCGTTTGGATTATAACAAGGAGATGAGGTGTTAGGTTTCTTGGAAGCCTCCTTTAAGGTTGCCAAGTTAGATCTTAACAGATGGGGTAAAACTTCAGTCAATGTCATATTAATTCGGGTGAACTGCCTTTGCGGTGTTTCTACCCTTTGTTGATTATTTCATTATTGAGTAGTCGCATGCGTAGGTATCATCACAGCCCCTACCGTTGGATGGTGCTCATCTTTGCTCTGACCTCTTGGGTTATAAATGGCATTGACCTCCTTCTTACCCATGAATGGCTTCTTCACTGTACTTGACGAGGTGTCTTTCTGAATCTTGCCACTCTAGATCCCAGCTTCTACCCTTTCTCCAGTCAATATCAGCTCGGTGAAACCAGATGAGGAGCTACCAATCAAGTGATTGAAGAACGGACCAAACAGCATACCAAGAAACATATCCACCAACTCCCTATCAGACAAAGGGGGTTGGACTCTCCCTGCCAGATCTCTCCACTTCTGCGTATAGTTCTTGAAGCCTTCGCCTGCACCCATGGACATACTCTGGAGTTGAGTACGGGTAGGGGAGAGGTCAGCGTTATATTGATACTGCTTATAAAAAGCAGCAGCCACATCTTCCCAGTTGCGGACATTGGTTCCCTCCTACTAATAAAACCACTAAAGCTGAGTCCCAGACAGACTGTCCTGAAAGAAATGGACCCACAAGTTCCTATCAGCAGTGTGAGGCTGAATCTTCCTCAAATAGGAACGGAGATGAAGCTTGGGACAAGACACCCCATCATACTTCGCAAATACCAGAGCCTTGAACTTCTGTGGGATGACTACCCGAGATACCAAACCCAGCTCTTCAAAATACAACCCTGGTATTCTTTGGATCTCCATTGCGCTCAGACGATCCTCTAACTTTTTGTATCTATCCTCAGTAGGAGGATACTGTTCATCATTGTAATATGTTTCATTATCAGAAACCTCATGGCTAGGGTCCTCCTCCCTTGTCTCTCTCTCTCTCTCTTGATTCTCCCCTTCTTTCGACGAGGAGGTCAAATCAACCGGTTACTTCAATGGCCCATTGAATCTTCTACCCAGATTCAGGACACTAGCGGTCTTCTTCTTCTTCTTCTTCTTCTTCTTCTTCTTCTTCTCTTTCAGAATAAGGGCCTTCAGATCTTCATGCCCTTTGTTGGCTCCTAAATTCGACACCCACGTTTTATCATCATATAGATCATTAATTATGAGTCAGAAGAGTTTCCTACACAAGAAGGCTTCGACCAGCTGATCACGTCGAAGGCTCATCAAAGAATGACAAGATACTTAGAGAAATTCCGTTAAGTTGGAATCTTGTTGTCTTCGACGTCGAAGGAGCAACCTCTCGACCAAGGTCCCTGATGCCCAAGATCGAACGGTTTGAATTTTGAATTGTTGGAGGGAAAACGGTTCCCAGCAGTTACCAAGCGCAACGTGTCGTGCACGTAGGCGTTGAAGGTTGTGAGCATGCCATGTGGTGTCATCACGAAGCGGTGTGACTGCCCAGCAGTTACTTAGGTTTTTTTAGTATAAATACTAAGTGTTCACGAAGTTATGAGGGTGTTCATCATTTTATACAAGTCACTCATTTAGATTCAAGTACCCAATGTGAGAGAAAGAATCATTGAGAATGTATGTGTGAAACACCATTTACCTTAATCAAGTCTTTTATATTCAAGCAATTTATCACTTTCACTCATTTACTTCAGTCGAAGGCATTTATTTAGCAAACCTTTAATGCTTTTATTTACTTTATCAAGCTTTTCTCCATGCAATTTATTTAAAGTGTCTCTACTTTACTTGCATTAATCACCATTAGGATTAGTCGAAACTCTTTATTTCAAAGCATTTAAACTCCAAAAATCAACCATGTCTTAGGATCAATCTGATCGATCCTGTGAGTCACCAAATAAGTAACCTTTTGGAAGATCAGCGGTTGTTTACCATTTTTCACGGTAAACAAATTGGCACACCTGATGGGACCTTGTGTTGATTTTTTCACGTTTTATCTTCTTGTATAAAATATCCTTCTTTTTCGAGAGTATTGCATGTTATTGAGAAGTGATAGAATATACACCAACGAAATCAATACTAGGAAAAGAGTTAATGAAATGGAGAATCCGCCAAACAATGGAGAAATCCCACAAACAAACGTGGGAGCAACGGTTATCCCAACCGTAAGTGAAGTGGTAACCGTTGGTTCTACGCCAGCTGTAACGATTACACAAACGGGGCCATTACCTCCATTTACAGGCCCCAGAATGCCCTTGGGAACTCCCCCACCTAGGGGAAACCAAGGAACAAGACCATATGTTCCCCCAGGTTTTTCGACAGTCAGGTTAAATCGAGAACCACTCTACGGCATGCCAACTGCTGAATTGGCTAGCCCGACGAACGCTACGTCCACCTTTTCAGACCCTTTAGTAAGCGCCTCTTCGCCACTCCAAGGCTCTGGGGTTAGTATGGCGAATAGGGGTAGGAACCAACTCTTAGGAGGAACGTCCCACGTAATGCCGAGCATTACGAATGCCTCGACAACATTCTTGAGGCAGCAAATGGACGAAAGCAACCACGACATGGTTCAAATGTTCGCACAAACTTTAAGTACAATGCTAAATCCTCTAATACAGAATACCACCCAGTCGAATCAGCAAATGACAGCGCAAATGTCGCGCCTGGCTGATTTTTTTGGGGTACCCCAACAAATTCGACAGCCCCATAGGGCACAGGTAAGGGGAAATAAGGGCATACTTCTATAGGAAGAAACCACTATTAACCAAGTCCAACAGCCTGTCGAAGAGAACCTTAGGGTACAACTGGAACAATCCGGGGTCGAAGAGCCGAGAGTCGTAGCCCCAGAAATAAGGATGGTTAATAGGAACCAAAACGCTGACGAAGTAGTTCAGCAGATCCAATACCAGAATGTTGGTTTGGAGAATAACTTGAGAGCCATGATTGAAAGAATCATGATGCAAAACGGGATGAATACGGGCTTCCGTAGGCCCAACTTCACATCCCCGCTGTCGGAATATGTGTTACAAACGGACTTGCCTCCTAGATGCAAAGTCCCTAAGTTCACTAAGTTTTCAGGGGACACGACAGAGTCCACTGTCGAACATGTGGCAAGATATTTAATCGAAGCGGGAGAAATCTCAAACAATGAGAACCTAAGGATTAAGTATTTCCCAAGTTCCCTAACAAAGAATGCGTTTACTTAGTTCACAACTCTCCCTCCCAATTCGATCCACCATTGGACTCAGTTGGAGAGATTGTTCCATGAGCAATTCTACATGGGACAAACCAAGATAAGCCTGAAAGAGTTAGCCACTGTAAAGAGGAGATTCACTGAGCCTATAGAAGAATACTTAAATAGGTTCAGATTGCTCAAGGCAAGATGCTTTACGCAAGTTCCAGAGCACGAGTTAGTCGAAATAGCCGCAGGAGGTCTAGAATACTCCATTAGGAAGAAATTAGACACTCAGTATCTGAGGGACATGGCCCAATTGGCAGATAGGGTTCGACAGGTAGAACGCCTTAAAGCTGAAAAAGCCAGGGCGACAAAAACTCATAAAAGAGAAAAGATAACATATGTCGAAATGGACGAAGAAGATCCAGAAACATTTGACGAACTTATAGCCGTCGAAGAAAGTGAGGTCGATTTGGCTGAGTTAAAACAAGGGCCACCATACTCTTTCAAATTACTAGTCCCCTCAAGTGGAAAGAACCCCACTGGGTCTGAAAAGGCCAATGATAGGTTCCCTAAAAAGACTTACAGTTTCGATATTACGAAATGTGATGAAATTTTTGACTTACTTGTAAAAGATGGCTAAATGATAATACCCCCAGGGGTAAAAGTGCCTCCTCTTGATCAAAGAAAGAAAAGAGGCTATTGTAAATATCATAACTTTCTGGGCCATAAAACATCTCAATGTTTTCTTTTCAGGGATCTCGTGCAAAATGCTATCGAAGAAGGGAGGTTGAAGTTCGTCGATAAAGCCCCCGGGAATATGGATTCAAACCCTTTACAAGCGGAAGCCCACTATGCTGAACCTTCAGAGGTCAATGTGATCGAAGCTTCCAGGAGTCAGGTGAAAAGGCCAGGGATAACTATAGTTGAAGTCAACAAAGATCATATCAGTATGCCAATATTTGGCAGTTTTTCTGGGAACCTTTCTAGAAAAACAATCGAGGTAGTCCAAAAGGACGCTGAGGGCCCAAAACTAGAAACAGGTGGAGTCTCAAAATCTGGAACTAAACCCACCTCCTACTTGGCTGCGGTGCAAGGCCACACAAAAGACCTGGAGGCTCAAATGAAGCAAATGACTCTTGCTACTAAAGACAACATGAATGTCAACATGGTCGAAATTTCTGAATCAAAAGTCTCAGAGGAAGCCATCAGGCAAGAGCAAGCAAACAGGACAGCATTCCCCCTTGAGAATGAAAATCTGGCAAAATTCTTGCAATGATGCCAGAAGAAGAAATCAGAAGTAATGTTGTGTCCTCGATGCAGCTCTATTTTTGACAAGAAAGCTGCTGAACACATCGAAGGTATGAGAGCAGCAAACAAGAAATGGAGCAGAAATGCCCAAAAAAGTGCAGGCTCTGATGTTCGACACGATCCTAGAAGAACCTATCAAAAGGGTTTAAGTCAAGAAAAGAGGCCACTAACTTTGAGGCCTCCAACCAATGTGCCAGTCGATACATGGCTCAAAACATCGGGTCGAAAGAGACCCAACGAAGAAAGGTGGCACCCCTTTGAAGTTCCAAGAGGTTCATCTTTGATACTCAAGAAAGAACCTCATGCAGGTGACACCAAAGTTGCTCAAGTATCGAGTAATTACAAAGGAAAGAACCCAATGTCTCGATCCCAGTGGAGAAGATACCAAAGGCGGCGCAAGGCTGTGAGAGAGGCTGTCAAGGAACCAAAGCCAGAGTCGAGTTCAAATGTCCACCAACGAAAGTAAAGAAAGCCTTTGGAGAGGGAACCAGTAACCAATAGATTGGTATGGCCTGACCCAAACGAAGCTGGTGACGAAGATGGCTCTGAGTCCAATGACACATTAGACATCATGGTAAATATAGTTTTGGTCTTGCAAAGATAATTCAACCGCCAAGTGGAAGTCGAATCAAACGACTGGGAAATCGAACAAGAGATGGCCAAGCATAGGCCAGTATGCTACTTTGTCATGGGTAATGGCTGCACTGAAGAGCAAAATGGTTTCTTCGAACCACCAACTGAGGCGATGAAGAGTCACCTCAAGCCTTTATTCATAAGGGCAAAGCTCGAAGAGGCCACTGTAAACAAGATCTTGGTGGACTGTGGGGCGACTATCAACATAATCCCCCACTTCATGCTAAGAAAAGTAGGCAAGAATGATGAAGACATTAAGCCTCATAATATGGTCCTATCGAACTACGAAGGTGGAATAGGGACCACCATGGGTTTGATTCAACTAGACCTCAAAGTGGGATCCATCCTTCGACCAACCATGTTCATGGTCATATCGGCGAAACCAAATTACAACCTATTATTAGGCCAAGAATGGATACATGGTGTCGGAGCAGTACCATCATCGATGCACCAAAGGATGATATTATGGCGTCTTGATGGGATTGTTGAGAATGTAGAAGCAGATCAGAGCTACTACTTAGGCGAAGTTAATCACCTAGGGAGAGCTGACTTCGACAAAAATTTGGCTTACATTGGGCCATGTCCAACACCTGACTTCGACATGGCGCCAGCACCAAATGCTTTTTGTTCCTTGTACCTGAATCCTGATCATGGGTTTCAATGGGATAAAGAAGACTTGTCCCACATTGATTTCAGTGGGCTGACTGACATCCAGCCAACTGGTTGGGGAAGCGAATTCAGTGATAATGCCTGAGTCACAAGTGTTACAACGAATTTCGGCTTATGTAGCCGAAACAAGAATGATAGCGGCTCTTGAAGCCGAAGTAAAATATATGGACACCAAGGCCAATGACCAGGAGCCACCAGATATAGGTCCTGGAAAAGATTTCGACCCAGAACCTCCCGATATCATGAGAGGGAATGCAGGAACAGAGGCTCGACGCCATCTACGACGATGAGCCTTTGGGTTTCGAAAAGGACCCCCTGGCGAACAACATCAGAATGTTAGCACAAGATCCTTTAGAAGAAATCGATTTAGGCGAAGGGTTAGATAAAAGACCCACTTACATCAGCGCCATAATAGACCCAGAGCTCAGGGTTGAAGTGATCCAATTGATGAAAGAGTTCAAGGACTATTTTGGATGGGATTACGACAAAATGCCTGGACTCGATAGAGGATTGGTAGAACTTCAGTTGCCAATCAAATCTGGGAAAAAGCCTGTCAAACAGACTCCAAGACACTTTGCTCCAGAAATATTGTCGAAGATCAAAACGGAAGTCGAGAGACTGCTGAAGTGAAAATTCATACGAACTACGAGGTACGTCGAATGGATTGCAAACATTGTGCCAGTGATTCATAAAAATGGTACATTGAGGGTGTGCATAGATTTCAGAGATCTGAACGCTGCAACACCCAAAGATGAACATCCTATGCCTGTGGCGGAAATGCTTGTCGACTCTGCCGCTGGCGACGAGTACCTGAGCATGCTCGACGATTACTCAGTATACAATCAAATTTTCATTGCTGAAGAAGATGTGTCGAAAAAAGCTTTTTGATGCCCTGGGGCTTTAGGCACTTACGAATGGGTAGTAATGCCTTTTGGCCTAAAGAACGCTGGGGCAACATATCAACGAGCAATGAACTCTATCTTCCATGATTTTATTCACAATTTCATGCAAGTATATATTGACGATATTCTTGTAAAATCTGTTTCCAGGAAGAACCATATAGACCACCTTCGACAATCATTTGAAAGAATGAGAAAGCATGGTCTGAAAATGAACCCTTTGAAGTGCGCGTTCTGTGTGAAAGCTGGAGATTTATTAGGCTTCATCGTCCATAAGAAAGGGATCAAAATCAACCAGAATAAGACAAAGGCAATCTTGGAAGCGAAAGCGCCAACGAACAAGAAGGAACTGCAATCTCTGCTGGGCAAGATAAACTTCTTGAGGAGATTTATGTCTAACCTAAGTGGAAAAGCGCAAGCCTTCTCACCCTTACTTCGATTGAATAAGGAAAGATTCGAGTGGGGGCAAGAGCAACAAGATGCCTTCGACAAGATCAAAGGGTACCTCACCAAGCCACCTATTTTGGTGCCTTCTTGTAGCAATAGGAGTATGAGATTGTACATAGCTGCATCTGACAAAACTTTGGGAAGCATGTTAGCCCAAGAAGATGAAAATGGAGTCGAAAGACCCATTTACTACCTTAGCAGGGTTTTGAACGATGCAGAAACTAGATATAGCGAAGTTGAAAAATTATGTCTATGTCTTTATTTTTCTTGTACAAAGCTCAAACAATATATAAAACCAGTTGATGTGTATGTTTCGTCCCATTTTTATGTTTTCAAATACATGTTGTCGAAACCCATCCTGCACAGTCGAATTGGCAAGTGGGCGCTAGCATTAACTGAGTATTCGTTGACCTTTATGCCTCTTAAGGCAGTGAAAGGACAAGTGGTAGCAGACTTTATAGTCGACCACTCAATTCAGGTTGAAAATATAAATTACTTGGAGATAGAACCCTGGAAATTTTACTTCGATGGTTCCAGCCATAGAGATGGGACGGGAGTAGGGGTCTTAATTATTTCTCTAGAAAAATTCCAACAACATCCAAGTACAAGATAGAAGGTACTTGTTCGAACAATGAGGCTGAATACGAAGCTCTAATTATTGGCCTTGAAATATTGTTGGAATTGGGGGCAACTCGAGTCGAAATAATGGGAGACTCAGAGTTAGTCATTAAGAAAGTCACAAAAGAGTACAAATGTATAAGGGAAAATCTCATTATGTACTTTGTGATAGAAAATTGTTTATTGAAAAAATTTGAAGTGGTTAATATTCGACACATACCTAGATTGGAAAACCAAGTAGCCAATGATTTGGCACAAATTGCATCTGGGTATAGGATTTCAAAAACGAGATTACAAAGAGCGATCGAAGTTCGAGAAAAAATAACAGCAACCAGCTTGTCTCCAACCGATTTGGAATCGACAAGACTAGGATATGCCGATCAAAGGAATTTCGAAATTACGTTCATAGACAATTTATCGGAGCAAGACTGGAGGAAACCCATTGTAGATTACCTGCAAAATCCAACAGCTTTGATAGAACGGAAAATAAAATATAGGGCATTAAGTTACGTACTCATGGGGAATGAGTTGTTCAAAAAGACACCTGAAGGGGTATTATTAAAGTGCTTAAGTGAAACCGAAGCATACATAGCCCTTTCGACTACGCATGCTGGAGCATGTGGAGCTCACCAAGTAGGTCATAAGATGAAATGGTTGTTGTTTCGACAAGGACTATATTGGCCTACTATCTTGAAAGATTGTGTCGAGTTCGCGAAGGGTTGCCAGGAATGCCAAGTCCACACTGGTATCCAACATGTACCAGCAAGCGAGCTTCATTCAATAGTGAAACCTTGGCCTTTTAGAGGATGGGCGTTGGATCTTATTGGAGAGATTCGACCAGCATCATCGAAGAGCCAGAAGTATATACTGGTAGGCATTGATTATTTCACTAAATGGATCGAAGCTATCCCTTTAGTCAACGCAGACCAAGAAAATGTCATTGAATTTATTCAAAAGAACATTATCTACAGATTTAGAATCCCCGAGACTATAACAACTGATCAAGGTTCAGTGTTCACTGGACGGAAAATGCAGGAATTCGCTCAAGAAATAGGCTTTAGACTCCTAACATCAACACCTTATTACGCGCAGGCAAACGGTCAAGTCGAAGCGGCGAATAAAATAGTGATTGGCCTGATTAAAAAGCATGTGGGAAAGAAGCCAATAAATTGGCATAAAACGTTAGACCAGATATTATGGGCCTGTCGAACGTCCCCAAAGGAAGCCACAGGTACAACACTATATCGGCTAACTTACGGTCACGACGCAGTACTGCCAGCAGAAATTTGTCTTCAATCAGCAAGGGTTCAAAAACATCAAGATATTCCCTCTGAGGTTTATTGGGATGTGATGTTAGACGCATTGGTAGATTTAGATGAAGAAAGACTACGAGCTCTCGACCTACTGAGAATTCAGAAGAAAAGAGTGGAAGACTCTTACAATAAGAAAGTAAAACCTAAGGCATTCTCGCCTGGAGAATTAGTTTGGAAGGTAATTCTCCCCATGGATCGAAAAGATCGAAGCATGGGAAAATGGTCACCTAAGTGGGAAGGACCCTTCAGAATTATTCAAACTTTTTCTGGTGGAGCGTATGAGGTCGAAGAGTTAAGCGAAGATAAAAGACTCTTGAGGGTAAACGGTAAATATTTGAAAAAATATAAACCTATGCTCCAAGAGATCAAAATAAATAACAATTAATGACTAAGTTAAACATAAGGCCAAAATGGAAAATGACATTGATTAACCAAAATGGCTACATTGTATTACAAAAATTACAGTACATGGTCAATGAAGTACAAAGCAAATTAAAAAGGGACAGAAGCTTTGAGACGAAGATATTTGGCTTGCTGTAACTCCAGTCGTTTGTTACACAAGGCATTCGCCTGAGAGATTTTGGCAATTTGGTCATCTAGAGCCTGGGCCCTTTCAGCGAACTCTAGGCCTCAAGCAACTTCGTCTTGGATCTCTGCGTCTGAGACAGTCGAAAGAAGTTCTTCCTTGCGCTTAGTATTAGCGTTTAACCTGGCTTCCAACTCCTCGATCTGCGCCCGTATAGAGGCATTATCCTGATCTATGGCTTCGATTTCCTGTTGCTTGGACATCCGTTGTTTCGACAATTCTGTAATTCGAGAAGTCGATTCAGCTACTTCAGTCCAAGCTGAAGAACTCTTGCCATGCAGCGTTTCGAGTTGGCTATTGAACCCCCTTCGACGATTGTAGTCTGTAGAGACTTCGTCAATAATGGAGTATAACTCCAAGATGAAGTTGGAAATCTCTGGATAAACAGCAAGAAAATCGACTGCACCCAAGACATCCCCCAAACAAAACTGGGCAATAGGATCCCCCTCCAAAGCCTTCATTAGATCCCTCTTAAAGATTTGAGCCTTAACTTTCTTTAAGACATCATCGAGAGGATAAGTCGAAGTAGACTTCCCTGATGCAGTAGAAGTATCATGACTAGGGTCAGATGAATTTTCCCTGCTCTCGACGATGGCGTTCAGATAGCCAATTGGATCATTTTGCTTCAAGAGGGCCAAGTCCTGTTTAGACCTGGGCTTTGTCAAGGTAACCTTTTATGTGGCAATAGTGGCTTGGGGCTGAGCATTTTCAGCAGCATCGACATCAACATGACCCTCTTCATCATGTTGCTCTTCTGTCTCGTTGATCACTTGAGCTTCCTCCTGGTGATGCTTCTCAAGGGCATCCTCTGTTTCAGCAAGGAACTCATCATCTACCAGTTCTTCTTCGCGTTGTCTGCTATGGTCAGCAGAGTCCTGCGGCTCTGATGTTTGATTCACTTTGTTAGAAGAACTGACGAAAGAAGAAGGATTGTAGGTGGGTTCCCCTGCGCTGTTTACAAAGGTATTAGAACCTTCGATAGGATGCCTAGCTGGCGCTGAAGTTCCAGCCATTTCCTAAAAATAGAAAGGGAAAAATATTCTGATTAGAGAGATGTACAATCGAAGGTGATCATCGACACTTAAGTTAAAAGTGGTCGGAGGCATTACATGTATAGGAACCTCAGCCCCAGGGCTGGAGTTGTCGCTCTCAACAGGATTACTGAGCAAGACATTTAGCTCCTCCTCCATGGGCTCTTTGATGATCACAGGGGGTGGCCTGGGTTTATTCCCTGTGACTTTAGTTCTTATCACAGGTCGAGGTTCAGGGGCAGGGGCAGCCTTTTTCAGCTTTCTCCATTTGAGAGGAACAGGAGGAGATTCCTCCTCGTCGCCACTCGAAGTTTCGACCGTTAATATAGGTCGCTTCTTAGGCGCAGGTTCTTGAAAATCCCAAATGGAGTCGATTTAAAACACAACATCGGGAACAAGAATGTTTAAAACCAAAGAAGGAAACAAGAAAAAAAATTTGTTACCTGTACTGGAGGTTTTGCAGAGGGACCTCCACCCTGATGGTTGTCTGTGGCCTTCTTAGCCACAGGTTTTCGAACAACTGAAAGAAAAAATGTTCACAAGTTATATTTGGCAGATATAAGTTGAAATGAAAAGACAAATATAAGTTGAAGAGGAACGTACATTTCTTTATTTTATCAAGGACCATGACGAAGGACTTCTTGAGTTTGTCTACAAAGTCCTTCTCGTCGAGGAATTCTTCGACGTAATATCTCTTCCACCAGTCTTCAAAAGCTGGTGAACAGAGGAAGTTGAGTTAGTAGTCGAACAATGATAGTACGGCCCGACCAACGTACCTACTAATATGCCTAGTAGCGGCTTCTTCAGAGTAGTCATTAGAAAAGAACAACAATGATTTCTCCCGAGGATAAATTGGAGAAGGAAGTGATTGGATAATGCCAAATTGTCGAGAGACAAGATTCGGCTTGTAGGAAATCAGGCTCAGCTGATTCTTTGAACTCTTGAAACGCAACGACATTATCCTTGGAGTGAGAAACGCTTCCCACATTGTTGTATGCTCTTCAAAGTGAGGATCCTCTGATGATTTAGGATGGGGCCTGGTAAACCATCCTGGACCACACTTTCGACCGGCAAAAGGGGCCATGGCCGAGGTAAATTCCTTCCTCCCTGCAAACATCTGAACAAAGTTTGCGAAGGTCTTTTGTAGTTCCAGCCCATCCTCAGTAGGAGTCAATAAGGCAAGCCTGGTGCCTTCAACGCGCCTTCTAGCTGTCTCAGGAGCCTGTTCATTTATTTGAGGCTTCTGGGGAAGAAAAGACTCGAAAGTGGCATTCAATCAGAGTTGAAGTAGCCAGAAGGGACTAGCAGGCAGCAGGCTGGCTCTATTTTCGATTACTTTTAATTGAGTCGCTCCATTGCTTATCGACTCATACAAGTTCGCCAATATTAATTCGGCCAAACAAATGTTTTGGCCGTGATGAAGCTGAGTAGCGAGGGTGACCATTTTCTTCGTCACCTTCAGGGATTTCATGCAGAACACGAAGCGCGACAACCATAGGGCTAGAAACGCGATGTGCTCCACATCAGTCACCACAACCGTCGATTTGTCATGGTAATGGTTGGTGTAAGTGGTGTAGGTGGGTTTGGTAGCATAAAACCCAATCTGGTCTTCAGACATTTCCTCTGGGTCGAAGTAGTCCCCAGTTGGTCGAAGACCAGTAATGGCGGCCACATCGAAGAGGGTGGGCGTAACCATTCCACAAGGCAAGTGGAAGGTGTAATAAGTATAGTCCCAAAACAGCAACGAAGCTACCAGTATGTCGGGACAGTAGTTAAGGCCAGTGTTGGACAACATGACCAGGTCATAAATGCCCATACCTTTCCAAATCGAAGCCTGGCACCTCTCTATCTTAAGGAGCCAAACGGTATATTTTAGAGTAAGACTAGGGCTGGATCGAAAATCCCTAACCCCTCTGTTAAAGAACCGAAGATTTATTTTCTCCTTTGCAGAATCTTCAGTATCATCTTTTGCTTTCTTTGAGCACCCAATAGGTTTGAGTGCCGCATGCGCGGGGAAGAAACCCTCAATTTTTGTGGGGTCAGTAATGCATGTTGAAAGAGGGCCTGACATGGAAAAAACCTGGTTGGAATATCCAATGGGAATCAGCAATTGAGAGCCATAGGTTTCACGTTCAGCCTCACCCATGGGTTCAGGAACCCTTCACATTCCCATAGAATTGACTATCGGAGCGGTTGAGAAGATTTCTGGTCGAGCAGTCTTGGAGGGAAGGCTAGTTCTCGGGGTATTGGGAACACGAGTACGTGAAGCCATTTTTTGGTTTGAGATAAGAGTAGATGAAGAATAAAGATTACTGGGTTTGGAGAGGGAGAAGCAAAAAGTTACTTGCAGAAAATTTCGTTCGATTGAAGGTTTGGATGCAAGAAAGCGTAAAGAGTCCAACTAAGGAACTTAGTGCTATTTATAGTGATTGAAAAATCACAGGGCTCGAGGTCATTTAATGCCACAGACAAGAGTGGGGCACGTGCCACGCATTTGGCGTTGTAACCGTTCTGAAAAACGAAAACGTTGCAGCGTGCTTCCTCGATTTCGGGGAATAGTCATGATGACAGCATATGAAAGGCCATCGTGCGTGCAAAGTATCTTACTGAAGTGACGTCTTGGGAAAAGGGGAAATGATGACTTTTTGAGTTTGTCAGGTGGTTGGTAGATGAAAAGCACACAAACTAATTTGTGGCTGAGAGTGAAGGACAGGTGTCGAATGGAATATAAAAGAATGCCTTTTTCTTTTAAGCGTCGAAATAAGACATTCTTGGGGGGCAATTTGTTGGCTCCTAAATTCGACACCCACGTTTTATCATCATATAGATCATTAATTATGAGTCAGAAGAGTTTCCTACACAAGAAGGCTTCGACCAGCTGATCACGTCGAAGGCTCATCAAAGAATGACAAGATACTTAGAGAAATTCCGTTAAGTTGGAATCTTGTTGTCTTCGATGTCGAAGGAGCAACCTCTCGACCAAGGTCCCTGATGCCCAAGATCGAACAGTTTGAATTTTGAATTGTTGGAGGGAAAACGGTTCCCAGCAGTTACCAAGCACAACGTGTCGTGCACGTAGGCGTCGAAGGTTGTGAGCATGCCATGTGGTGTTATCACGAAGCGGTGTGACTGCCCAGCAGTTACTTAGGTTTTTTTAAGTATAAATACTAAGTGTTCACGAAGTTATGAGGGTGTTCATCATTGTATACAAGTCACTCATTTAGATTCAAGTACCCAAGGTGAGAGAAAGAATCGTTGAGAATGTATGTGTGAAACACCATTTACCTTAATCAAGTCTTTTATATTCAAGCAATTTATCACTTTCACTCATTTACTTCAGTCGAAGTAATTTATTTAGCAAACCTTTAATGCTTTTATTTACTTTATCAAGCTTTTCTCCATGCAATTTATTTAAAGTGTCTCTACTTTACTTGCATTAATCACCATTAGGATTAGTCGAAACTCTTTATTTCAAAGCATTTAAACTCCAAAAATCAACCATGTCTTAGGATCAATCTGATCGATCCTGCGAGTCACCAAATAAGTAACCTTTTGGAAGATCAGCGGTTGTTTACCATTTTTCATGGTAAACACCCTTTAGCCAAAGCTACGAACATTTGCTGAAATTTGGCATTTTTTGCCTGGAGATCCTTGATACTTTGTTCGAAAGACATTATTGCTGAAATAAATAGCGAAGAAGACAAGAAACCTATTATGGTACCTGTTTATGCATCGATATAGATGGTATGCATATGCAATGATTTCAAGGACTTTGGGAAATTTAAATTTGCGAACCAAAATGAAACAAAGATTTTATTAGTAGAATTCAAAATACAATTGCCTTTTAGGCGTTACAATTGAACATTCTAAAAACTAAAAAAATAATCAAGTTTCACATGGACGCTTCCTCTTCGTGCCGAGATATACATTAAGGTTTCTTTCCTCATGAAGCTGCTTTGTGAACTCTAAAAATTTCTTCTCCTGGGCATAGAACTGGTCCCTATAAGTATCACGCTCCTTCTTCAACTAAACCCAGGACCTCTATAATTCTTCAAGATCAGTGGGCATGTTGGGATGAAGAACTGTGTAAGGAATATACCCTTCAGTAATAGGCTTCACAATCACTGGTAAGACGGCTATGTAGAGCATCATAAGTTTCTAAGCACGAGCTCGTACCCATTGGAGATAAGGTTCTATAGGAATGGAATTCTTCAGCCCCAAAGTCTTGACGTCAGATCTGTTTATCATGCCCCAGGCTCGTATGAACCTCTGGCGATACCCCTGAACATCATCCTCATAGATGAAAATAATGCCCTGGATAAGCATATCGTGAGGACCTTCCCTTCAAGCGTAACCAAATTATCGCAGAG
This sequence comes from Vicia faba, assembly GCA_948472305.1. NCBI lineage: Eukaryota > Viridiplantae > Streptophyta > Magnoliopsida > Fabales > Fabaceae > Vicia > Vicia faba. The sequence continues at coordinate 1,312,885,368 of OX451735.1, read as the reverse complement.
CCAAAGAAGGATTATAAGTTATACCTCCCCTAATGCCAAGTAGTGGGACATTAGGGAATTCCCTGCAGTGGTCAATAATAGAAATATCTCCCATAGACCGGGAATACCAAAGGATATCCGCGTGAGAAAGTGACATTATCCTTTGCGACCAACCCAAACCTTCTTCATTCTTCAGCACTGACTTAGGGAGGTGAGAAATAAACCACCTCGACAGTAAGGGCATGCAACACATAAGAACCCCTCTTCTCTTCATGGTACGAGTATGAAGAGCATGAAAGGTATCTCCGAGCAAAGTAGGCACCGGGTTGCGAGAGAGGAAGATCTTGATAGTATTCACATCTATGAGTAAGTCTGGATTAAGGAACAGTACTAGCCCATAAATTAAAAGAGCCAAAACCTCCTCAAAAGCCTGAAAGTCCAAATCATTCCAAAACAGCTGGGCCTTCTCTATTAGGAACTTGGCTAGAAAACCCTTGACTCCACTTCTTGTTTCCAAATTTAATACCATGTTGGCCCGTTTCAGATGCAAAGCTAAGGCAATGACTTCTGGGTTAGGAACCTCTTCTAAACTGTGAAAGGCATCTGGTCCAGAATAGGTAGATCCAATAACTGAGAGAACTCTTCCATGGTAGGCACCAACTGATAGTCTGGAAAGGTGAAGCAGTGGTGTTTGGGATCAAAGTACTGAAAGAGTACACCCATAATCTTTTCATAAAGGCTCGAAGTAACTAGGTTGAGAAGTCGACCATGTCTCTTAGTGAACGAATAAGTTTCAGGAACCCTTGATACTAGCTCCTTGAGTTGGAGAGGTATTCTCACAAAGCTAATTCGAATAGTGTTTCTACGAGCGGAAGCCATGATCTGCAAAATAGAATAAAGATAAATTCCCTTGGTCCTTGGAATGGTTAGTGTAATGATAATGGATGTTATGTTATGATGCATGGTGTTATGTTCAAATAGAGTAAATCACACACAAGAAAAGCACACAATAGACCTTAGGTTCAAAGGCTTGCATGAGGTTAAAGGTAAATACCCTCTTGAATTTTAGTTGGTTTCAAACCTGTCTTAGAAAAGTAACCAGGTTATAAGGATTCTCAATATCACTAATCATCCTTTATCGGGCATTGTTTCAGCTCAGGCAATCTTTTCTTCCGGACGAAATATCCGGAAAGCCTGATCTCAATGAGTGTAGCATCGAGTATCAACCAATCCTCAACATTATACCGAGGCCAGCTATCTCACTACTTTCTAATGGCCAAGTTTGTTCAACTATGGTTCTAAGGTCCATTAGTGCTTCACGACACCACACGGCGGCCCCGTATTCTCCTCGTTTCCACACGAAGGATAATAGTACCAACCAAAGTGTCACACCAACACAGCTATCGCTTAAACCATATCGGTCTATTCCGTACAGTCTCAACGATCTATTGCTGTTTACCTAAAAAGTGCCCGCCAGATCCGGGTGTAGGATCTTCAACAATACCTAAATAAAAACCTTTAAGGATAAAGCATACAAAACAAACAAGAAAGAAATTTTAACAAATGACCTAGATCCTAAGGTATATCACACTTTGTTATTTCCCCACCAGAGTCTTCAGTTCTGTAATACGGTGGCAGAACCGACTATTATACTGGTTTGCATTTTTTGTTCGAAAATATGCGGTAAGCAAGAGTCGCCATCGACTTTTATTTCATCCAACCAAGGAAAAGGAAAAAGAACAGAAAAAACATTTTTTCGAGATGTTTCTGAGTACGGGGTAGATTACAGAAAGGGAAGATATTAGCACCCTTTCTATCCATGGTTTTCCATGGGCTCTTAGGTACTTGCTCATTTTTGAAATTACTTTCATGTGTTTGTGTGTTTGAAAAGCTGGTTTGAAAGTGTATGTGTAAAAAGTTTATTTGAGCAAGTACCTAAAAGTTTCTACCTACTCGAAAGAAAGTCTGTTCATATTCTTATTTGCTTTAGACGGTGCTATCCTACATTTAATGAGTAGGTAGCTCCATCGTTGGAGTTTAAGGGACAATCGAAATGGACAAAAGGGATAATTACGATCACTAAAGCAATGGTTAAGAAACCTTAGAAGTTATCCTAGAGTCCTAAAGATCTTTCTGAGGCAACATTCAAATAGGTCATTTTTTATCTTTCGGGACTAGAGGACAACCACTAAGACTCCCTGTACTTCATGATCGTTTATCGAAGGAAACCGAAGTGGGGAAAACCCTAGGAGTGAACATGTGCAAGTTTTTGATTTTCAGTTATTTATCTTTGTACAATTAGGGTTTTCTATGTTCACTTAATCATTATCTTTTTCATGCAAGCCTATTATCCATACATCTAGACAGTTTATAGTTATAGAAAATTAAAAGCGGAAAAGTAAATCTACGCTATTACAAGGCTTCGGGGAGGGGGTTACATAATAAAAAAACTGGGGATTTGAACAATAAAATAATAAGCAGGAAAATAAACCCTAATTAAAAGGTATTACAAACTCGAAGCAAATACAATAATTGGAATTAAAAAATAAAATATTGTGCGTGCGACGAATTAAACACGGGAATCAAAGTCTAAATTCAAAGGAAATCAAAGAAAAATATTTTTGTTATTTTTTTGATTGAGAAATTTAACTATTTGCAAATTAAATCCTATTTTTCTAATTTATTTTAATTATGGAAAAAAAGAATTTAAATTTCCCTAATTAAATTAATTTAATTAATGAATAAAATAAAATATTTTATGAAAAATCTGATCTTAATGTTTTTGTGATTTTTGATTTAATAAAAAATGATTTTTTTTTGTAAAAAATAATTAAACAAATAAAAGAAATTTAAAAATAGAATTAACTTGGACCTGGTGTGAAAGTATTTCTGGGGGGTTAAGAAGAACTAGACAGGCCGAGATTGATGCAAGCCCACATCCTGCGCAGGATCTAGTGTGGTGGCTTCTGGGAGGTCCACCATGTGACTGATTCCTGGAGGCGTGGGATCTGGTGTGGACATGATCTGATGGTGGTGAATCTTGGGCGTATGGTGTAAGTATGGGGGGTGCCATACACTGGATCCTATGAGAATTATTGGGAAAATGAAAAATTGCTGGTTACTGGGATCGAACCCAGGTATTTGGTTTTGCATGCTTACTCCTTTGCCATATGCACTATTAACTCATTCGTGTATATAATAGAAAGATTATAATATAAAGAAAGAACGATCCAAATGTCAAATATTCAAAACACGCACAATCATCTTTGACATGGACCAAGGATGCAATGACACACAAGCCAATGGAATTAAAACCGATCAATGGTGCCGGAGCTCAGCTCCGGTCACCTTCTTCGGCAACTTCAAAATTCCAAACCTGCCAAATACAATGGATCAAAGTGAAAATGGTACCCTACCCCCTATTTTTAGGGCTACGATCACGATGGTGGCCTCCATTTGACCTAAAGATGCCTGCAAATACAGATACAAAAAACAAAAACCTTCGTGCCTTAACAATGGCATTTCTCTATTTTCACGTCCAAACTTTTGTATGATGGTTCTAAACACTTGCAAACATGATATTAAACACAAATATATGCAAACATATTATTTATATGCCATGAATAAAAAGTTTGAACCATGAGAAGTTGGCAAACCATGATTTTCTGTAGAGGGAGTTCCTGTGTGCTTTGGCCTTCAAGGAGAGATGGTTTGGCTTGCTGAGAGTCTCAGGAACGTGAATGGATCGATGGAGGTGGTTAAAACTAGCTGGAGAAGAAGACCTTGAGTTGCACCACTTTGAATAATTTTGAAAACTTTCTTAGGGCTTTATGTAGCAGCTGCGCGTGTCCTTTAAGGCTGAAAGGTTTATGACTATATAGTACATCACATTAGGTCAACAAAAGTAGAGGAAAATCCAAGCATTCATGAGAAAATGTTTTTCTTTCAATTATGTGATTTTTTTTTACTTTTTTAGACTAAGTCCAATATTCTCTTCTCTCCATGAATTTTCTTTGATATGCCAGTACATTTTTCCCATTATTTGATGAGAAAAAGATTTGAAATTAAATGTTATATTATTTCTATTATTTATTTATTCAATTTTGCATTTTAATGAATAAAATATCAAAATAAATAGCATAAAGAATATAATAAGGCATGGGTTGACTTGGAGGTCATGGACCATGTTAGAAACAAGTTTCAAACATAAAAGTATGGGCCCATTTGGAAAAAAAAATCAAGTTTGGCCAACATTGTTTTCATGCACTTTTCAAAAAAATTGTCAACTTTAGCAATGCATATCTCTTTCAATTTTAACCCTAAATGGGTGTTCTTGGACTTTTTAGAAATCTTAGGATGTCCTCTAGGTAACCTTTTTGGTTTCATTTCAATTGGATCTTCCATATTTATGTAAGAAGCTTTAACCTAAAAGGTGTTTTTGTTGACTTTTTGAAATGACCTATAATGTCTGAATTTATATCTTTTCATGATTGCATTTTTTGAACTTGAGGGCTGAAGATGAGTTGTAGGGAATTGAATTCTCTTCAAAATGAGCCTTGGATGAGAAATTTATGATAAAGTATGAGAAAGTTATGTATGGTCAAATTTTGGTTGACTTTTCCTATAGAAAACCTAATTTAGCAACTTTTGAGTTTTGATGAATTTGGGACATTCCCTGAAGAATCATGAACAACCCTTGATCAAATGATGAATATTACTTCAAAATGTTGATGTTGACCAAAAATCTTGAAGTTTTACTGTAAGAGGGTCACAGTTGACTTTTGACCTAACACAGATGATTTCCAAGCATCTGAGCAGTTGACTGAGCAAACTTCTTGTGCAAGGTATGAAACTTGGCATGGATGATCTTGAGAACATATTAGGGCAATGGAAATCATTTAGGACCCTTGGAACTCAAACATCTTGATGAGGAGTGAAACCCTAGTTTGAGGCTCATTGTCTTAGGAGGAGGATTTGTCTGGTCAATCCTTAGTCAACTTGAGCAATTGAGAACTTCTAAGAGTAACTTTTGAGTAAAAAGGGGAGGGAAAATTTTGGGGTACAACAGAATCAAATGAAAAATTATACGAATGATTGTAAAAAACATTACCGATGCATTCATCAAAATGACCTCTATACTGTTAATAAGACTCCATGCATCAACGATTCGAACAGCTAATCTCCAAGTTTCCTTTGTGTCGTTAATGTCCTTGATATAGTATTTTCTGATTGCATTTGAACATTAAACCGTTAACAAACATAAATAACACAAACAACAATTTAACGTAAGGCTGATGGAAGAAAGGAGTATTGTTTAGCCTTGATTTGAAGTTGATGAAAGAAAGGAGTGTTGTTGAACTGGAGAGGAAGATGAAGCTCAAAGGTTATCAATGTTGGAAGATATGTGGTTGTCTTGTACCTTTATAAGAAATCGATGAGTATCAACTTTTAGAATTTTACACGGCTCTAGGTTGGAATTTACCTGTCAAATGGTATTATATAGGGTTAGTAATGATTATATTTTTTAAATTACATTCAGGGGTACTAAATAAGACATTTAGAGATGAAAATAATTGTATCAAAAATTGACATTTTTTCTTGTTTATAAAACTATTTATAACTTATTCTCATTTATAAAAGTAATGTTTTCAAGTCAATTATTCTTTTTCTGTATCATGTCATAATATCATATATCATTTTTCATAAACATTCATATTTTGTTTTATTTTTAAATTTAGTATTTTGTATTTAGTTAATATATTTTTCATAAGCATTTAGTATTTTGTTTTAAATTTTAAAACAAACTTTTTTTCTTCTAGTTTTGAGTAAATCAATTATAATTTGAAATTGTTTGAACTTTTTACAATTGTGTTCGAAACGGTTAATAATTAGTATTGAAGATATATAAAGCAATAAAATAAAATCAAGAATGAAATATAATTAGTATAATTATTTTAATATGAATTAATTAAAATTGACTATCTTATTAAAAAGTTGAATAAATATTCTTAAATAATAATTGTAATTTTTAAATAAATAGATTAAAATCATCAATTGTGAACTATTTTTTTAAATATATATATATATATATATATATATATATATATATATATATATATATATATATATATATATATATATATATATATATATATATATATATATATATCATTATTTATTGCATATATATTTATGATATTATCTGTCGTTGACAAATTTTGTAGCGAAATGCAGTAAACAAGAACAAATTTTGTGAGTCCCAATTTCCTCGTGCTATATAATCATCACAATCTTTTATAACTTTTGAATCCCATATCTATCAGTTTCATCCTTGCAAACATTTCCTGTAAACATGAGAGTTCTTTATTTCTTCTTCCTAAATTTATGATTTATTCAAAAACCAAATAAATTGACTAACAAGAATTATCTTCTTAACTTTATGGATCTATGAATCTGTGTTGCTTTGGGTTTTCAGGTACCTTCTTCTTCTTTTCCTCAAAATTCGAGTTAATTCTCTAATTTTTCTTTCCAATCTCTCAATCCTCTTCGCTTTCCCCATAGATATTTCTCTTTTCGATCTATCAATCCTCTTCGCTTTCCCCATAGAGGTCATCCATGTTATATTCTCATTACTACCTGATGGTTCTTTGTGTGTTCGAGAAGCTTCTATGTCATCTCTCAACTATATTTTCGCGCTGTAATTACCCTCACATCTTCTTATTTTAGCTTAATTTTGGTTTAATTTCTTTATAGATTTTGAAACTTGATTCAAAGATTTAGAAAAATATATTAGTATATGGTGTAGTACACTTCACATAGATTCATATATAAAATTGATTATCTATCCATGCGTTTGCATGGGTCACACAATATCATTAAAAATATTAAATAAATATAGTATATGGATAATTAAGAAATGTATATAAAAGATATACAAATTAAGTAGTCTCGACCTGTCAAAAATGTATAGTTTAGTAGAAAAATAAAGGAAATAATTAAGTAGTCATCGACTCGTGCGTTTGCCTGGGACCCGTAGGACATGTCTATTTTAAGTAGTCTCGGCCCGTAGAAAATTTATAAAATATATATTTTATTATCATATGAACTTATAAATTATAAGCTCAAAAACATATATGTCAAACATAGCCTTATTAATAATGAACACGTTTTTCAAAACTGAATAAGATAATAGAGTTGCTTGATTGTGTTTTATTTTTTAGGTTTAAAAATAATTTTTTAAATTAATACTTAAGATTTATTTTTTCACGGAATAATTAATGATTCTAAGAAATATATATGACAAAGCTTGTTTGATAATTGTACCCAAAAAAACTTGTTTGATAATTTATATTAAAAATATTGTTTAAAAACTAAAATATAAAAAAATGAAATACAATAATTATATTCTATTAATTTGATAAATATGTGATAATGGAAATGATGTAGGCTTAGTTATTTATTATTCAAGATTAAAAAATATTTTTTTGACAAAGATACATAAGATTCATATAGTATGAATTTACATTAGAAAAAATATCAAATAAATATAAAATTCATATATTATGAATTTATATAAGCAAAAATATAGTATGAATTTATCAATCTTTCTTATAATATATAATAAAATAAATTAAATAAAAAGAATGACAAATTTGTGTTTTTCATAAGAAAGTTGTGAGTTCCATACATCATAATTGTCTTATGTTAAAATAAATATTATAATAATTTTTAGTATAAATGATACCATTTAATCCTTAAAAGAATACAATTTACATACGTATATAATTATGTATAATTCTAATGTGCATATTCCTAATACTAAATTAAAATATATCATAAATATTTAGTTGTATTTTAGTTATAAACTAAAATCTATTTTAATATATATGGATCTATTCAATAAAACCTAGTCATGTATAAAACAAAATTAAATTGTATTTTTTTTTATTATTTTGTAACTGTTGTGTTTTGGAATATACATCTGACCTATTAATTAGGAATTATTATTACTTATTAGTTATAATTTTAAATTTTATAGGACCCACATCATAGAATCTCCACTTTATTTTTTAAATCTCTTCCCCTTTTGTGTTTGATTTTTAAAATATATTTTACTAATAATAATATATAATAATAATAATAACTGATTTATAGATAAAAATATATTATTTCATTCACTAAAACAATATTATTATGAGAGTACATTAGCCTTTAAAATTATTTAGAGTCACAACTAATAAGTATTTTTGTTACATATATTATTTATAAAAAATATCAAAAGTTTTTGTTTTTAATATAATAATTACTTGTGATTTTGTATTAATGTATTTAAAAAAGTAGATATTGAACTGATATAAAAATTATAAAAATTATAGTAAGCAAATAAACACAATTTCTAATAAGTTTATTAATGTTGTTAACGCTTTTATATGTGAACTTGGAATATGGTCCAAAACCAAAAGTCTCAATTAAACTTCATATATTCTCAATTGAAATGTAAATATAAATATCCATTAATAATATATTTAATTTCAAGATTATTTCAAAAACCAAAAGTATCAATTAAATATCATATATTCTTCTTGATTGAAATGATGAGATATTTAATTTCAAGATTATTTTAATATACTCTTATTTTACTATTAAACTTATATTAACATTTGTCTATTTTCACGGAGTCTCTTATTCATAAAGTCATTGTCAACCTAACATGAAGAAAACCTTGAAAAACAAACAATTATGTAATCAAACAACATAACATGAAATATCATTAAAAAAACTTAAGTAGATTTTTAAGATGTTGATTAGAATCAAATGAAAAATTATACGAATGATTGTAAAAAACATTACCGATGCATCCATCAAAATGATCTCTATACTATTAAAAAGACTCCATGCATCAACGATTCGAACCGCCAATCTCCAAGTTTCCTTTTTGTCGTTAATTTCCTTGATACAATATTTTCTGATTGCATTTGAACATTAAACCGTTAACAAACATAAATAACACAAACAATAATTTAACGTAAGGCTGATGGAAGAAAGGAGTGTTGTTTAACCTTGATTTGAGGCCGTTGAAAGAAAGGAGTGTTGTTGAACTGGAGAGGAAGGTAAAGCTCAAAGGTTCTTGTGATACGGTGGGAGAACCGACTGTTTAGTTACTAATGGTTTTTTGCGTTTTTTGTTTGCAAATGTGTGGTAAGCAAGAGTCGCCACCGTCTTTTATTTCATCCAACAAAGAAAAAGGGAAAAGAACAGAAAAAACCTTTTTCAGGATGTTTCTGAGTACGGGGGGTAGATTATTAAAAGGGAAGGTGTTATCACCCTTTCTATCCGTGGTTTTCCAAGGGCTCTTAGGTACTTGCTCATTCTTAAATTGCTTTTGTGTGTTTGTGTGTTTGAAAAAGTTTTGAAATTGCCTTAGTGGGGCGTTTCCCTTTATGGTAACCCTTGTATCAGTCCTCAAGAGTCTGATAAAGTGTTTTTGAAAACTTTAGTTTGAAAAGTTTATTTGAAAGTGTATGGTGTAAAATTACTTGACAATCGCCATGGTGTATAGTGTATTTGACAACGCTATCCTACTATTAAGAAGTAGGTAGCTCCATCGTTGGAGTTTTAGGGACAATCAAAAGGGACGATTACGATCACTAAAGCAATGGTTAGGAAACCTTAGTAGTTACCCTAGAGTCCTAAAGATCTTTCTGAGGCAACATTCGAATGGGTCATCTTTGATCTTTTGGGACTAGAGGGCAACCACTAAAACTCCCTATACTTCATGACCATTTACCGAAGGCAACCGAAGAGGGGAAAACCCTATGAGTGAGCATGTGCAAGTGTTTGTTTTTCAGTCATTAATCTTTGTGTTTAGTTTTCTAGCGATTGGTTTTATCTTGTTCATGTAATCCTATTAGCCACACATCTAACAGTTAATATATGTACAAAAATATAAAGTGCGGAAACGTAAATTCCTCTGCTATTACATGGCTTCGGGGAGAGTTATTTAATTACAAGTCCAAAACCGGGAGAAATATAAAGGAAAACAATAAAAATGCCTTATAGTTTGGCTACATTGATATGTACAGGAATATTAAATTGCAAAAGAAGAAAATGCGCGCAGAAAATTAAATACGGGAATTAAAGTTTAAGTTCTAAGAAAACTTAATTAATGAAGGATAATATTTTTTGTTATTTTTTAGGAAAAAACATTAAGTTAAAAATGGAAGGAAATTAACTCTAAATAACCTAATATTTTTGTATTTTCATTTGAGAAAAAAATAATTAACTTGCAATTTAAACCTAATTTCTAGCTAATTTTAATTATGGAAATAAACCAAACTATCCTAATTAAACTAATCTATTTTCAAAATTAATTTTAATATATAAGGAAGAAAAAACTAATTCTACATTTTTTATGATTTCTTGATTTTATGATGTTTATGATTTTTTTAATAAAAGGAAAATAATTGAAATAAAAGAAAATAAATAAAGAAAAGAAGAAAAATGGGCCGCACTGCAAAAATGAAAATGAGGGGTGAGAAAGAAGCAGAATTAAAAGCCCAAACTGGATAAAGCTCGGTTCTACGCTGGATCTAGTGTGGATAACGTCTTGGGATGCACCACGGGGACGCGACTTTGAGGCTTTAGATCTGGCATTTTTAGATTCCTGCGTCAAAACATAAAAGCAATGGTTCTAAAACATTCTAAACATTAGTATGAACATGCATGAACGCTTATAAACCATTTACAACGTATGAATTGAGAGTTTGTAATTAAGAATTTTTACCCAACCGAAGCTACTTGCTGCGGCTGTTTAGGGCGTGTACTGGCTTGGTAAGAGGCCTCAGTAGACTCCAGGAAGTCTCAGAAATGTGATTTTCCCACTTGTTTGGACTAATAGCACCTAGGAGTATAGCTGCGAACTCTTGCAACTTTTAGCAATTTTTTTGAGAATTTTGTAGACCTTTCTTGAAGAGGAATTTCGTGTCTTTCAAGCTTGTATGGATCTATATTTATAGAGGAGAATGAGGAGACATGAAAGCATGGAAAGAATCTCCCTCATGATGTTGTGTTTTAAGACCATGATCAAAATTTGAAAAAATGCCATATTTGATGATTTTATGCCATTTTCACATGTGGATGAACCTGGACATATTTGAAGGGTTATTACAAGAAATCAATTGACATGAACCAGCATAAAACTTGCCCAAAATGGATTCACATCAAAATTTACATTATTTTTATTATTTATTTATTTAATTCTGAATTTTAATGAATAAAATATCAAAATAAATAACATAAATAGTAGAAAAATGTATGGGTGGGCTTAGAGGTCGTGGACCATGTTAGGAATGAGTTTCAAACTTGAAAATATAGGCCCATTTGGAAGATATCCAAGTTTGGTCAATATTTGCTTCATACATTTTTCCAAAAATTGGCCAACTTTGACAATGCATATCTCTCTCAATTTTAACCCTATGAGTGTGTTATTGGACTTTTTAGAAAGCTTAGGATGTACCATACACAAGCCTTTTGGTTTCATCTCAATTGGATATTCCATGTTAATGTAAGTAGCTTTGACCCAAAAGGTGTTTTTGTTGACTTTCTAGAAGGACCTATAATGTCTGAATTTATATCTTTAAATGAGTGCTTTTCTGGAACTTGAGGGCTGAAGAGAAGTAGTAGTGAATTGGATTATCTTCAAAATGAGCCTTGGTGGAAATTTGTTTGATAAAGTATGAGAAAGTTATGCCTGGTCAAAGTTTGGTTGACTTTTCCGGTAGAAACCCTAATTTGGCAACTTTTGAGTTTTGATGAATTAGGAGCATTCCTTGAGGAATCATCATCAACCCTTGATCAAATGATGTATATCACTTCAAAATGTTGATGTTGACCAAAAATCTTGAAGTTTGACTTTAAATAAGCCACAATTGACTTTTGACCCAACATAGTTGATTTTCAGGCATTTGAGCAATTGACTGAGCAAACTTATTGTGCAAGGCATGAAACTTGACATGGACGATCTTGAGGACATATTAGGACCATGGAAAAGATTTTATACCTTTGGAGTTCACATATCTTGATTAAAGTGGAAACCCTAGTTGAAGGTTCATTGTCTTAGGAGAGAATTTGTCTTGTTAATTCTTGGGCATCCTTGAGCAAGTTAAGGACTTCAATGAGCATGTGTTGAGTAAAATGAGAGGGAAAATTTTGGGGTGAAACAGCTTCACCTATTCAGTCTTCTTATACCTGAGGATGTAGATTGGCTTGTCTGCCTTTCGTGATCTGAAGGTGGAAGATGATTGAACACTAGAGTGCCCAGAAATTTGCACTTGCATGAAGTGAAGGTCGATCGATAATATCAGGAATGGGCTTACAGATGCCATTTGGAAGGCGACGGAGAATCGTCGGAGATGGGCTTAAAGATGCCATCCAGAAAACATATTGGTTGCATAAGAGATTCCTTAGTGATAAATTCATGTACCTTCCGTTAGGGAGGACTTCGCTGGGGAATGTTGATTGATGTCCTGGGAAATATAGTTTAGGAGCTTCGTTTGTCTATTACCCTACTAGGGAATTAACGCTTGACTGATGAGACAAAAGTAAGCTGTTATCTGGTCAAGTCCAGGCTTCATAGTGATTGGTTGAGGATGATAAAACTGACTGCTATCTGGTCGTATTCCAGGTTTCATAGTGACTTACTGGGGAAATGTGAAATCGACCGTATCTGGTCAGGTCCATGCTTAACAATGTTGTAAACTGTTGTTCGGAGATAAAAGAGAAGGAACCTGTATGGGGCTTTCTCGGGATAAGTCCCAGCGAAATTGCGTCAGGTAATTCATGAAAAGGAGCCTGGATAGTAAGGATATGAGAAGGAACCTGGGTAGTAGGGTTACTTCGAAATAAAAGCCTGGGTGGTAGGGCTATGATAAGGAACCTGGGTAGTAGGGTTACTTTGAAATGAAAGCCTGAATAGTAGGGCTATGAGAAGGAACCTGGATAGTAGGGTTACTTCAGAATGAAATCCTGGATAGTAGGTCTATGAGAAGGAACCTGGATAGTAGGGTTACTTTGAAATGAAAGCCTTGATAGTAGGGCTATGAGAAGGAACCTGGATAGTAGGGTTACTTCGAAATGAAATCCTAGATAATAGGGCTATGAGAAGGAACCTAGATAGTAGGGTTACTTCGAAATGAAAGCCTGGATAATAGGGTTATGATAAGGAACCTAGATAGTAGGGTTACTTCGAAATGAAAGCCTGGATAGTAGGGCTATGAGAAGGAACCTGGATAGTAGGGTTACTTCGAAATGAAAGCTTGGATAGTAGGGCTATGAGAAGGAACCTGGATAGTAGGGTTACTTCGAAATGAAAGCCTGGATAGTAGGGCTATGAGAATGAACATGGATAGTAGGGTTACTTTGAATTGAAAGCCTGGATAGTAGGGCTATGAGAAAGAATCTGGATAGTAGGGTTACTTTGTAATGAAAGCCTGGATAGTAGGGCTATGAGAAGGAACCTGGATAGTAGGGTTACTTCTAAATGAAAGCCTAGATAGTAGGGCTATGAGAAGGAACCTGGATAGTAGGGTTACTTCGAAATGAAAGCCTTGATAGTAGGGCTATGAGAAGGAACCTGGATAGTAGGGTTACTTCGAAATGAAAGCCTGATAGTAGGGCTATGAGAAGGAACCTGGATAGTAGGGTTACTTCGAAATGAAATCCTGGATAGTAGGGCTATGAGAAGGAACCTGGATAGTAGGGTTACTTCAAAATGAAAGCCTGGATAGTAGGGCTATAAGAAGGAACCTGGATGGTAGGGTTACTTCGGAATAAAGCCTGGATAGTAGGGCTACTTTGGAATAAAGCCTGGATAGTAGGGCTGCTTCGGAATAAAGCCTGGGTAGTAGGGCTGCGAGAAGGAACTTGAGTAGTAGGGTTACTTCGACGTAAAAGCCTGGGTAGTATGGCTGCTTTATTTGATCACGTAGATTAGTTGACTCGTTTGGTTTTGAGAACTGATTTTCCATTAGTTGTCTGTAGATATGACATGTATTTATTCATGGATTGAATTGTTGGAATTGTTGATGATAACCATCTTTCCTAAAAAGGTACATGATTAATTATATGCGATACATGAAATGCATTGTGTGATGATGTTCTCAAATTAAATGAGATTATGATGTATGCAACATGTATGCGCACGTCATGATGTATGAACATGAAATTCTATTGTGACATATCTGAGTCTGGAAAATAAATCCCTGACTGCTGGTGGAGAGTGCTGGAAATTGAATTCCTGACCGTTGTAGAAAAAATGGTTCTTCTACTTCCGCTGGGGATGGTGAACAAAGATGACTAGGCCGTGGATTTATTCCTTTCTTTTTTTGAATATTTTGCCGGGGAGAGACTCTGCTTGAGAATAATTCCGCGGGGGAATAACTTTGTCTGAGAGAGGAGATGCTTTGCTTGAAGATTTTGCTGATTCAGAGAAATAAAATTCGTTGGGGGATGAACTTCTGTAGCTGGAGGAATAAACTTTATTGGGGATTGAGCTTTTATATTTAGAGAAATAAACTCTGCCCGGGAGAAAACTTTATGAACCGTTTGCAATTATAAGACTCGGCTGGGGAATATATATATATATATATATATATATATATATATATATATATATATATATATATATATATATATATATATATATATATATATATATATATATATATATATATATATATATATATATATATATATATATATATTAGCTCTTTGAAAGAACTTTTTTGGTGCCCCTGTACCTGTTAGAGAAAGTACCTGCAAAGTCTTGGTGGATGCTGATCAGGGTAATAAACCTTCTACTGATTAGACAAATGATGAGATGATGGGACATAGTCGTACGCTTTAATCCCTATCTTTTGCCTGGACAGTCTTTTCAGATTTTCAGTCCACCGTGTTGGCTCCCAAATTCGGCACTTACTATATTTGATCTTTCAGACCAAATAACTGGAATAAACCAGGTTAAGAAGAATGCTTCGACGCATGGAATAAATTAGGGAAAAGATCTAAGTTGTATTTGAGCCTTCGACTGAGAGAAAGTATCCTCGCTTTGACACATGATACGAGGGATATTTGAATTTTGAATTATTGGAGGGAAAGGTCAGTTTTCGCCAGCGACTAAGAAGAAGCAACGTGGCTGAAAGCCATAGGTCGAGGGACATGCAGAAGACACTTGTCTTCATCTTAGCGCAGAATGATCCCTCGACGGTTACTTATTTTTAGTATAAATTAGGAAACTTGTGTAGTTTTTAAGGAGGTTCAACCTATTGTACTAGGCACTCAAACATTATCCAAGTAACCGCTTTGTGAAAAAGGATATCACTGAGAAATGTATGTTGGAAACACCTCTTTTTATTAATGAAAGTCTTTTACATTACTTTAATATTATCTTGCAAAGTAATCTTTCTTACTTCTTTACCTGCATTTCTACTTTCCTGTCTATTCTTCCAAAATCTGAAACATCTTTTCTCTGGGTCGAACGTGCGTTCTTCCTGCTTATCTGTCTTACATAAAAATTAGCATATGTTCTGGGATTAATCTGATCGATCCCGTGTGTGAACCAAAAAGAACTTTCATTTTTGGAGATCAGCGGTTGTTTACCAAAAACCACGGTAAACAAATTGGCACACTTGGTGGGACCTTGCTAATTTTTATTAAAAAATCTTGTTTATGTTATTGTGTTTTTCCTGCACAGTTATAACGTTGAATGTTATTAAGAAGTGGTAGAGTAACCAACGAGTATACTGTTAGGAAGAAAAATAGCGAGAGTAGTATGGCTAATGAGCCAAACCATGGAGAAATACCTCCACCAATTACTGGAACAGTGGTTAATACCGCTGTCGATGGGAATATCCCAACTTCTGTTGGATCAATACCAACATTAACTACAAATCAAACAGGACCTTTACTTTCATATGTAGGTCCAAGAGGTCCATTAGGAACGCCTCCACCAAGGGTAAACTTAGGATCTCGATCATTTGTTCCCCCAAGATTTTCGACAACCTGGATGGGTCGAGAGCAACCATATGGCATGCCAACTACTGGAATGGCTAGCCTTATGAATGTTGCTTCTACTTTTTTAGAACCTTTGGTGAATGCAACATCGCCATTACAGGGGTCTGGAGCCAATCGAAACCAATTTTTGGGAGGGCCATCTCATGTACTACCTAGCCTCACAAATGTTTCGACATCAATTTTGAGGCAACAGAAGGACGAAAGTAATCATGATATGGTACAAATGTTAGCACAAACTCTAAGTACAATGCTAAACCCCCTCATCCAGACTGCTATGCAGTCGAATCAATAGATGATAGTGCAAATGAGGCGCATGGCTGAATTCTTTCGGGTACCCCAAGTTGTTCGACAACCCCAGAGAATACCAATAAGAGCAAATCAAGGGGTAATCATGGAAGAGGATTTGACCGTTAATCCAAACCCTCAAATTCCTAGAATAGAAATAGAACAACCAAGGGTTGAAATACCACGAAACTCTAGAGAAATCGATCAAGGCATTATTATGGCTAATAGAAACCAAAACACTGACGAATTAATATAGCAAGTTCGACACCAAAACTATGGGACGGACAATAATCTAACTACCATGATCGAAAGGATTATGATTCAAAACGGGATGAATGTTGGTTTTCATAGACCAAACTTTACATCCCCACTGTCAGAATATATTCTGCAAACAGACTTACCACCTAGGGGAAAAGTCCCAAAGTTTACTAAATTTTCAGGGGATACGACGGAGTCTACTGTCGAACATGTGGCTAGATATTTGATAGAGGCCGGGGAAATAGAAAACCACGAAAACCTTAGAATCAAATATTTCCCAAGTTCCCTAACAAAGAATGCTTTCACTTGGTTCACCACCCTCCCAGCCAATTCGATCCACAACTGGAACCAATTGGAAAGATTGTTCCATGAACAATTCTACATGGGTCAAACCAAGATAAGTATAAAAGAATTGGCTAGTGTGAAGAGAAGGTTTACAGAGCCAATTGATTAATATTTAAATAGGTTTCTATTACTCAAAGCCAGATGCTTTACCCAAGTGCCTGAGCATGAATTAGTTGAAATAGCAGCAGGGGAGCTGGATTATTCGATTAGGAAAAAGTTAGATACACAATACCTAAGGGATATGGCCCAACTGGATGATAGAGTTCGACAAGTAGAATGCCTTAAGGCTGAGAAAGCTAAAGCTGCTAAAACTCATCGACGAGAAACAGTAGCCTATGTTGAAATGGATGATAAAGATCCAGAGATATCTAATGATCATATAGATGTCGAAGAAGGCGAAATAGATTTAGCATAATTAAAACAAGGACCACCATATTCTTGTAAATTACTAGTGCCATCAAATGGGAAAAATCCTATAGAGCCTGAGCAAAATAGTGGCAAATTTCCTAAGAAAACTTATAATTTCGACATATCCAAATGTGACGAAATATTCGATCTATTAGTTAAATATGGCCAGATGATAGTGCCCCCAGGGGAAATATTTCCTCCTTTAGAACAGAGAAAGAAAAGAGGTTTTTGTAAATACCAAAAATTTTTAGGACATAAAACCTCACAATGTTTCCTTTTCAGGGATCTCGTTCAACATGCGCTAAAGGAAGGAAGGCTAAAATTTGTTGACAAGCCAGCAATGAAAATCGACACAAACCCACTGCAAATGGAGGCACATTATGCTGAACCAGTCGGCATTCACATGGTGGAAGTTTCTGAAGATTTCATCACTAAACCCATCTTTGGAAGTTTTACTGGAAACATCTCCAGAAAAACTATTGAAGGGGTGAGAAAGGCCACTGAGGGCCTAGATTTGAAAAAGGAAGTTACCCAAGGGTCGAACAAGAAGGCTGCTGAAGGCCTGAAACTGAACAAACGGGTTATTGAAGATCCACACAAAAGCAAAGGAGTTGCTGAGAGCTCCGGCAAAAGAACCACCACAGGTTCTTATTTGGCTGCTGTAAAAGGTTTGACAGAGAATCTAGAGGCCAAAATGCAGAAAATGAACCTTGTTGCTGAAAGCAACATGCAGGTCAACATGGTTGAAGTCTCTGGCGCCAAAGCCTCAGAGGAAGCCATTCGACATGAAGAAGTAAACAAAACTGCATTCCCAAAGGAGAATGAAGATCTGGCGGATTTTCTGCATAGGTGCCAGAAGAAGAAATCAGAAGTAATGCTATGCCCTAGATGTAGCTCTATTTTCACCAAGAAAGCCGTTGAGCACATACAAGCTATGCGGATTATGAAAGCAAAACAGGGCACCAATGCCCAACAAAGAATGGCTTCAGAAATCAGATTTGACCCCAAAAGAGGGCATCAACAAGGACCCATGAGTCAGGTAAGGAGGCCACCAACTTTTAGGCCTCCAACTAATGTGCCTACAGATACTTGGCTAAACACCATGGGAAGAAATAGGCCAAATGAAGAGAGATGGCAGGCGTTCGACGTGCCAAGAGGTTCTTCTTTAGATTACAGAAAGGAATACCATGCTTCTACGTCGAATAAAATGACCCATGTGTCGAGCAATTACAAAGGAAAAAATCCTATGTCTCGTTGACTGTGGAGAAGATTCCAAAGACGGCGAGAGGCCGAAAAGAGGCAGTTGGACCTCATCCAGAGGTTAACACTAATGTGCAGAGGAAACAAAGGAAGCCTCTAGAGAGAAATACTATGCCTTGGACGGAGGAATGTGGTTCGAATGATGAAGAGAACTCCGATTCTGGTGACAATTTGGACATCATGGTGAATGTCATATCTGTGCTACCTAAAGAATACAACCGTGAGGTCGAAGTTGAAGAAACTGACTTAATGGTTGAACAAGAAATGGCTAGACACAAGCCAGTATGTTACTATGTAATGAACAAGGGCTGTGTAGAAGAACAGAACGCATTTTTCGAGCCACCAACAGAGGAAATGAAGAGCCATCTGAAACCCATGTTCATTAGAGCAAAGATAGGGGAGGTAACTATAAACAAAATTCTGGTTGATTGTGGGGCGACCATCAATATCATCCCACAATTCATGATGGAAAAGTTAGGAAAGGGAGATGCTGACATAAAGCCACATAACATGGTCTTGTCCAACTATGAAGGGGGCATTGGCACCACAATGGGTGTCATACAGCTAGATCTTAAAGTAGGATCGATCCTCTGACCCACCATGTTCATGGTGATTTTAGCAAAGCCCAACTAAAATCTACTCTTAGGCCGAGAGTGGATACATGGCATCGAAGCAGTGCCATCTTCGATGCATCAAAGGGTCACAATATGGCGCCCCGACGGCATTGTGGAAAACATTGAAGTAGATCAGAGTTATTACTTAGGTGAAATTAACAGTGTCGGAAAGAATGGTTTCGACAGAAATTTGGCTCACACAGGGCCATGTAATCCTCTTGAGTTTGATTTAACCCCAACTCCTTATGCCTTCTTCTCCCTATACCTACACTACGACCACGACTTTCAGTGGGATAGAGAAGACTTATCCAACATCGACTTCGGGAGAGTTGATGATATACTGCCAACAGGATGGGGAAGTGAGTTTATTGATGATGACTGAGTCACAAACTCTGCAAAAAATTTCGGCGTATGTGGCCGAAAGTAGAATGATAGCGGCCTTGTAGGCTGAAGTTAAGTATATGGTTGTCAAAGCCAATGAACAAGTTCTTTCTAAGACAGGACCTGGGAAAGACTTCAACCCAGAGCCTCCCGACTTAGGAACGAAAGACCTTCGAGATCAGAGGTTAGACGCCATCTATGATGATGAACCTCTAGGTTTCGAAAAGGACCCGCTAGCGAACAACGTTAAAATGTTAACGCAAGATACTCTATAAGAGGTAAATCTAGGCGAAGGTCCTGTGAACAAGCCAACGTAGATAAGCACAAAAATGGATCCAAGACTCAAGCTCGAAATGATCCAATTACTGAAAGAGTTTAAGGATTACTTTGCATGGGATTATGACGAGATTCCTGGTCTCGACATAAGTTTGGTAGAACTACAGTTGCCAATAAAGCCTGGAAAGAAGCCCGTTAAGCAGACTCCAAGACGGTTTGCAGAAGAGATTTTATCAAAAATCAAAACGGAAGTCGAAAGGCTGCTGAGATGCAAGTTCATACGAACGACCAGGTACGTCGAAGGGATTGCAAATATTGTGCCGGTTATAAAGAAAAGTGGTACCTTAAGGGTGTGCATCGATTTTAGAGATCTGAATGCTGCAACACCCAAAGATGAATATCCAATGCCAATGGCGGAAATGCTTGTGGATTCTGCCGCTGGTTTCGAGTACATGAGTATGCTTGATGGCTACTCTGGATATAATCAAATCTTTATTGCTGAAGAAGATGTGTCGAAAACAGAATTTTGTTGCCCTGGAGCCTTATGCACTTATGAATGGGTAGTGATGCCCTTTGGCCTAAAGAACGCAGGGGCAACGTACCAGAGGGCCATGAATTCGATCTTCCATGATTTTATTGACACTTTCATGCAGATTTATATTGATGATATTGTTGTCAAATCTATTTCAGGGAAGATTCACATGGATCATCTTCGACAATCCTTCGAGAGGATGAGACGCTACGGCCTGAAGATGAATCCTCTAAAATGTGCTTTTGGCGTCAAAGCGGGAGATTTCTTAGGTTTTTTGGTCCATAAAAAGGGCATTGAAATAAACCAAAACAAGACCAAAGCAATCTTGCAAGCCAAAGCGCCAACTAACAAAAAGGAATTGCAATCCTTACTTTGGAAGATAAATTTCCTAAGGATATTTATATCCAACCTCAGTGGGAAGACGCAAGCCTTTTCACCACTACTTAGACTCAACGAAGGAGGATTTGAATGGGGGGAAGAACATCAAGAAGCCTTCGACAAAATCAAAGAGTACCTCACCAAACCACCTATTTTGGTGCCTCCTTGTCGAAGTAGAAGTATGAGATTGTACATAGTTGTGTCTGATAAAACTTTAGGGAGCATGCTGGCTCAAGAGGATGAACATGGTGTCGAAAGGCCCATCTACTACTTCAAGTTTTAAACGATGCAGAAACTAGATATAGAGAAGTTGAAAAACTATGTTTATGTCTATATTTTTCATGTACAAAACTTAAGCAATATATAAAGCCAGTTAATGTTTATGTTTCGTCTCATTTTAATGTTTTCAAATATATGTTGTCGAAACCCATTTTGCACAGTAGAATTGGAAAATGGGAACTTGCATTAACTGAGTACTCATTGACCTTTATGCCTCTCAAGGCTATGAAAGGTCAAGTGGTAGCAGACTTTATAGTTGACCATTCAATACAAGAAGGATCACTGAATTATTTGGAGATCGAACCTTGGAAGCTGTACTTTGATGGTTCTAGTTATAAAGATGGAACTGGAGTCAGAGTCCTTATTATTTCTCCAAACAAAAATCGAACAACATTTAAGTACAAAATAGATGGGGATTGCTCTAATAATGAGGCTGAATACGAAGCGTTAATCGCAGGCCTTGAAATCCTATTGGAATTGGGGGCAACTCAAGTCGAAATAATGGGAGACTCAGAGTTAGTCCTAAAAAAAATTACGAAAGAATACAAATGCTTAAAAGAAAATCTTATCATGTATTTTGTAATAACTAGACGGTTGTTGGAGAACTTCTAAGTAGTTAACATTCGACATATACCCAGATTGGAAAATCAAGTAGCTAACGACTTAGCACAGATTGCATCTGGGTATAAGGTGTCGAAAGACAGGCTACAACAAGCAATTGAAGTTAGAGGGAGAGTAACTTCCACTAAGTTATCCCCATTGGATTTAAGGACCACAAAGTTGGGTTGCACTGATCACGAAAATTTCGAAATTTCGTTCATAGACAATCTAACAGAACAAGATTGGAGAAAGCCTGTAGTGGATTATCTAAAAAATTGAACGGCTTCGACAGAACAAAAGACAAAGTATAGAGCACTAAGTTATGTGTTGATAGGAAATGAATTATTCAAGAAAACACCTGAAGGTGTGCTTCTGAAATGCCTAAGTGAAACATAAGCATACATAGCTCTTTCCACCACACACGCTGGGGCATGTGGAGCACACCAAGTAGGCCAAAAGATGAAATGGTTATTGTTTCGACAAGGATTATATTGGCCCACTATGTTAAAGGATTGTGTTGAGTTTGCAAAAGGATGCCAAGAATGTCAAAAACATATAGGTATTCAACATGTGCCAGCAAGCGAACTTCACTCAATTGTGAAACCTTGTACTTTTAGAGGATGGGCTTTAGATCTTATTGGGGAAATTCGACAAGCATCTTCTAAAAGCCAGAAGTATATATTGGTGGGCATTGATTATTTTACTAAGTGGATTGAAGCAATCCCTTTAGTCAGTGTAGACCAAGAGAATGTCATTTAATTCATTCAAAAGTACATCATATATAGATTTGGAATTCCTGAAACAATAACTACAGACCAAGGGTCAGTTTTTACTAGTCGAAAGATGCAAGACTTCGCTGCGGAAATGGGGTTTAAATTGTTAACGTCTACACCTTATTATGCGCAAGCTAATGGCCAGGTCGAAGCAGCAAACAAAGTAGTGATCAGTTTAATAAAGAAACACGTGGGTAAGAAACCCAGACACTGGCACAAGACGCTAGATCAAGTTCTATGGGCATGTCGAACTTGTGTGAAAGAAGCCACGGGAACAACACCATTTTGCCTAACATACGATCATGATGCAGTGTTGCCAGTGGAAATCCACCTGCAGGCGACAAGGATTTTGACACATCATGATATTCCTTCTGAAGTCTATTGGAATATGATGATAGACGAACTAGTTGATTTGGACGAAGAAAGGTTGAAAGCTCTGGATCTTTTGAGACTGCAGAAGAAGCGAGTGGAGAAATCCTATAATCGCAGAGTGAAATCTAAGACATTTCAGCCTGAAGATCTAGTTTGGAAAGTAATTCTTCCAATGGATCAAAAAGACAGAAATTTGGGGAAATGGTCTCCTAAGTGGGAAGGACCTTTCAAGATTATCCAGGCCTTCTCTGGTGGAGCCTATGAGATCGAAGAGTTAAGCGAAGATCAAATACTTTTGAAGGTGAATGGTAAATACCTGAAAGCGTATAGACCTATGCTTCAAGAGGTAAAAATAAGTAATATATAGTCACTTTTGAACAGAGAATGCCAAAATGGAAACTTAAATTGTCATTAAAAGTGCCAAAATGGCTCTGAAATTGTTACAAACAAGTGATTACATACATGAAAGAAACATGATTTAAAAGGGGAGAGTGGCCTTAATCTGAAGATACTTGATTCTTTACAATTCTAGGCGTCAATCACATAGAGCTTTCGATTGATGAAAGGTATCGAGCTTAGCATCAAGAGATTTGGCCTGATCATCATGTCTCAACCCTTCGACCAGTTCCTCTTGACTCTCTGATTCAGTGTTAACAGCGAGAAGTTCCTCTTTCTTTTTGTCGTTGGCAGCAATTTTAGCTTCCAACTCTGCAATTTGCACCCTCAGTCGAGCAGTGTCTTGATCTATCTCTTCGACCTCTTTTTGTCTAGCCTCTTGGGCCTTCGACAAATCCTTTACCTTAGAAGATGATTCGGTAGCAGCATGCCAGGAAGCAGCCACTTGACCATTGGCCTCTTCAATCTCAAGATTAAGAGTCCTTTGACGGTTATAATCAGCTGATACCTGGTCAATAAGGGAGATTAGGTCCAAGATAACACTGGCCACGTCCAGGGAAGCAACAAGGAGATCGAAAGCCCTCAGGGTAGTCTTCAGAAAAGAAGGAGCCGTCGGTTCCCCCTCCAAGGTTAACATCAAATATCTTTTAAAGATTTGTGCTTTAACTTTCTGAAGGGCCTCGTCGAGAGGAGAGGTCCAAGTAGATCTTCCAGATGCAGTTGAGGCACTATGATTGAAGGAACTTTCTCGACCTTCTAGAATTGCAGTCAGATAGCCTAAAGGATTTTGTTGTTTCAGCAAGGCCAAATCCTCCTTAGTTATAGATCTCGTTGAAGGGATACTTTCGTTGGCAGCAACAACCACGTTGGCCACCTGCTCTGGAATTGCCCAGTACCTGCAGGATTCTGGTTTCCTTCAGCAGAACCCTCTTCGCCATCAGCTCCTGGGATACCTTCATTCTCCCTTGTTGTCACAGTCTCAGCAACAGGGATCCTTTCCTCTTCATGCTCTTGCACATCAACCAACGGATCCCTAGTCTCTTCGTGATTTCCTACAACTTCTTCTTCATTAACTTCTTCTATGGTTTCGTGCTGAGGTTCAGAAGTTTGATTCACTTCGTCAGCTGAACTCATGAAAGAGCCTTTCGCTGAAGAAGGCCTATAAGTAGGCCCCCCTTCACTATTCAACAGGGTGGCAGAACCGTCGACAGGGGTAGGGACTCGATTGGAAGTGCCAGCAGTGTCCTGGAAAATAAAGAAAGTTTGTTTCTTTTAGGGTTCTCATAAAGGGAGAGTCAAGAAATAAATGATGGTCTATCGAAGCAAATACCTGGACTGGGATTTCAGCACCAGGGCTGGAGTTATCACTCTCGCTAGGATTGTTTAGCCTGGCAATCACTTCCTGTTCAGTAGGCTCATTGATGACTACAGGCGGAGGCCTCCCAGCTGTAGTCTTAATCCTAATTTTGGGACGAGTTTCAACGGCAGGAACGGGTTTCTTTAATCTTCGTCTCTGCAGGGGAACAGGAGGGGATTCCTCCTCTTCGTCACTAGAGATTTGGATCTCCTGAACCTTCCTTTTTCTGGGGGGAGTTTTCTGAATACCCAGAAAGACAAGTCGAAGAGATCAGTACCCATGTTAGACAACCATAGGAAATAAGGGTATGAAAGAAAGTGAATACCTTGGGAGAGGGGTTGACGGTAGAATTTGCCCCTTTTGTGCTCTCAGCAACCTTCTTTGAAGTGGTTCTCTTGAAAGCTGAACACAAGACAAGAAAACTAAAGTCAATTGAGCGTCGAATGACAAATCGGAAGCGAAGAGAAAGAAAAGAAGTAATACCTTTCTTGACCCTGTCGAGAACCAGCTTAAACACCTCACGTAGGTGGTGGGCGAAGTCCTTATTATCGAAGAATTGTTCGTCATAATATTGTTTCCACCACTCCTCAAAATTAACAGAACTCAAAAAATTGAGGTTAAAGTCGAACAGGGTCAGTATAGTTCGACTGGTGTACCTACCAATATGCTTGGTAGCAGCATCTTCTGAGTAGTCTGCATTGTAAAATAGTAGCAGCTTCTCTCGAGGATAAATGGGTGAGGGAAGTGACTGAGCAATACCAAATTATCGAGATACAAGATTTGGTTGATAAGCGATCAAGCTCAATTGATTTTTGGAGCTCTTGAATCTCAATGGCATGATCCTGGGGCGAAGAAACGATTCCCATATGCTCACGTACTCATCAGTCACGTCTTCCTCCTCATTTGAAGGATATTGTCTGGTGAACCATTCTGGACCAACTTTTCGACTGGCAAAGGGATCCATGGTCGAAACAAAGCGCTTTCGCTCCGCAAACATCATTACAAAGCTTGTGAAAGCCTTCTGAAACTGTTGGCCTTCATCAGTGGGAGTCAGTAGTGCAAGCCTGGTGCCTTCGACCCTCCTGTTCAGGATTTCAGGGGCCTCTTTGTTAATCTTATTCTTCTGAGGAAGGAAAGATTCAAAGGTGGCATTGAGCCAAATTTGGAGAAGCCAAAAAGGACCAGATAGCAGCAGGCTCCCCCTGTCCCCAATAACCTTGAGTTGAGTCACACCATTACTGATGGACTCATATAGGTTGGCCCAAATCAATTCGGCCAGGCAAAGGAGATATTTGTGGTGAAGCTGCGTCGCGAGCGTAAGCATCTTCTTTGTCACCTGAAGTAACTTAGTGCAAAAAACGAAACGAGACAACCACATAGCCAAAAAGGCTATATGCTCCACTTCTGACACGGTGCTAGAGGCTTTATCGTGGAAATGATTGATAAAGGTGGTGTAAGTGGGTTTTGTAGCAGCAAACCCAATAACATCCTCAGACAAGTCTTCAGGGTCGAAATAGTCACCAGTCAATCGAAGACCAGTGATTGCAGTTGTTGTACCCCAAAATTTTCCCTCCCATATTCCTCAAGATTTGTCAAGAATAATCTTCAAATTGCTCAAAATTTCTCAAGGGTTGTGCAATCAAATCACCTCCTAAGACAGCTGAAATTAGGGTTTTGGTTCTTTCAAGGAATTTGGGGTTCTCAATGGTTCAATCAAGTCTCATAGGCCTATATACATTCTCAAGCACCTACATGCCAAGTTTCAAGACTCACAGTGCCAATTTACACAGTCAAAAGCTCCATTTGATCTACAGTCAACTACAAGGGCAAAATGGTCATTTTGCAGTCAAAAGTCAGAATCTTTGGTCAACATCTTATTTTGAGTTCACAATCATCATTTGATCAAGTCTTGACCATGATCCCACAAGAATAGCTCAAAAGTCATCAAGATGCAAAAGTTACTATTTTTGGACAGTAGAAAAGTCAACTGTACTTTGACAAGGGCATAACGTTTTCATGGTTTATCAGAAAAATTCCATCCAAAGCTCATTTTGAAGAGGATGCAATTTCCTACAATCCATATTCACACTCCAAGATCAAGAAATGCTCTCACACAAAGTTATAAATTTTTACATTATAGGTCAATTTCAAAAGTCAACAAAAGTACACTTTGAGTCAAAGGCCATAACTTGAGATTGGTAAATCCAAATGAAATGGGACCAAAGGCATTGGTTATAGGACTTCAAGAGTTTTCCAAAATGTCCAAGAACATGGTCATATGATCAAAATTGTGCACGTTGTGCATTGGAGAAGATGGGAAATTTTCATGAATTTGCAAAAGTCAACTTTGCCCAAAACACCTTCTTTTTGCTAATGAGCCTCAAATCTCTTCTTGAAACTTCACCCATGACTTATGCACGACCCACCAAGATGAATTGGATTTATTTTCTTAAATTTATTGATTAAATGGATTTCTAATACATATTAATTCATTTAATTAATTTAAATTATAAGAAAATAGAAGATTTGATTTTTAAATCAATTTGTGAACCAAATATGATCCAAATATGCTGACCAATTCGTGCACAATCAAAAAGATACAAAAATATCCAATTTTGGCAACTTGTTCAATCATGGAAAATCAAGAATATTTGATTTTCAATCAAGGATTTAATCTTCAATGCACATGGGTTGGATCCAAAATTTTAACCTAGACTGATTCCCTTATATGCAAGCAAGCCAACCATAACCTAATACATGATTGAAAGCTGCAGAAACGACCTTGTCAAATTCAAGAATTTCCAAGAAAACTAAAAACCTGTTCTTGCATCCTAGGCCAATTCAAGGCGTTTTGTTCATGCAAACACATTGCAGGAGGCACTAGGATTGATTTTCAATCAAATTCCAGCATCAAAGCTCAAGGAATCGCTCCATACAGTTTCACGGTTTGCACTTCCTATTCAGAACTGTATCTCTTAATTCATGCGCATTTAACATGTTTTTGTGAATGATTTGCATTGCTAGGGACCATACAAAGCTAATGGGATGATTTAATTGAACTCTAGTGTCCTGAATCGAGAGATGCCATGATTAAATTTCTAGGGTTTTTAAGCTTTCAAATAGGGCTTTTCAATCCAGGAAAAATTAGGACCAATGGGATACATGGTTGAATTCGTGAAGCCAAGACGAATGGAATCCATACCTCGCGAAATATTTATGTTGGCCATGGTTCTATTCGATATTTTTCCTTGCAGGAGGTAGTGGAGGTTAAAAACCCCCGCTATCTGATTCTAATTATGCAGGAAAAAGGTTGAAGACGATGACGTGTGGGCATCTGGTTCGTGGGTTTGAAAAAATACGCGTTTTATTTTTTTTAGTACAGCGTATTGTTTATTTCCATATATAATTATTGTATTTTATTTTAATACCAATTGAATCAGCTTGGTTGAGTGGTTGTGACGTTGGCCTGGAAGCATTGGGACCTGGGTTCGAATCCCAGGTCCCCCCAAAACCTTGTTATTTTTATTTCACAGGTATTCACGTGCAAATTTTAATGTGAGGTCCACCATACACCTCAAACCTCAGTGCGCCAGATGTCTCCAAGCCTAAATCCAATGGCCTAGATGGAAGGACTATCATGGTCCTTAGTCAATCAGCGCGTGGGTAATCAGAAAAGTCAACAGGGCTGGAATGTTAGTGGGCCTGGAAATTGCAAAACACACCACAGAATTGGGCCCAACACCCCCTTCACAAGTTTATTTCTTTTCCTTTCTTTTTTATTTCTTTCATTTAATTATTTTATAATTATTATTTATATTACTAACAAATTAATAATTTCATAATAAAAATCTGAAAACTAAAAAATATAATATTTTTTATTTATCAAAATTAATTTCACCTTTTCATTATTTTTGTAAATAAATAAGTAATTAATTAATTTAGTTTTAATTAGGTTAATTTTAACTTTTTTGCAATAATTTAAAGTCAATGTAGAATTAGGGTTTTTAATAACTTTTAATCATTTTTATTTTTATTTTCCTTAAATAACAAAAAAACCAAAAAATATTTATTTTTATTAATTAATCAGTCTAGGTTTAATTTAATTAAATGCAAGATAATAAAAATCTCCTCCTTTTTCAAAAAAGGGTCAAAACCCTAAAAAACTCTCCGATTCAATTTTCTCTCGCGCGCGTGATTATTTTTTATTCATATTTTGATCCATATTATGTAATTGCTCCGAGGATGTAATAACTTTAATTAGGACCTTTTTATCGCTTTTATTTAATTTTCCGCATTTACTTTTCAAGGGTTTGTTTTTGGCGATGTAAATACCCGACGCCTTGTAATAGCTTAGTTTTATTTTCTGCAACTATTAACTGCTAGATGTATGCTAAATAGGCTATGCATGTCAAGATCTCTCTTAAATTAAAATCAATCGTAGCTCACCATAACATGTACAAAGATAACATAATTGAAACCTGACACACTCGCACATGCCACTCTTAGGGTACGCCTCACTTGGTTGCCTCGACGTGGTCATTGAGTATAGGAAGTTTTATAGGTCGCCCTCCTGTCTAAAGATCAAAGTTTCCTCGAAACGGTTTCCTCGATAAAAAAATGATCTAGGACATTAGGGTTACCGCTAAGGCGTCCTACCATTGCTTTAGTGACCACATGTCCCATAATAGAATTGACCCGAAAACTCCAACAACGGTGCTACCTTCTTCTCAATAGTAGGATAGCACTGTCTAGAGGACATTTACACAGCTTAATTTATTTTGAGTAGGTAGAGGTTCTTGGGTACTTGCTCTTTCAAAACAAAACAACTTTTTCGTACTTACACTTTTCCGAACAAAGTTTTCAAACAACACTTCATACACTCTTGAGGACATATACAAGAGTTAAATCAAAGTTTTCAAACAAAACTTTTTTCAAACCCACAAACACAAGAAAAGCAAAAACTTTTTGAAAACATAGTGAGCAAGTACCTAAGAGCCCGTGGATAACCACGGATAGAAAGGGTGCTAACACCTTCCCTTTCTATAATCTACCTCCCGAACCCGGGAAACATCTCGAAAAGGAATTTTGCTGTGCTTTTGTCCTTTCCTTGTTGGAGAAAATAAAAGACGGTGGCGACTCTTGCTTACCGCGACATTTTGTGAAACACAAACGCAAGCCAGCATTCCAAAAACAGTCAGTTCTATTTCCACCGATCACAACAGCTATGTCGAATAGAGTGGGGGTCATCATCCCACAGGGAAGATGAAATGTAAAATGTGCGCTATCCTAGAAATAAAATGAAGATACCAGCATGAGGGGACAGTAAGGCAATCCTGTCTTCGACAACATCACCAAGTCATAAATGCCCATTTCCTTCTAGACGGAAGCTTGCGCCTTCTCCATTTTATTCAACCAGTCTGAATACTCAGAGGAAAGGTTAGGGCTTGATCGAAAGATTAGGTTCCCCTTGTTCATGAACTGGAGGTTGATATCCTCTATAGTTTGAGTGTGCTGCTGGTTGGCCGGGGTAGCGTCTTCAGAGTCATCCCTAGGCTTCTTCGCGCAACCTATGGGTCTGAGCCTTGGGTGAGTAGGGAAGAAGGCGCGATTATTCAGGGGATTTTCGATGCATGAGTACAACGGACCATACATAGCATACATGTCTCCACTGTATGTAATAGGAATGAGGAGCTGAGAATCATATGCTTCTCGCCACTCCTTCGTCATGGGTTCAGCAACTACCGATCAATCGAGGAAGGAGAGTGGTTAGTGGAAAAGACCTCTGGTGGGTTCTGGACATCATCTACGTTTTTAGGTTGAGGATTTTTTTGGTGCATTGGAGAGGAAGGCCATTGTTGAAGATTTGAGAGAGAACGAAGTTGACAATATAGAGTGTTTGAAAGCAAGAGATTTAGAAATGCTGGAAATGGTAAAAGTTCTAAATAGAAAGGCTTAGAAGTATTTATAGCCTTCAGAGAGGAATATGTCTCGTCAAGGCCATTTAATGTTTTGCAGTTAGTGGGGCACATGGCGAAGTGTGAAGCGCTTACCGTGCAGACGTTGGGAAACGTTTTGACATGCTTGCCTAGGTTATAGGAATATGGTCATCATGGCAAGTGTGGTAACGGCAGTTGGAAAAGACATCTTGGGGAAAAGTAATGATGGTTTTCTCAAGAGTAGCAGCTATTGGAAGACGAAAAGCACACGTCAAAATCTTGTGGACAACTGGAAAGGCAGGTGTCGAATGGAAAGATCAAAGAATGGCTATTTCTTTGAGCGTCAAAATAGACATTCTTGAGGGGAAATTTGTTGGCTCCCA
Source organism: Vicia faba (assembly GCA_948472305.1). Classification (NCBI taxonomy): domain Eukaryota; kingdom Viridiplantae; phylum Streptophyta; class Magnoliopsida; order Fabales; family Fabaceae; genus Vicia; species Vicia faba. The sequence goes on along the minus strand of OX451735.1, from coordinate 1,312,854,488 downwards.
AATTCGACACTTACTATATTTGATCTTTCAGACCAAATAACTGGAATAAACCAGGTTAAGAAGAATGCTTCGACGTATGGAATAACTTAGGGAAAATATCTAAGTTATATTTGAGCCTTCGACCAAGGCCCACTTTCAGGTCTTTTCGACTGAAGAGGACTTATGTCCTTCGACTAAGAGAAAGTATCCCCGCTTTGACACATGATACGAAGGATATTTGAATTTTGAATTATTGGAGGGAAAGGTCAGTTTTCGCCAGCGACTAAGAAGAAGCAACGTGGTTGAAAGTCATAGGTCGAGGGACATGCAGAAGACACTTGTCTTCATCTTAGCGCAGAATGATCCCTCGACGGTTACTTATTTTTAGTATAAATTAGGAAACTTGTGTAGTTTTTAAGGGGGTTCAACCTATTGTACTAGTCACTCAAACATTATCCAAGTAACCGCTACGTGAGAAAGGATATCACTGAGAAATGTACGTTGGAAACACCTATTTTTATTAACGAAAGTCTTTTACATTACTTTAATATTATCTTGCAAAGTCATCTTTCTTACTTCTTTACCTACATTTCTACTTTCCTGTCTATTCTTCCAAAATCTCAAACATCTTTTCTCAAGGTCGAACATGCGTTCTTCCTGCTTATCTGTCTTACATAAAAATTAACATATGTTCTGGGATTAATCTGATCGATCCCGTAAGTAAACCAAAAAGAACTTTCCTTTTTGGAGATCAGCGGTTGTTTACCAAAAACCACAGTAAACACACCGGGATACCCTTTTTTGATCAAGCTGCCTTTTCAGGTTTTCGACTTGCTGAGTGTACAGATTTTTTTTGTTTTTATCCCTAATTTTGCCCGAACCGTTATGGTTTGTCAAGATGCCCTTATTTTTGCCTAGGCCAGTCAACCTAGCAGGTTTTTGTTCACACGTAGTATTTCCCGAATATGTCTTTATTCACCAGGTATAGAGAATTATCACTGTCCATAGTAGTATGTGTTGCCACACTAACAGAAGATCTTTGTTTGATCGTACAAGATTCTTTGTTGGAATTCGTGTCCAATTCCCCAAGTGATTCAGATGGAGATCTGCCCATGACTATTCAGAATCTTTGAGAGATTCCTTGAATCTTGACTTGACTGCCCCAAATGATGGACAATGACCATGCCGTTCCCCTTGGTTGGAAGTGTTTTTCCACTTGAGGTGACCCTTTTCATTGGGAAGGTTTTTGTTCACTAGATATTCGTCATGCGAATTTCTCAGTTATTGAACAAATAGTCATATGCAAACAATGGTATTTTAAGAATGCAAAGCTTATGTCTGTCTTGATGTTTTGAAAATTCATTTTTTAGTAAAACAAACAAATTTTGTAAAAGTGTGATATCAACTCTAGATTTATAGCGAACCCTACAGGAGTCAGGACACATTTTGTAACAGTATGCTTTCGAACTAACCCGTGCTTTAGCTAGGACTTTTAAGGGTTATAACATGGCCTGGTTCATAGTTTAAGAAACAAAGGATAAAGGCTCAAAATTTATTTGTACTTGCCCATTCTTCGTGATGTTCTTCAGTTCTATGCTCAGTTAATTGTGCATTCAGATCCCGATTGAGTTTGGCAACTTGTCCTTGATGTTCCGGTGATGGTTTGGATACTGACAGTTTATTTTGAATAGGCAGTCATTTTTGTAATCTTTTTGTCGAGGATTTTTAGTAACCTCTTTTTCTTTATCCCTTCTTTTTCCTGAACTGTTTCTTTTGTGATTACAGTCAGCAGGATGCCCCAGGTTTTTCTTAAGTCTCCTTCATAGGTTTTGACTTAATGGGCTTTTATTTTGAGAGATAATGATTGCCGGTTTTAACGATTATGCGGAACCATCACCATCTTTAGATTTGGAAGGACGTCTTCGAGGCCATTCATTGTGTGCGAAGCGGAAAATTGCGACTGAATGCACCTTTGAATTAACTGAGAAAACTATCTTGCCCCAAGTTATGATTAAGGGTTTTAATTTGTATGAAAAGAAAAACTCCAACTTCTTTGGCTTAAAGGGGTTGACTAGGGATTATCTTCCTTATAACTCCACTGTTTGGGATTTGAAACAACGCCTGTACATCGTCAGCAAGGTCTGTTCAAAAGCATATTGCAGAGATTGTGGTATCGTTTTCGTCATCCTTCCTCTAAAGGCTCAGCTTTTTAATCGAGAATTGAATATCACAAAAAGGAAAGAAGTTTAAATATAGTGAATACGAATGAATTGATTCAAAACAGACATATGCAATGCATTGATAAAGTAATAAAGTTTGACATGAATAAATGTTTGAACAATCAAAAGAAAATTACAAATTGAAAATTCTAGTGAACAAAAAGCCCTGTTGTCAGAACTTGTCACTTCAAATGGTGGGCCTTGTAGGAATGACAGAAACATTCCAGTTGACCATATTGTGTGAATTCCAATGCTCCTTCATCAATCAGGTCTTGAATTTTGTATTTCAACGTCCAACAGCTATCAGTGTCATGCCCCAGACTGTTGGAGTGATATGCACATATTGCATCAGGATTGTAAGTAGGAGCGGAAGTATTAGGATTTCGAGGAGGATCCTTTAATGTGACTAAATTCAACTTCAACATGTGTTACAAGACTTGCGACATTGGTATGATAACTTTGGTATATTTCCTAGTAAGTGAATCCTGCTTACGCTGATTACCCTGTCGTTGTTGGCGAGATTGTTGTTGGACCCGTGAGGTAGTAGCAATTTGGAAAGGTCCATTCCTCACCAAACCAACCTCTCGTCTTCTCGGAGGTTGATCAATGACTTGGTCCCCAGCCTCGACTACTTGCTTCATACAGTTGCATCCGTTTTAAGGAAGTTTGGTGATAAGGAGTCTTAACTCTTCTTTCCCCCGAGCCAAGCTTTGGATAAGGGACATCTGATTACTCATCTGGATTCTCATCCTTTCCATTTCATCTTGTAGTTGTTCCACCTGGTCATCCTTATTGTCTTCAGGATTTTTCTTGGCTAGGTTCCCAACGAGGATTGCTTTCAACTCTTCCTGCCCCTTGGATAGATTTAGGAACATTTCCATGAACTGAGCCTCTTAAGTTTGGAGATATTCGTTGTCTTGTTTGAGAGCCATTGCTGTAATAAACAACGAGAACATGAGAGACCTACTTTGAAACCTTCTTATGCAATGATATGTATGATATATGTATGCAATGTTTTCAAGGATCTTGCGGGGTAAACAAGAAAATGTTAGAAGTTGAGATTTGCAGCTTTGATTGAAGAACTTCGTATCATTAAGTGTCCTTCTATGAGATTCAAGCTCACCATATCAAGTGGGTCATAGCCCCTGACTCAAGTTGTTGAGTTTTGATCTTCTGACGAGATTGGATAGAGGAAAATAAATTCCCTTGCCCCTTGCTAGACATCTGATTTATCATAACCTGCATCACAAACCCTTGAGATCCTTGAAATGGTTAAGGGAATGTTGTGGTATGATGTTATGATGTGTATGCTATGCGTTAAGAAAAAATGTAAGGTGATGAAAACAAGTGACCCCTGCAAGAAATCCAAGTTATTGGATAATGATTGTAAACAAATCCTGCAAGGAAGTCATGTTGTCAGATGATAAAACCTTGCAAGTAGTTCAAGTTGAAAGAAAACAAGTCACACAAACAGCCTTAGGTTTAGGCTTGCATGGGTATTAAGGTAGTACCCTCTTGAAGTTGGATTGGTTCAACCTATCCTAAATATAGTAACTGGGTTCTAAAGGATCTCAATATCACCGTTCTTTCCCCCAAATTTTGTTCCTATTGACAATTGACTTGCCACCAAACAAAACTGAAGAGTCAAACCTCAATGAGTGTAGCATCGAGTATTAATCGACTTTGGGTTTACACCAAAGACGACTATCTCACTACGTCCTAAAAGCCAAGTTGGTCAATTAAGGTGCTAAGGTCAGTTGACGCATTATGATACCATACAGTGGCCCCGTATTCTCCTTGATTACTCAAGGTCTACCGGTACACACCAAAGTATCGCATCAACGTAGCTACTATTTCAACCGTGTCGGTATACCCCGCACAACTCCCTCACAGTTTATTGCTACTTACCTAAAAGGAATTCCCCGATCCGGGTTTAGGATCCAAGCAACCCAAACAGATACCCTTAAAAGTAAATCAAGCCAAAGAAGAAATTATGAATGACCTAGATCCTAAGGTAAACCCCACTTTTTTTTTATAAATCCCCAGTAGAGTCACCAGTTCTGTGATACGGTGGCAGAACCGACTGTTTAGTTACTACTAGTTTTTTGCATTTTTTGTTCGCAAATGTGCGGTAAGCAAGAGTCGCCACCGTCTTTTTTTCATCCAACAAAGGAAAAGGGAAAAATAACAGAAAAAGCATTTTTCGAGAGGTTTATAAGTACAGGGGGTAGATTATAGAAATGGAAGGTGTTAGCACCCTTTCTATCCGTGGTTTTCCACAGGCTCTTAGGTACTTGCTCATTCTTAAATTACTTTTGTGTGTTTGAAAAAGTTTTGAAATTGCCTTAGTGCGGCGTTTCACTTTATGGTAACCCTTGTATTAGTCCTCAAGAGTGTGATAAAGTGTTTTTGAAAACTTTAGTTTGAAAAGTTTATTTGAAAGTGTATGGTGTAAAAGTTTACTTGAGCAAGTACTTAAGAGTTTCTACCTACTCGAAAAAGACTGTTCATTTTTCTTATTTCCTTTAGACAATGCTATCCTACTATTAAGGAGTAGGTAGCTCCATAGTTGGAGTTTGAGGGACAATCTAAATGGACGATTATGATCACTAAAGCAATGGTTAGGAAACCTTAGTGGTTACCCTAGAGTCCTAAAGATCTTTCTGAGGCAACATTTGAATGGTTCATTTTTGATCTTTTGGGACTAGAGGGCAACCACTAAAACTTCCTATACTTAATGAGCGTTTACCGAAGGCAACCGAAGTGGGGCAAACCCTAGGAGTGAGCATGTGCAAGTGTTTGTTTTTCAGTCATTAATCTTTGTGTTTAGTTTTCTAGTGATTGGTTTTATCTAGTTCATGCAATCCTATTAGCCACACATCTAACAGTTAATATATGTACAAAAATATAAAGTGCGGAACCGTAAATTCCCATGCTATTACATGGCTTCAGGGAGAGGGATTTAATTACAAGTCCAAAACCGGGAGAAATATAAAGGAAAACAATAAAAATGCCTTATAGTTTGGCTAAATTGATATGTACAGGAATATAAAAGTGCGAAAGAAGAAAATGCGCGCGAAAAATTAAATACGTGAATTAAAGTTTAAATTCTAAGAAAACTTAATTAATGAAAGAAAATATTTTTTGTTATTTTTTTATTTTTTAGGAAAAAACATTAAGTTAAAAATGAAAGGAAATTAACTCTAAATAACCTAATATTTTTGTACTTTTATTTGAGAAAAAATAATTAACTTGCAATTTAAACCTAATTTCTAGCTAATTTTAATTCTGAAATAAACCAAATTATCCTAACTAAACTAATCTATTTTCAAAATTAATTTTAATAAATAAGGAAGAAAAAACTAATTCTACATTTTTTTTGTGATTTCTTGATTTTATGATGTTTATGATTTTTTACAAAAAGGAAAATAATTGAAATAAAAGAAAATAAATAAAGCAAAAAATAAAAATGGGCCGCGTTGTAAAAATGAAAATGAGAGGTGAGAAAAAAGCCGAATTAAAAGCCCAAACTGGACAAAGCTTGGTTCTACGCTGGATCCAGTGTGGATAACGTCTTGGGGTGCACCAAAGGGACGCGACTTTGAGGCTTTAGATCTGGCATTTTTATATTCTTGCGTAAAAACTTAAAAGTGATGATTCTAAAATATTCTAAACATTAGTATGAACATGCACGAACTCTTACAAACCATTTACAACGTACGAATTGAGAGTTTGTAATTAAGAATTTTTATCCAACCGAAGCTACTTGGTGCAGCTGTTTTGGGCGTGGACTGGCTTGGCAAGAGGCCTGAGTAGACTCCTGGAATTCTCAGAAATGTGATTTGCCCACTTGTTTGGACTAATAGCACTTGGGAATATAACTGCCAACTCTAGCAACTTTTAGCAATTTTTTTGAGAATTTTGTACAGCTTTCTTGAAGAGGAATTTTGTGTCTTTCAAGCTTGTATGGCTCTAAATTTATAGAGGAGAATGAGGAGACAATAAATCATGGAAAGAATCTCCCTCATAATGTTGTGTTTTAAGACCATGATAAAAATTTGAAAAATGCCATATTTGATGATTTTATGCCATTTTCACATGTGGATGAACCTGGACATATTTGAAGGGTTATTGCATGAAATCAATTGACATGAGCAAACTTAAAACTTTCCAAAAATGGATTCACATCAAAATTTACATTATTTCTATTATTTATTTATTTATTTATTTATTTAATTTTGAATTTTAATTAATAAAATATCAAAATAAATAGCATAAATAGTAGAAAAATGTATGGGTGGGCTTAGAGGTCGTGGACCATGTTAGGAATGAGTTTCAAACTTGAAAAGGTAGGCCCATTTGAGAAAAATCCAAGTTTTGTCAATATTTGCTTCATGCATTTATCCAAAAATTGGCCAACTTTGACAATGCATATCTCTCTCAATTTTAACCCTATGAGGGTGTTCTTTGACTTTTTAGAAAGCTTAGGATGTCCCCTAAATAACCCTTTTGGTTTCATCTAAATTGAATATCCCATTTTAACGTAAGGAGCTTTGACCCAAAAGGTGTTTTTGTTGACTTTCAAGAAGGACCTATAATGTCTGAATTTATATCTTTAAACGTGTGTTTTTCTGAAACTTGAGGGCTGAAGAGAAGTTGTAGTGAATTGGATTTTATTCAAAATGAGCCTTGGTGGAAAAAATTCTTATAAAGTATGAGAATGTTATGCCTGGTCAAAGTTTGGTTGACTTTTCCTATAGAAACCCTGATTTAGCAACTTTTAAGTTTTGATGAATTAGCAGCATTCCCTGAGGAATCATGACCAACCATTGATCAAATGATGGATATCACTTCAAAATGTTCATGTTGACCAAAAATCTTGAAGTTTGACTGTAAATAAGCCACAGTTGACTTTTGACCTAACATAGTTAATTTTTAGGCATTTGAGCAATTGACTGAGCAAACTTGTTGTGCAAGGCATGAAACTTGACATGGATGATCTTGAGGACATATTAGGACCATGGAAAAGATTTGAGACCTTTGGAGTTTACATATCTTGATGAAAGTGGAAACCCTAGTGGAAGGTTCATTGCCTTATGAGAGAATTTGTCTAGTTAATTCTTGGGCATCCTTGAGCAAGTTGAGGACTTCAATGAGCATGTGTTGAGTAAAATGAGAGGGAAAATTTTGAGGTGCAACAGTTCTCAATGTTTGAAGATTTGTGGTTTTCTTGTGCCTTTAATAAGAAATCGATGAGTATCAACTTTTAGAATTTTACATGGCTCTAGGTTAGAATTTACGTGTCAAATGGTATTATATAGGGTTAGTAATGATTATATAGTTTAAATTACATTCAGGGGTACTAAATATGAGCTATAGGGATAAAAATAATTGTATCAACAATTGACATTTTTCCTGTGTATAAAACTATTTGTAACTTATTCTCATTTATAAAAGTAATGTTTTCAAGTCAATTATTCTTTTTCTGTATCATGTCATAATATCGTATATCATTTTTCATAAACATTTACATTTTTCTTTATTTTTAAATTTATTATTTTTTATTTAGTTAATATATTTTTCATAAGCATTTTGTATTTTGTTTTAAATTTTAAAACAAACTTTTTTTCTTCTAATTTTGAGTAAATCAATTATAATTTGAAATTGTTTAAATTTTTTACAATTGTGTTCGAAACGGTTAATAATTAGTATTGAAGTTATATAAAACAATAAAATAAAATCAAGAATGAAATATAATTAGTATAATTATTTTAATATAAATTAATTAAAATTGACTATCTTATTAAAAAGTTGAATAAATAGTCTTAAATAATAATTGTAATTTTTAAATAAATAGATTAAGATCATTAATTGTGAACTGTTTTTTTAAATATATATATATATATATATATATATTTATGATATTATCCCTCGTTAACAAATTTTGTAGGGAAATCCAGTAAACAATAACAAATTTCATGAGTCCCAATTTCCTCGTGCTATATAATTATCATAATCTTTTATAACTTTTGAATCTCCAAGTTTCCTTTGTGTCGTTAATATCCTTGATACAGTATTTTCTGATTGCATTTGAACATTAAACCGTTAACAAACATAAATAACATAAACAACAATTTAACGTAAGGTTGATGAAAGAAAGGGGTGTTGTTTAGCCTTAATTTGAGGCTCAAGAAAGAAAGGAGTGTTGTTGAACTGGAGAGGAAGATGAAGCTCAAAGGTTCTCAATGTTTGAAGATATGTGGTTGTCTTGTGCATTTAATAAGAAATCGACGAGTATCAACTTTTAGAATTTTACACGGCCCTATATTGGAATTTACGTGTCAAATGGTATTATATAGGGTTAGTAATTATTATATAGTTTAAATTACATTCAGGGTACTAAATACGACATTTATGGATAAAAATAATTGTATCAACAATTAACATTTTTCCTGTGTATAAAACTATTTGTAACTTATTCTCTTTTATAAAAGTAATGTTTTCAATTCAATTATTCTTTTTCTATATCATGTCATAATATCATATATCATTTTTCATAAACATTTATATTTTGTTTTATTTTTAAATTTAGTATTTTGTATTTAGTTAATATATTTTTCATAAGCATTTAGTATTTTGTTTTTAATTTTAAAACAAACTTTTTTTCTTCTAATTTTGAGTAAATAAATTATAATTTGAAATTGTTTGAATTGTTTACAATTGTGCTCGAAACGGTTAATAATTAGTATTGAAGTTATATAAAACAATAAAATAAAATCAAGAATGAAATATAATTAGTATAATTATTTTAATATGAATTAATTAAAATTGACTATCTTATTAAAAAGTTGAATAAATAGTCTTAAATGATAATTGTAATTTTTAAATAAATAGATTAAAATCATTAATTGTGAACTGTTTATATATATATATATATATATATATATATATATATATATATATATATATATATATATATATATATATATATATATATATATATATATATATATATATATATATATATATATATATATATATATATATATATATATATATATATATATATATATATATATATATATATATATATATATATATATATATATATATATATATATATATATATATATATATATATATATATATATATATATATATATATATATGATCTCTCGTTATATATATCATTATTTATTGCATATATATTTATGATATAATCTCTCGTTAACAAATCATGATATATCATTTCCTGTAAACGTGAGAGTTCTTTAGTTCTTTATTTCTTCTTTAGTTCTTTACGGATCTATGAATCTGTGTTGCTTTGGGTTTTCAAGTACCTTCTTCTTCTTTTCTTCAAAATTCGAGTTAATTTTCTAATTTTTATTTCCAATCTCTCAATCCTCTTCGTTTTCCCCATAGAGGTCATCCATGTTATATTCTCATTACTACCTGATGATTCTCTGTGTGTTCGAGAAGCATCTGTGTCATCTCTCAACTACATTTTCACGCTGTAATTACCCTCACATCTTCTTATTTTAGCTTAATTTTGGTTTAATTTCTTTATAGATTTTGAAACTTGATTCAAAGATTTAGAAAAATATATGAGTATATGGTGTAGTACACATCACATAGATTCATATATAAAATTGATTATCTATCCATGCGTTTGCACGAGTCACAAAATATCATTAAAAATATTAAATAAATATAGTATATGGATAATTAAGAAATGTATATAAAAGATATACAAATTAAGTAGTCTCGACCTGTCAAAAATGTATAGTTTAGTAGAAAAATATAGGATATAATTAAGTAGTCATCGACTCGTGCGTTTGCCTGGGGTCCGTAGGACATGTCTATTTTAAGTAGTCTCGGCCCGTAGAAAATTTATAAAATATATCTTTTATTATCATATGAACTTATAAATTATAAGCTCAAAAAACATGTATGTCAAACATAGTCTTATTAATAATGAACACCTTTTTCAAAACTGAATCGGATAATAGAGTTGCTTGATTGTGTTTTATTTTTTAGGTTTAAAAATTATTTTTTAAATTAATACTTAAGATTTATTATTTAAAGAAATAACTAATGATTCTAAAAAATATATATGACAAAGCTTGTTTGATGATTGTACCCAAAAAAAACTTGTATGATAATTTATTTTAAGAATATTGTTTAAAAACTAAAATATAAAAAAAATGAAATACAATAATTATATTCTATCAATTTGATAAATATGTGATAATGGAAATGATGTAGGCTTAGTTATTTATTAATTAATATTAAAAAATATTTTTTTGACAAAGATACATAAGATTCATATAGTATGAATTTACATTAGCAAAAATATCAAATAAATATAAAATTCATATATTATGAATTTATATAAGCAAAAATATATAATGAATTTATCCATCTTTTTTATAATATACAATAAAATAAATTAAATAAAAAGAATGAAAAATTTGTGTTTTTCATAAGAAATTTTTTGAGTTCCATATATCATAATTGTCTTATGTTAAAACAAATATTATAATAATTTTTAGTATAAATGTTACCATTTAATCATTAAAAGAATACAATTTACATACGTATATAATTATGTATAATTCTAATGTGCATATTCCTGATACTAAATTAAAATATATCATAAATATTTAGTTGTATTTTAGTTATAAACTAAAATCTATTTTAATATATATGGATCTATTCAAAAAAACCTAGTCATGTATATAACAAAATTAATTGTTTTTTTTATAAATTATTTTGTAAGTTTTGTGTTTTGCAATATACATCTAACCTATTAATTAGGAAGTATTACTACTTATTAGTTATAATTTTAAATTTTATAGGACCCACACCATAGAATCTCCACTTTATTTTTTAAATCTCTTCCCTTTTGAGTTTGATTTTTAAAATATATTTTATTAATAATAATAGCTAATTTATAGATAAAAATATATCATTTCATTCACTAAAACAATATTATTATGAGAGTACATTAGCCTTTAAAATCATTTAGAGTCACAACTAATAAGTATTTTTGTTACATATATTATTTATAAAAAATATCAAATTTTTTTGTCTTTAATATAATAATTACTTGTGATTTTGTATTAACGTATTTAAAAAAGTAGATATTGAACTGATATAAAATTTTTAAAAATTATAGTAAGCAAATAAACACAATTTCTAATAAGTTTATTAATATTGTTAACGCATTTATATGTGAACTTGGAATATGGTCCAAAAACAAAAGTCTCAAATAAACATCATATATTCTCAATTGAAATGTAAATATAAATATCCATTAGTACGATATTTAATTTCAAGATTATTTCAAAAACCAAAAGTCTCAATTAAATATCATATATTCTTCTCAGATGAGATATTTAATTTCAAGATTATTTTAATATACTCTTATTTTACTATTAAACTTATATTAACATTTGTCTATTTTCATGGAGTCTCTTATTCATCAAGTCATTGTCAACCTAACATGAAGAAAACCTTGAAAAACAAACAATTATGTAATCAAACAACATAACATGGAGTATCATTAAAAAAACTTAAGTAGATTTTTAAGATGTTGATTAGAATCAAATGAAAAATAATATGAATGATTGTAAAAAACATTACCGATGCATCCATCAAAATGATCTCCATACTGTTAATAAGACTCCACGCATCAACGATTCGAACCGCCAATCTCCAAGTTTCCCTTGTATCGTTAATGTCCTTGATATAGTATTTTCTGATTGCATTTGAACATTTAACCGTTAACAAACATAAATAACACAAACAACAATTTAACGTAAGGCTGATGGAAGAAAGGGGTGTTGTTTAGCCTTGATTTGAGGATGAAGAAAGAAAGGAGTGTTGTTGAACTGGAGAGGAAGATGAAGCTCAAAGGTTCTCAATGTTTGAAGATATGTGGTTGTCTTGTGCATTTAATAAGAAATCGACGAGTATCAACTTTTAGAATTTTACGCGGCTCTATATTGGAACTTACGTGTCAAATGATATTATATAGGGTTAGTAATGATTATATAGTTTAAATTACATCCAGGGGTACTAAATAAGACATTTAGGGATAAAAATAATTGTATAAACAATTAACATTTTTCCTGTGTATAAAACTATTTGTAACTTATTCTCTTTGATAAAAGTAATGTTTTCAATTCAATTATTCTTTTTCTATATCATGTCATAATATCATATATCATTTTTCATAAACATTTATATTTTGTTTTATTTTTAAATTTAGTATTTTGTATTTAGTTAATATATTTTTCATAAGCATTTAGTATTTTGTTTTAAAATTTAAAACAAATCTTTTTTTCTTCTAATTTTGAATAAATAAATTATAATTTTAAATTGTTTGAATTTTTTACAATTGTGTTCGAAACGGTTAATAATTAGTATTGAAGTTATATAAAACAATAAAATAAAATCAAGAACGAAATATAATTAGTATAATTATTTTAATATGAATTAATTAAAATTGACTATCTTATTAAAATGTTGATTAAATAGTCTTAAATAATAATTGTAATTTTTAAATAAATAGATTAAAATCTTTAATTGTGAACTATTTTTTAAATATATATATATATATATATATATATATATATATATATATATATATATATATATATATATATATATATATATATATATATATATATATATATATATATATATATATATATATATATATATATATTAATCCTTATTGATTGCATACATATTTATGATATTATCCCTTGTTAACAAATTTTGTAGGGAAATGCAGTAAACAAGAAAAAATTTCGTGAGTTCCAATTTCCTCGTGCTATATAATCATCACAATCTTTTATAACTTTTGAATCCCATATCTATCATTTTCATCCTTGCAAACATTTTCTGTAAACGTGAGAGTTCTTTATTTCTTCTTCCTAAATTTATGCTTTATTCAAAAACCAAAATTATTGACTAACAAGAATTATCTTCTTAACTTTATGGATCTATGAATCTGTGTTGCTTTGGGTTTTCAAGTACCTTCTTCTTATTTTCCTCAAAATTCGAGTTAATTCTCTAATTTTTATTTCCAATCTCTCAATCCTGTTTGCTTTCCCCATAGAGATTTCTCTTTTGGATCTCTCAATCCTCTTCGTTTTCCCCATAAAGGTCATCCATGTTATATTCTAATTACTACCTGATGGTTCTCTGTGTGTTCGAGAAGCTTCTGTGTCATCTCTCAACTATATTTTCACACTGTAATTACCCTCACATCTTCTTATTTTAGCTTAATTTTGGTTTAATTTCTTTATAGATTTTGAAACTTGATTCAAAGATTTAGAAAAATATATGAGTATATGGTGTAGTACACTTCACATAGATTCATATATAAAATTGATTATCTATCCATGCGTTTGCACGGGTCACACAATATCATTAAAAGTATTAAATAAATATAGTATATAGATAATTAAGAAATGTATATAAAAGATATACAAATTAAGTAGTCTCGACCTGTCAAAAATGTATAGTTTTGTAGAAAAATATAGGAAATAATTAAGTAGTCATCGACTCGTGCGTTTGCCTGGGGTCCGTAGGACATGTCTATTTTAAGTAGTCTCGGCCCGTAGAAAATTTATAAAATAGATCTTTTATTATCATATGAATTTATAAATTATAAGCTCAAAAACATGTATGTCAAACATAGTCTTATTAATAATGAACACCTTTTTCAAAACTGAATCAGATAATAGAGTTGCTTGATTGTGTTTTATTTTTTAGGTTTAAAAATTATTTTTTAAATTAATACTTAAGATTTATTATTTAACGAAATAACTAATGATTCTAAAAAATATATATGACAAAGCTTGTTTGATAATTGTACCCGAAAAAAACTTGTTTGATAATTTATTTTAAGAATATTGTTTAAAAACAAAAATATAAAAAAATGAAATACAATAATTATATTAAATCAATTTGATAAATATGTGATAATGGAAATGATGTAGGCTTAGTTATTTATTATTTAAGATTAAAAAATATTTTTTTGACAAAGATACAAAAGATTCATATAGTATGAATTTACATTAGCAAAAATATCAAATAAATATAAAATTCATATATTATGAATTTATATAAGCAAAAATATATAATGAATTTATCCATCTTTTTTATAATATATAATAAAATAAATTAAATAAAAAGAATGAAAAATTTGTGTTTTTCATAAGAAATTTTGTGAGTTCCATATATCATAATTGTCTTATGTTAAAACAAATATTATAATAATTTTTAGTATAAATGTTACCATTTAATCATTAAAAGAATACAATTTACATAAGTATATAATTATGTGTAATTCTAATGTGCATATTCCTGATACTAAATTAAAATATATCATAAATATTTAGTTGTATTTTAGTTATAAACTAAAATCTATTTTAATATATATGGATCAATTCAAAAAAACCTAGTCATGTATATAACAAAATTAAATTGTTTTTTTTTTAAATTATTTTGTAAGTTTTGTGTTTTGCAATATACATCTAACCTATTAATTAGGAAGTATTACTACTTATTAGTTATAATTTTAAATTTTATAGGACGCACACCATAGAATCTCCACTTTATTTTTTAAATCTCTTCCCTTTTGAGTTTGATTTTTAAAATATATTTTATTAATAATAATAGCTGATTTATAGATAAAAATATATCATTTCATTCACTAAAACAATATTATTATGAGAGTACATTAGCCTTTAAAATCATTTAGAGTCACAACTAATAAGTATTTTTGTTACATATATTATTTATAAAAAATATCAATTTTTTTTGTCTTTAATATAATAATTACTTGTGATTTTGTATTAACGTATTTAAAAAAGTAGATATTGAACTGATATAAAATTTTTAAAAATTATAGTAAGCAAATAAACACAATTTCTAATAAGTTTATTAATATTGTTAACGCATTTATATGTGAACTTGGAATATGATCCAAAAACAAAAGTCTCAAATAAACATCATATATTCTCAATTGAAATGTAAATATAAATATCCATTAGTACGATATTTAATTTCAAGATTATTTCAAAAACCAAAAGTCTCAATTAAATATCATATATTCTTCTCAGATGAGATATTTAATTTCAAGATTATTTTAATATACTCTTATTTTACTATTAAACTTATATTAACATTTGTCTATTTTCATGGAGTCTCTTATTCATCAAGTCATTGTCAACCTAACATGAAGAAAACCTTGAAAAACAAACAATTATGTAATCAAACAACATAACATGAAGTATCATTAAAAAAACTTAAGTAGATTTTTAAGATGTTGATTAGAATCAAATGAAAAATAATATGAATGATTGTAAAAAACATTACCGATGCATCCATCAAAATGATCTCCATACTGTTAATAAGACTCCATGCATCAACAATTCGAACCGTCAATATCCAAGTTTCCTTTGTGTCGTTAATGTCCTTGATATAGTATTTTCTTATTGCATTTGAATATTTAACTGTTAACAAACATAAATAACACAAACAACAATTTAACGTAAGGATGATGGAAGAAAGGGGTGTTGTTTAGCCTTGATTTGAGGCTGAAGAAAGAAAGGAGTGTTGTTGAACTGGAGAGGAAGATGAAGCTCAAAGGTTCTCAATGTTCTAAGATATGTGGTTGTCTTGTGAATTTAATAAGAAATCGACGAGTATCAACTTTTAGAATTTTACGCGGCTCTATATTGGAACTTACGTGTCAAATGATATTATATAGGGTTAGTAATGATTATATAGTTTAAATTACATCCAGGGGTACTAAATAAGACATCTATCTATTATAAATATATAAAAACCAAAGTACCATTAACTTACCATAATACCCTAATTAGTAAATTTCAATTTAGTCTTAATCTAAGGGTATATTTGTAACTTTCTGAAATACTTGCACCATATTGATTTGACAATAAATATGGCTGATGTGTCACACTATGGTTTTTTTTGCCACTTTTTACTTTTTTTAATTATTTCTAACTAACAACAATTATGCCATTTTATTTATATTTACACGTTATAATCACACCTAATTATGTGCTACATAACACTTCCCAAAACCCTCATCCAAACCAAAGGTCATTCAATTTGAAATTTAAATTAAAACACTCATATTATAGCTGCTACGTACACTGGGTTTTGAAATTCTAATTATTCCACTAAACCCTAATCACGTTTTTTGTTGCAAGATTTAAATTGGCAGCACAAGATGAACAACCATCATAAATGTTGAGTTCTTGAAACGATAAATCTATACAACCAAAGAAATCGTTTTTCCCAAGATGCAACAAATAACTCATTCACCCAACTCTATTAAAACACAAATCAGAAAACCTAATTTCATCTTCTTCCTGCGCCGCTCCATCTCTTTTCATTCTTATCTCTTTGTTGCTACCAATTTCGTTCGTTGTAATCTCAACCATCTAATATTCTCATCATAACCTGTTAATTTATTTGTTTCAGACGTTCAAGCATAAGAATGGTGGTCGCAACCAAGACCTCTGAATCTCAACAACATCAATAACCAACAACACCCGTTATAGATCTATAAAAGAATTTCCTTCAAATGCAATTTTTAACGTTAATTTGATTCATACACATGTAAGTGACGAAGGTGAGTGATTGAAAGTTGAAACTGAAATGTAGTTTGGAATATCATATTTTATGTTGTATTCTTTTCGTTTTCAGGGTTGTCTTACTATTTCTCCTTTTCCAAAAAAAAAAGCTTAACTTGACACCTAAAATGGGATATCTTTATCTTTAGGTTTGAGAGTTGCAGAAGGGGATTTTTGAGCTTGCATGTGACGAACAACACAACCATGATATTGTTTATTTTTTGCTGTTAGGTATGTTTTTTTTTATTCAGATTTTATTTCTCAATTTTTTAATTTTTTAAATTAAAATATGAGGTTGAGTTTTGGCTTTTTTTATTTGTTTAGTCTTAGTGAATACAAAGCTCACACATACATATTTACGATTGATTCTCCAAATAGATAGAAGCTTATTTCTTTTGCTTCCTCTTTCAATTTATTATTAATCTATTTAAATTTCAATTTCTCCCATCACATGTTTGATAAAAGAAGGCATTATATTCTCATCAATTTTGTTGTTTATTTTGCTTACTATTATATTTATTTGTATCTAATTGAGATTTTTGTATTTATTTTCTTGATTTAATCGGTTCTTCTTTTGGAATATGTATGGATATGGAGGCTGATAATTGATTTCACACTTGAATCAGTAGGGGACCAATCAACAAATTGAATAACGGATTGATACGTAAAATGAAATTATGCTGATTGCGATTTGATTTTGTCATGTGAAAACAGGTTTAATATAGTCACAATCTGTCTTAACAAGGAATTATCAAACTTTACCTCATGGTCGATTCAAGCATTTGTTTTCGAGGTTTTAGAGGTTGAAGATAGAGAGAGGATTAGTGGTTCGGCTTATGGGGGTCAACAGGACATCTGTTGCACCAATGATCTTCCTAAACTCACTGTGTGCAATGATGGACAGGGCTGTCACCGGCCTTCTCCCATGAATTCAAATTGGCCTGAAGTTTATGGCGTGGCTTTTTATCATGCCCAAGAAATAAACAGTTTGTTTTTAGTTTTAATGCTTTATAATATTATTGTTTGCAGAGTTGTCTTAGCATTTTAAGTGCCAATATTCACCATGGTCATGGCTGAGTGACCATTTGCTTCTCCAATTTCACAAACAAAAATATTGCTAAAGAAGAATTGGAGACTGCCACAACAGAACCAGAGACCACTATTTTAAATCTACTTAATCGAGTCGATTTTCACATGTGATTCATCATCAAAGCCAAGTGTTAACTTATATTTTCATTCAAGTTATTTGATAGTTAACCTTATAATAGTAAATATATGTTCAATATGGTGCATATGATTTGATTTCCCGAGCATTTGATTTCCATCTACAGCCGTAATTGAAGATTAGGAAATTGAAACCATTGAATTTTATGCTTCCACAAGGAATATCAATGGCTTTCATTGGCAGGTACTGATTATATACTAATTGTATTTTCTGACAGATAGCAAATGCAAATGTCTCATTGCAATGTTTGGAGGAACTGTTTTTGGAAGAAGAACGAGATTTTGATGAACATGAGGATAGTCAAAGGGATGAGACTCTTATTCACCCGAAGTTCTAAAGTAATATGTTTTTAAGGGTGTTGCTGAAGTTCACTTCCAATTTCAGAAGAACCATAAGCAAGGCAATAATTATCTAAGATGTATAAGATGATAAAACCAACGTTGATATGCGATCATTTTCTGGTTCTATAGAAGAATGTTTTTAACAAGATTTGATTCAAATTATGTATATGTATATTATTATTGCTTTCATATTTTGTATGTCATATCAACATTGGTTTTGGTATAATATATTTTTCTACAACAAATTATGTTGGCCTATGTTTTAATGGAATTTATTTTACACCAAATTCTAAGTTCTTTTGAATGTAGCATTGCCTCTAGCAAACACACTACTCTAAGTTTCGTTCAATTAACATATTTACAATCTTTTTTAAATAGAATTTCTCTTCTCCTAAAGAGAAGATAACCTACAAGTTGGTGTTGATGTGCCTTCAAAATTCTAATTTATTTTGAATCGAAATTATAATTCTCATTTGTTGTGAAATTTGAATAAAATTTTTATTTTATATTGATATTTTTTTATTTTTAATTGCTATAATTTTAGAAACAAATATTACAATTTTTAATAAAACATTTACGATTTATTTTTTTAAAGTACGACTAATTAATATATTTTTATACAATATTAAAAAGAAATATTACAATTTTTTAATCAAATATTGGAGTACAATTTAATTCGATACTTTACCAATATATCTTTTGAATGGAGACATTATTATCATTTATTTTTATTATACTTATATGGAAATTATTTTGAATGGTGACATAAATATATTTAATTTTTATATATGATTTGATTCCATAAAATATTATGATCGATATAATTTTAATTCTCTTTTAATATTATAGGTTTGATACTGTTTCATATTGTAGGAATATTATATACATTAGAAAATATAAAGATATGAAAAACATTAAATCAAAACTTTACAAATATATCTTTTAAATGGAGGTATTAATATTATTTATTTTCATTATATATAGAAAATATTTTGAATGGTCACATTAATACATTTTATTTTTATGCATGATTTGATTTCAAAAATTTATGATCAGTAAATTTTGAATGGAATTATAATTTAACCAATAAAATTTTCTACCGACTTCTAAATATATTTGTGTATATTTTTTGAAAGGTTACATTTATATTCTTGAAAAAAATAACGTAGTTTAAAGGATGTATTGTTAACTATAAATATATTGTTAATAAAATTAACAAAAAAAGTATATTATAAATATATAAAAGATAAAGTAAAATAAGAACTCTAATGTTTATCTTAAATATTTAATTTATCATTCTATAATTGTAAGAATAAATATTATTTTGTAATTATTTAGATCCTTATTTGACCTAAAATAAATTATTTCAATTTCTATAAAAAGGTTAATAAAACAAAACAAAATCAATTGAGATTTGATAATTTTTTTAAGTTTATGAAATAACTAAAATATATCATAATCTTTTCGAATTAACTTTATAATTGTAATCATGATAAAAAAATATTAAATGGTAATCATGAAAATTTAATGATAAATGGTAATCATTTTAATTAAATTTTGAAATAACACTTAACACTATTTAACGCTATTATTATTATTAATTATTATTATTAATAATTAAAATGGTTCACAAAAATAATCACTTGGTATTCTGTTTACTTCAGTATTTTACTTCAAAATGTTAGAACCGTGAATGTTGTATTAACAATTATATTTATTATCATATAACCAAAAACTTTATTCATTTTATGTCTACAATCATTTTATGTGGTTAACAAAAAAAAATTGAATGACAACCATACAATCAAAGTGATTTTCTACCCATTCATTTTTGCATCACCTAACCAACACTATGGAACCACAAGTTGCAGCAATGGCAAGACGTAAAAGGAAGCAGATTCTTAAAGATAAAAGATTGAAAAAAGGAAGAACTGATGAAAACACAATCAATCCCATTGAAAACTCTCAAAGGTATTATGTTCCAACCATGGTTAATATCAGAACACCACTATCTGATTTAACTTCATCAATCTTTAATGAAAGAAATATGAGTTCACCTTCACCAGCATCTGCATCAAGCAACTCAAGTACAATGAATAGTTTCAATATTGTTTCTACAAATCAACTGGCTGCTTCAGCACGACAGCGGAGGAAAAGTATTATGGAAGGTAAGATGCCCCAATCTTACAAACTTCATAACAACCTTAGCAATAACAGTGGGGGTCCTTTCAGGATAAATTCTCCATCCTTTTCGCATTTCAAAACACCATTTTCTGATATAGCTTCCTCATGTTCTAACCAAAGAAACATAAAACCTCATGCACCGCCAAGTTGTTCTATCCAAAAATATAAAAAAAACAGTTGACTGTTACACCTCTTTCTGATATAACTTCCTCATTTTCTAATCAAAGAAATATGGAACCTCATGAACATCCAAGTAGTTATGTTCATAAATCAAAAAAACAGTTGAATGTAGGTGTTATTCAATCCATGACGGTCAAACTCTTCAATTATTTTGGAAATGAGAATCATAATCTGGCTTTTTCATCCACAAGCAATATTCCTATACAAGAACCCACAACATTCACTTCAACTCCAGATGTTAACATTGAGAGTGATTACTCTGGTGATGAGATGGTAACAGATGATTCTCTCAGTGATAGCTCATGTGAATTCAATGCCGCAGATGCAAATTATGACTCAAGTTCCAGCTATGATGACAAAGATGTCTATGACTCCAATTCTACATCATTTGATTCTTTAAATATTGGTATTTATCATTAAAACCAACTTTATTTCTTCTTTAAATTCATTATACATATCAATTTGACGTTGTCCATTACATGTTGCACTTTGATACCTGCTATGATTTAATGTGGATTTTAGTTATAATTTTATTATTTAATATGAACGATTTTAGTTATAATTTTATTATTTAATATAAACCAATTGCTCAACTACGTTTCATTTAAATAGGTTATTCTGATATTGGTGATCCTATAGTTGAATGGACACAATGTGGGGCACTTATGTGGTATCAAGAAAAAACTGACAAGCGAAAACATAGTGCAGTTCCTAAGTTTCAACTATGTTGTGGAAAGGGGAAAGTTGTGTTGCCACTTCCGAAAACACCACCACTATTACTACAATGTCTTTTGTTTGATAATAGTGAGATAGACAGTCGAAATTATCAACAATTTTGTAGAATGTACAACATGATGTTTGCTTTTACGTCTCCGGGAATGAAATTCGACAACAGATTTTTAGCTGGAAGTGGACCACCTTACATAAGAATTCATGGACAGACTTGCCATCGAATTGGGAGCATGTTACCTTTAACTGGACAATCTCCAAAATTTGCTCAACTGTATGTTTACGACACCGACAATGAGATTCAACATAGAATTAAAGGAATTGGGTAATTTTACCAAACTTTGTTTTCTTTACAACATATTAAATATTTTTCATTGCTGCATCATAGTATTTCCTTTTATATGCAGGAACAACCCCAATATTATTCCAGAAACAGTTAGTAGATTGAAGGACATGTTAGATGAGTTCAACACACATGCCAAATCTTTTAGGATGGCAACATATAGATTAAAGGATTGTCCTTTGCCTGATCTCAAGCTTAAGCTAATATCTGATAGATCAACAGATGGAAGGATTTATAACCAACCTACTGTTTCGGAGGTAGCCGCCCTAATAGTTGGTGATGTTGATACGGGTTCTAAGAGGGATATTCTTCTTGAAAGAAAGAGCGGAAGGCTAAAAAGAATAAGTGAGTTTCATTCAAGTTATCTGGCATATCAATATCCACTTTTGTTTCCTTATGGGGAAGATGGTTTTAGACTTGGAGTTCTTCTTAGAGAAACTAATACCAAAAAAAATGAAGAGGAATAAGCTTACCATTAGAGAATGACTTGCTTTTAGGATTCAATGCAGACATAACGAGGCACAAACTATATTGCGGTCAAGAAGGTTGTTTCAACAATTTTTGGTTGATGGATTTACTATGATGGAGTCACAAAGATTGAATTATATTCGAAAACATCAGAAAAAGCTGCGTGTTTCTAAATATTGCAATTTGAGCTCATCTGAACAGAATGCAAACACTCAAGGATCAAACAAAGGTAAAATAGTGGTTTTACCTTTAACTTATGTTGGAAGTCGGAGGTTTATGGAACAACTCTATTTTGATGGAATGGCAATTTGTAGCCAAGTTGGATTTCCGGATCTTTTTATCACATTTACTTGCAATCCCAACTGGCCTGAAATCCAAAGGTTGCTTAGCAAAATTAACTTGAATTCTCAAGACCGTCCAGATATCATCTCAAGAGTCTTCAAAATTAAGTTCGATGAGTTGTTGTGTGATCTAACAAAAAAGAACGTGTTAGGGAGAGTGATTGCATGTAAGTCAATTTAATACCCTTTCAGTCGAGTTATATTTTTTGACATTAATCTTATTAAATATGTAATATGCATCGTTTTACTAAGTTTAAACTTACTTAATTTCAGATATATACACCATTGAATTCCAAAAGCGGGGTTTACCACACGCCCATATACTATTATTCTTGCATCCTTCAAGCAAGTATCCGACTCCAGATGATATAAACAAGATCATTTCAGCAGAGATACCAACGGAAGAAGATGATAGGCAACTCTACCATTTGGTCAAGACACATATGATTCATGGCCCATGTGGTTTAGCAAATGCGAATTCAACTTGCATGAAAAATGGAAAGTGCTCAAAATACTTTCCAAAGAAATATCAAACCGAAACCATTGTTGACCAGGATGGATATCCCGTGTACCGAAGAAGAGAAACTGGTAATACAGTGCTGAAAAAACACGTTCAACTTGATAACAGATATGTAGTTCCTTACAATCCATATTTGTTGAAGAAATTCCAAGCACACATCAATATGGAGTGGTGTAATCAAAGTACTTCAGTTAAATACTTATTTAAGTATATTAACAAGGGGTATGATAAAATTACTGCTGTTGTTGTCCAAACTGACGGTGATGGATCTCCCTCGGTCAGAATGGTTGACGAAATCAAGCAATATCTTGATTGCAGATATATCTCACCAAGTGAGGCATGTTGGAGACTTTTTTCATTTCCTATTCATGGTAGATCACCCGCAGTTGAAAGGTTGTTCTTTCATCTTAAAGGAGACAACTCTGTTTATTATACCGATTATGAATTGATAGATGAGGTGCTTGACAAACCAACTGTGAAAGAATCTATGTTTACGGCATGGATGGAAGCAAACAAAGCATACCCAGAGGCAAAGAATTTGACGTACTCACAATTTATTTCCAAATTTGTTTATGATGAAAGATACCGTCGATGGAGACCGCGTAAAAGAGGAAATACAATTGGCAGACTTATTTGGGTCCCTCCAAGTACGGGTGAGTTATATTTCTTGAGAATGATGCTAACAGTCGTCAAAGGTCCAACTTGCTATGAGGATATAAAATTTGTGGATGGAAAAGTTCAGGATTTTTTTTGGGATGCATGCTTCTAAATGGGCTTTCTTAACGATGACAAGGAATATGTTGCATCCATCGACGAAGCAAAGAATTGGGGTTCCAGGCATTTTTTACGAAAGTTATTTGTCACTATGTTACTATCCGGTATTGTCAATAGACCACGACATGTTTGGGAAAAAACTTGGAGGACGTTATCTGATGGTATCCTCTACCAACAAAGGCAAAAAACAAATAGAAGAGGTATGAACACTTTATTAAACTTTTTTAAGTCAACAAATATTATTTTCCGAATGCAAGCTGTATCTTTTTTTATTACAAAATATAATGATATGAACTTACTTTAAAATATAATTATTCTTCATCCATATGTCCCTTATTTAATATGTTTCATAAGGTATGTCCATTTACGTAAGAAACATTTTCATATTTGTCATTTGTCATTTGTCATGTATGTAAGTTATTTTCTTAACTTGCAGCTGCAACAGTGTCTTTGGTTCCATTTAATTTCATGCAGCCGCAACATCAACTGTTTGATTTATGTTCAATGTATTTCAACATCACGACAGCAGTTGCATCATACATATGTAATTATATAGAAAACTAATGAAAATTTTTTAACAGAATTGCAGCTATCGGACAATGAGTTAAAGAATTTCACACTAATTGAGATTGAGAACATGATGCAATCGAATCGAAGAAGTTTGCATGAATTTAAATGTATGCCGTATCCAGATTCATACATCACAAAACATGTTGGCAATAGGCTTATTTATGACGAACTTAATTACGATGCCGATACCGAGAAACAAAAATTCCAAGAACTTTTTCATGCCCTTACAGGTGATTTATTTTCTTTATAATATGAATTACAAAAATGATTTTTATTGTCCTTGCACTTATAATTCTTGGTTTGTATTTTATAGATGAACAACGTTTGATATTTGAGAAAATCATGGATGCTGTTAACAAACAGAGTGGAGGGGTATTTTTCTTGCATGGTTACGGAGAGACTGGTAAAACTTTCATGTGGAGAACACTATCAAGTGCACTTCGTTCTCAAAAAAATTGTTCTTACTGTTGCTTCAAGTGGGATAGCTTCGTTATTATTGCCGGGTGGAAGAACAGCACACTCAAAGTTCAAAATACCTGTGCCAACGCTTGACAACTCAACTTGCAACATCGACAAAGACATCAAACATTCTCAATTATTTGAAGCAACAGATGTGATAATATGGGATAAGGCACCTATGTCTCACAAGAACTTCTTCGAAGCATTGGATAAAACCCTTAAAGATGTAATGAGCAAAAAGGGTGTTGAGAATACTATTTTTGGTGGAAAAGTTGTTGTATTTGGAGGAGATTTTAGACAGATTCTTCCTGTTGTTCCAAGAGCTGGGCGTTCTGATATTGTTCATGCATCAATTAGTTCATCTTATGTATGGGATTATTGCCAGGTTTTAACACTATAAAAAAATATGAGACTTCAAGAGGGAAGAGACAACACAAGTTCTAATGAACTAGCGGAATTTTCAAAATGGATTTTAAATGTGGGTGATGGTAAGATTTGTGAACCCAATGATGGTTTGGTTGATATTGAAATTCCTCAAGAGCTATTAATATCAAATTTTGATGATCCTATAAGAGCAATTGTTGAAAACACATATCCCAATTTGTTGGAAAAATATCAAGATGTTGAATTCTTACAAGGAAAGGCTATTCTTGCTTCAACCATTAAAGTTGTGGACAAAATCAATCATTATGTATTAGACTTGATACCAGGTACATGTGTTTTATATTTACTGTATTATTACATTCATAATATATATATATATATATATATATATATATATATATATATATATATATATATATATATATATATATATATATATATATATATATATATATATATATATATATATTTAAGAACATAGTTTTACTAATTTATTTATGTTTTGCTTTTAAACTTTTTTTTAGGAGAAGAGAAAGAGTATTTGAGTTTTGATTCCATTGATAGAATATATTCAAGTTATACTGAAGCATATGAAGTTCTAACTCCTGAATTTCTTAGTAAATTAAGAACGTCAGGGCTTCCCAATCATAGGATCAAATTGAAGGTTGGTACACCTATTATGCTAATGATAAATTTGGACCAAGCCGATGGGTTGTGCAACGGAACAAGATTAATTGTTACAAGATTTGCAAATCATGTCATTGAGGAAAAAATCATGTCTGGAAAGAACATAGGTAACATTTTTTACATTCCACGAATGTCTATGTCACCTTCTGATTCACCTTGGCCATTCAAGTTGATTAGGAGACGATTTCCGATTATTGTCTCCTATGCAATGACAATTAATAAGTCACAAGGTCAATCTCTTGATAGTGTTGGATTGTATTTGCCTACTCCTGTGTTTAGTCATGGTCAATTATATGTTGCAATTTCAAGAGTTAAGAGCAAAAGTGGGCTAAAAATCCTAATTCATGACAAGGAGAATGTACCGTGTTCTACTACTACTAATGTTGTGTACAAGGAAGTCTTTCAAGCACTTTGATAGTTGGTAAACTTTATATCTTATACTTTACGATTCAAATTAAAAATATATTTTGAATTAAAATATATAGTATGTACATTTTCCATGTATTTCAAGAAGTATATAATTTTTCCTATTTGTTCATGCAAACGTGATTTGTTGATAGGACCGACGCTTGCAACAAATATGGAGTTAAATGCCAACATGGTTTACATGAGACATATACTCAACTGAAAACATGGTAGCATACTTAATAATTTAATAATCTATAAATGTAATGTGAATCCAGACGAGACCCGTGCGATAGCACGGGTTTGTTACTAGTTTAGGGATAAAAATAATTGTATCAACAATTAACATTTTTCCTGTGTATAAAACTATTTGTAACTTATTCTCTTTGATAAAAGTAATGTTTTCAATTCAATTATTCTTTTTCTATATCATGTCATAATATCATATATCATTTTTCATAAACATTTATATTTTGTTTTATTTTTAAATTTAGTATTTTGTATTTTGTTAATATATTTTTCATAAGCATTTAGTATTTTGTTTTAAAATTTAAAACAAACCTTTTTTTCTTCTAATTTTGAGTAAATAAATTATAATTTGAAATTGTTTGAATTTTTTACAATTGTGTTCGAAACAGTTAATAATTAGTATTGAAGTTATATAAAACAATAAAATAAATTAAAGAACGAAATATAATTAGTATAATTATTTTAATATGAATTAATTAAAATTGACTATCTTATTAAAATGTTGATTAAATAGTCTTAAATAATAATTGTAATTTTTAAATAAATAGATTAAAATCATTAATTGTGAACTATTTTTTAAATATATATATATATATATATATATATATATATATATATATATATATATATATATATATATATATATATATATATATATATATATATATATATATATATATATATATATATATATATATATATATATATATATATATATATATATATATATATATATATTAATCATTATTTATTGCATACATATTTATGATATTATGCCTTGTTAACAAATTTTGTAGGGAAATGCAGTAAACAAGAAAAAATTTCGTGAGTTCCAATTTCCTCGTGCTATATAATCATCACAATCTTTTATAACTTTTGAATCCCATATCTATCAGTTTCATCCTTGCAAACATTTTCTGTAAACGTGAGAGTTCTTTATTTCTTCTTCCTAAATTTATGCTTTATTCAAAAACCAAAATTATTGACTAACAAGAATTATCTTCTTAACTTTATGGATCTATGAATCTGTGTTGCTTTGGGTTTTCAAGTACCTTCTTCTTATTTTCCTCAAAATTCGAGTTAACTCTCTAATTTTTATTTCCGATCTCTCAATCCTGTTCGGTTTCCCCATAGAGATTTCTCTTTTGGATCTCTCAATCCTCTTCGTTTTCCCCATAAAGGTCATCCATGTTATATTCTCATTACTACCTGATGGTTCTCTGTGTGTTCGAGAAGCTTTTGTGTCATCTCTCAACTACATTTTCACGCTTTAATTACCCTCACATCTTCTTATTTTAGCTTAATTTTGGTTTAATTTCTTTATAGATTTTGAAACTTGATTCAAAGATTTAGAAAAATATATGAGTATATGGTGTAGTACACTTCACATAGATTCATATATAAAATTGATTATATATCCATTCGTTTGCAAGGGTCACACAATATCATTAAAAATATTAAATAAATATAGTATATGGATAATTAAGAAATGTATATAAAAGATATACAAATTAAGTAGTCTCGACCTGTCAAAAATGTATAGTTTAGTAGAAAAATATAGGAAATAATTAAGTAGTCATCGACTCGTGCGTTTGCGTGGGGTCCGTAGGACATGTCTATTTTAAGTAGTCTCGGCCCGTAGAATATTTATAAAATATATCTTTTATTATCATATGAATTTATAAATTATAAGCTCAAAAATATGTATGTCAAACATAGTCTTATTAATAATGAATACCTTTTTCAAAACTGAATCAGATAATAGAGTTGCTTGATTGTGTTTTATTTTTTAGGTTTAAAAATTATTTTTTAAATTAATAATTAATATTTATTATTTAACGAAGTAACTAATGATTATAAAAAATATATATGACAAAGCTTGTTTGATAATTGTACCCGAAAAAAACTTGTTTGATAATTTATTTTAAGAATATTGTTTAAAAACAAAAATATAAAAAAATGAAATACAATAATTATATTCTATCAATTTGATAAATGTGTGATAATGGAAATGATGTAGGCTTAGTTATTTATTATTTAAGATTAAAAAATATTTTTTTGACAAAGATACAAAACA
The DNA here is from genome assembly GCA_948472305.1 of Vicia faba. NCBI lineage: Eukaryota > Viridiplantae > Streptophyta > Magnoliopsida > Fabales > Fabaceae > Vicia > Vicia faba. Next base: position 1,312,825,673 of record OX451735.1, on the reverse strand, counting down.
TTCATATAGTATGAATTTACATTAGCAAAAATATCAAATAAATACAAAATTCATATATTATGAATTTATATAAGCAAAAATATATAATGAATTTATCCATCTTTTTTATAATATATAATAAAATAAATTGAATAAAAAGAATGACAAATTTGTGTTTTTCATAAGAAATTTTGTGAGTTCCATATATCATAATTGTCTTATGTTAAAACAAATATTATAATAATTTTTAGTATAAATGTTACCATTTAATCATTAAAAGAATACAATTTACATACGTATATAATTATGTATAATTCTAATGTGCATATTCCTGATACTAAATTAAAATATATCATAAATATTTAGTTGTATTTTAGTTATAAACTAAAATCTATTTTAATATATATGGATCTATTCAAAAAAACCTAGTCATGTATATAACAAAATTAAATTGTTTTTTTATAAATTATTTTGTAAGTTTTGTGTTTTGCAATATACATCTAACCTATTAATTAGGAAGTATTACTACTTATTAGTTATAATTTTAAATTTTATAGGACCCACACCATAGAATCTCCACTTTATTTTTTAAATCTCTTCCCTTTTGAGTTTGATTTTTAAAATATATTTTATTAATAATAATAGCTGATTTATAGATAAAAATATATCATTTCATTCACTAAAACAATATTATTATGAGAGTACATTAGCCTTTAAAATCATTTAGAGTCACAACTAATAAGTATTTTTGTTACATATATTATTTATAAAAAATATCAAATTTTTTTGTCTTTAATATAATAATTACTTGTGATTTTGTATTAACGTATTTTAAAAAGTAGATATTGAACTGATATAAAATTTTTAAAAATTATAGTAAGCAAATAAACACAATTTCTAATAAGTTTATTAATATTGTTAACGCATTTATATGTGAACTTGGAATATGGTCCAAAAACAAAAGTCTCAAATAAACATCATATATTCTCAATTGAAATGTAAATATAAATATCCATTAGTACGATATTTAATTTCAAGATTATTTCAAAAACCAAAAGTCTCGATTAAATATCATATATTCTTCTCAGATGAGATATTTAATTTCAAGATTATTTTAATATACTCTTATTTTACTATTAAACTTATATTAACATTTGTCTATTTTCATGGAGTCTCTTATTCATCAAGTCATTGTCAACCTAACATGAAGAAAACCTTGAAAAACAAACAATTATGTAATCAAACAACATAACATGGAGTATCATTAAAAAAACTTAAGTAGATTTTTAAGATGTTGATTAGAATCAAATGAAAAATAATATGAATGATTGTAAAAAACATTACCGATGCATCCATCAAAATGATCTCCATACTGTTAATAAGACTCCACGCATCAACGATTCGAACCGCCAATCTCCAAGTTTCCTTTGTATCGTTAATGTCCTTGATATAGTATTTTCTGATTGTATTTGAACATTTAACCGTTAACAAACATAAATAACACAAACAACAATTTAACGTAAGGCTGATGGAAGAAAGGGGTGTTGTTTAGCCTTGATTTGAGGCTGAAGAAAGAAAGGAGTGTTGTTGAACTGGAGAGGAAGATGAAGCTCAAAGGTTCTTAATGTTTGAAGATATGTGGTTGTCTTGTGCATTTAATAAGAAATCGACGAGTATCAACTTTTAGAATTTTACAACGGCTCTATATTGGAACTTACCTGTCAAATGATATTATATAGGGTTAGTAATGATTATATAGTTTAAATTACATCCAGGGGTACTAAATAAGACATTTAGGGATAAAAATAATTGTATCAACAATTAACATTTTTCCTGTGTATAAAACTATTTGTAACTTATTCTCTTTGATAAAAGTAAAGTTTTCAATTCAATTATTCTTTTACTATATCATGTCATAATATCATATATCATTTTTCATAAACATTTATATTTATTTTATTTTTAAATTAGTATTTTCGTATTTAGTTAATATATTTTTCATAAGCATTTAGTATTTTTTTTTAAATTTTAAAACAAAACCTTTTTTTCTTCTAATTTTGAGTAAATAAATTATAATTTGAAATTGTTTGAATTTTTTACAATTGTGTTCGAAACGGTTAATAATTAGTATTGAAGTTATATAAAACAATAAAATAAAATCAAGAATGAAATATAATTAGTATAATTAGTTCACAATTAATGATTTGAATCTATTTATTTAAAAATTACAATTATTAGTAGTTAAGACTATTTAATCAACATTTTAATAAGATAGTCAATTTTAATTATATATATATATATATATATATATATATATATATATATATATATATATATATATATATATATATATATATATATATATATATATATATATATATATATATATATATTAATCATTATTTATTGCATATATATTTAGGAAATTATCCCTCGTTAACAAATTTTGTAGGGAAATGCAGTAAACAAGAATAAATTTCGTGAGTCCCAATTTCCTCACGCTATATAATCATCACAATCTTTTATAACTTTTGAATCCCATATCTATCAGTTTCATGCTTGCAAACATTTCCTTTAAACACTAGAGTTCTTTATTTCTTCTTCCTAAATTTATGCTTTATTCAAAAACCAAAATTATTTATTAACAAGAATTATCTTCTTAACTTTATGGATCTATGAATCTGTGTTGCTTTGGGTTTTCAAGTACCTTCTTCTTCTTTTCCTCAAAATTCGAGTTAATTCTCTAATTTTTATTTCCGATCTCTCAATCCTCTTCGCTTTCCCCATAAAGATTTCTCTTTTGGATCTCACAATCCTCTTCGCTTTCCCCATAGAGGTCATCCATGTTATATTCTCATTACTACATGATGGTTCTCTGTGTGTTCGAGAAGCTTTTGTGTCATCTCTCAACTACATTTTCACGCTGTAATTATCCTCACATATTCTTATTTTAGCTTAATTTTGGTTTAATTTCTTTATAGATTTTGAAACTTGATTCAAAGATTTAGAAAAATATATGAGTATATGGTGTAGTACACTTCACATAGATACATATATAAAATTGATTATCTATCCATGCGTTTGCACGGGTCACACAATATCATTAAAAATATTAAATAAATAAAGTATACGGATAATTAAGAAATGTATATAAAAGATATACAAATTAAGTAGTCTCGACCTGTCAAAAATGTATAGTTTAGTAGAAAAATATAGGAAATAATTAAGTAGTCATCGACTCGTGCGTTTGCCTGGGGTCCGTAGGACATGTTTATTTTAAGTAGTCTCGGCCCGTAGTAAATTTATAAAATATATCTTTTATTATCATATGAACTTATAAATTATAAGCTCAAAAACATGTATGTCAAATATAGTCTTATTAATAATGAACACCTTTTTCAAAACTGAATCAGATAATAGAGTTGCTTGATTGTGTTTTATTTTTTAGGTTTAAAAATAATTATTTAAATTAATACTTAAGATTTATTATTTAACGGAATAACTAATGATTCTAAAAAATATATATGACAAAGCTTGTTTGATAATTGTACCCAAAAAAAACTTGTTTGATAATTTATTTTAAGAATGTTGTTTAAAAACTAAAATATAAAAAAATGAAATACAATAATTATATTCTATTAATTTGATAAATATGTGATAATGAAAATGATGTAGGCTTAGTTATTTATAATTTAATATTAAATAATATTTTTTTGACAAAGATACATAAGATTCATATAGTATGAATTTACATTAGCAAAAATATCAAATGAATATAAAATTCATATATTATGAATTTATATAAGCAAAAATATATAATGAATTTATCCATCTTTTTTATAATATATAATAAAATAAATTAAATAAAAAGAATGACAAATTTGTGTTTTTCATAAGAAAGTTGTGAGTTCCATACATCATAATTGTCTTATGTTAAAACAAATATTATAATAATTTTTAGTATAAATGTTACCATTTAATCATTAAAAGAATACAATTTACATACGTATATAATTTTATGTAATTCTAATGTGCATATTCCTGATACTAAATTAAAATATATCATAAATATTTAGTTGTATTTTAGTAATAAACTAAAATCTATTTTAATATATATGGATTTATTCAATAAAACCTAGTCATGTATAAAACAAAATTAAATTGTTTTTTTTTTAAATTATTTTGTAACGTTTGTGTTTTGGAATATACATCTAACCTATTAATTAGGAAGTATTATTACTTATTAGTTATAATTTTAAATTTTAAAGGACCCACACAATATAATCTCCACTTTATTTTTTAAATCTCTTCCCTTTTGAGTTAGATTTTTAAAATATATTTTATTAATAATAATATATAATAATAATAGCTGATTTATAGATAAAAATATATTATTTCATTCACTAAAACGATATTATTATGAGAGTACATTATTAGCCTTTAAAATCATTTAGAGTCACAACTAATAAGTATTTTGGTTACATATATTACTTATAAAAAATATCAAAAAAATTTGTTTTTAATATAATAATTACTTGTGATTTTGTATAAAAGTTTTTTAAAAAGTAGATATTGAACTGATATAAAAATTGTAAAAATTATAGTAAGCAAATAAACACAATTTCTAATAAGTTTATTAATATTGTTAACGCATTTATATGTGAACTTGGAATATGATCCAAAAACAAAAGTCTCAAATAAACATCATATATTCTCAATTGAAATGTAAATATAAATATCCATTAATAAGATATTTAATTTCAAGATTATTTCAAAAACCAAAAGTCTCAATTAAATATCATATATTCTTCTTGACTGAAATGATGAGATATTTAATTTCAAGATTATTTTAATATACTTTTATTTTACTATTAAACTTATATTAACATTTGTCTATTTTCACGGAATCTCTTATTTATCAAGTCATTGTCAACCTAACATGAAGAAAACCTTGAAAAACAAACAATTATGTAATCAAACAACATAACATGAAGTATCATTAAAAAAACTTAAGTAGATTTTTAAGATGATGATTAGAATCAAATTAAAAATTATACGAATGATTGTAAAAAAACATTACCGATGCATCCATCAAAATGATCTCCATAATGTTAATAAGACTCCATGCATCAACGATTCAAACCGCCAATCTCCAAGTTTCCTTTGTGTCGTTAATGTCCTTGATACAGTATTTTCTGATTGCATTTTAACATTAAAACGTTAGCAAACATAAATAACACAAACAACAATTTAACGTAAGGCTGATGGAAGAAAGGGGTGTTGTTTAGCCTTGATTTGGGGCTGAAGAAAGAAAGGAGTGTTGTTGAACTGGAGAGGAAGATGAAGCTCAAAGGTTCTCAATGTTTGAAGATATGTGGTTGTCTTGTGCATTTAATAAGAAATCGACGAGTATGAACTTTTAGAATTTTACACGGCTCTATGTTGGAATTTACGTGTCAAATGGTATTATATAGGGTTAGTAATGATTATATAGTTTAAATTACATTCAGGGGTACAAAATAAGACTTTTAGGGATAAAAATAATTGTATCAACAATTAACATTTTTCCTATGTATAAAACTATTTGTAACTTTTTCTCTGTTGTAAAAGTAATATTTTCAATTCAATTATTCTTTTTCTATATCATGTCATAATATTATATATCATTTTTCATAAACATTTATATTTTGTTTTATTTTTAAATTTAGTATTTTGCATTTATCTAATATATTTTTCATAAGCATTTAGTATTTTGTTTTAAATTTTAAAACAAAATTTTTTTTGTTCTAATTTTGAGTAAATAAATTTTAATTTTAAATTGTTTGAATATTTTAAAATTGTGTTCGAAACGGTTAATAATTAGTATTGAAGTTATATAAAACAATAAAATAAAATAAAGAATGAAATATAATTAGTATAATTATTTTAATATGAATTAATTAAAATTGACTATCTTATTGAAAAGTTGAATAAATAGTCTTAAATAATGATTGTAATTTTTAAATAAATAGATTAAAATCATTAATTGTGAACTATTTTTTTAAATATATATATATATATATATATATATATATATATATATATTAATCATTATTTATTGCATATATATTTAGGAAATTATCCCTCGTTAACAAATTTTGTAGGGAAATGCAGTAAACAAGAATAAATTTCGTGAGTCCCAATTTCCTCACGCTATATAATCATCACAATCTTTTATAACTTTTGAATCCCATATCTATCAGTTTCATGCTTGCAAACATTTCCTTTAAACACTAGAGTTCTTTATTTCTTCTTCCTAAATTTATGCTTTATTCAAAAACCAAAATTATTTATTAACAAGAATTATCTTCTTAACTTTATGGATCTATGAATCTGTGTTGCTTTGGGTTTTCAAGTACCTTCTTCTTCTTTTCCTCAAAATTCGAGTTAATTCTCTAATTTTTATTTCCGATCTCTCAATCCTCTTCGCTTTCCCCATAAAGATTTCTCTTTTGGATCTCACAATCCTCTTCGCTTTCCCCATAGAGGTCATCCATGTTATATTCTCATTACTACATGATGGTTCTCTGTGTGTTCGAGAAGCTTTTGTGTCATCTCTCAACTACATTTTCACGCTGTAATTACCCTCACATCTTCTTATTTTAGCTTAATTTTGGTTTAATTTCTTTATAGATTTTGAAACTTGATTCAAAGATTTAGAAAAATATATGAGTATATGGTGTAGTACACTTCACATAGATACATATATAAAATTGATTATCTATCCATGCGTTTGCACGGGTCACACAATATCATTAAAAATATTAAATAAATAAAGTATACGGATAATTAAGAAATGTATATAAAAGATATACAAATTAAGTAGTCTCGACCTGTCAAAAATGTATAGTTTAGTAGAAAAATATAGGAAATAATTAAGTAGTCATCGACTCGTGCGTTTGCCTGGGGTCCGTAGGACATGTTTATTTTAAGTAGTCTCGGCTCGTAGTAAATTTATAAAATATATCTTTTATTATCATATGAACTTATAAATTATAAGCTCAAAAACATGTATGTCAAATATAGTCTTATTAATAATGAACACCTTTTTCAAAACTGAATCAGATAATAGAGTTGCTTGATTGTGTTTTATTTTTTAGGTTTAAAAATAATTTTTTAAATTAATACTTAAGATTTATTATTTAACGGAATAACTAATGATTCTAAAAAATATATATGACAAATCTTGTTTGATAATTGTACCCAAAAAAAACTTGTTTCATAATTTATTTTAAGAATGTTGTTTAAAAACTAAAATATAAAAAAATGAAATACAATAATTATATTCTATTAATTTGATAAATATGTGATAATGAAAATGATGTAGGCTTAGTTATTTATAATTTAATATTAAATAATATTTTTTTGACAAAGATACATAAGATTCATATAGTATGAATTTACATTAGCAAAAATATCAAATGAATATAAAATTCATATATTATGAATTTATATAAGCAAAAATATATAATGAATTTATCCATCTTTTTTATAATATATAATAAAATAAATTAAATAAAAAGAATGACAAATTTGTGTTTTTCATAAGAAAGTTGTGAGTTCCATACATCATAATTGTCTTATGTTAAAACAAATATTATAATAATTTTTAGTATAAATGTTACCATTTAATCATTAAAAGAATACAATTTACATACGTATATAATTTTATGTAATTCTAATGTGCATATTCCTGATACTAAATTAAAATATATCATAAATATTTAGTTTTATTTTAGTAATAAACTAAAATCTATTTTAATATATATGGATCTATTCAATAAAACCTAGTCATATATAAAACAAAATTAAATTGTTTTTTTTTAAATTATTTCGTAACATTTGTGTTTTGGAATATACATCTAACCTATTAATTAGGAAGTATTATTACTTATTAGTTATAATTTTAAATTTTATAGGACCCACACCATAGAATCTCCACTTTATTTTTTAAATCTCTCCCATTTTGAGTTTGATTTTTAAAATATATTTTCTTAATAATAATATATAATAATAGCTGATTTATAGATAAAAATATATTATTTCATTCACTAAAACAATATTATTATGAGAGTACATTAGCCTTTAAAATCATTTAGAGTCACATCTAATAAGTATTTTTGTTACATATATTATTTATAAAAAATATCAAAATTTTTTGATTTTAATATAATAATTACTTGTGATTTTGTATGAAAGTATTTAAAAAAGTAGATATTGAACTGATATAAAAATTTTAAAAATTATTGTAAGCAAATAAACACAATTTCTAATAAGTTTATTAATATTGTTAACGCATTTATATGTGAACTTGGAATATGGTCCAAAATCAAAAAGTCTCAATTAAACATCATATATTCTCAATTGAAATGTAAATATAAATATCCATTAATAAGATATTTAATTTAGAGATTATTTTAAGATACTCTTATTTTAAAATGATGAGAATATTTAATTTCATGATTATTTTAATATACTCTTATTTTACTATTAAACTTATATTAACATTTGTCTATTTTCATGGAGTCTCCTATTCATCAAGTCATTGTCAACCTAACATGAAGAAAACCTTGAAAAACAAACAATTATGTAATCAAACAGCATCACATGAATTATCATTAAAAAAACTTAAGTAGATTTTTAAGATGTTGATTAGAATCAAATGAAAAATTATACGAATGATTGTAAAAAACATTACTGATGCCTCCATCAAAATGATCTCCATACTATTAATAAGACTCCATGCATCAATGATTCAAACCGCCAATATCCAAGTTTCCTTTGTGTTGTTAATATCCTTGATACAATATTTTCTTATTGCATTTGAACATTAGACCGTTAACAAATATAAAAAACCCAAACAACAATTTAACATAAGGCTGATGGAAGAAAGGAGTGTTGTTTAGCCTTGATTTGAGGCTGATGAAAGAAAGGAGTGTTGTTGAACTGGAGAGGACAATAAAGCTCAAAGGTTCTCAATGTTCCTATAATAATAAATCAATGAGTATCAACTTTTAGAATTTTACACGGCGCTAGGTTGGAATTTACGTGTCAAACGGTATTATAGTAATGATTATATAGTTTAAATTACATTCAGGGTACTAAATAAGACATTTAGGGATAAAAATAATTGTATCAACAATTCACATTTTTCCTAAGTATAAAACTATTTGTAACTTATTCTCATTTATGAAAGTAATGTTTTCAAGTCAATTATTCTTTTTCTGTATCATGTCATAATATCTTATATCATTTTTCATAAACATTTATATTTTGTTTTATTTTAAATCTAGTATTTTGTATTTAGTTAATATATTTTTCATAATCATTTAGTATTTTGTTTTAAATTTTAAAACAAACTTTTTTTCTTCTAATTTTGAGTAAATCAATTATAATTTGAAATTGTTTGAATTTTTTACAATTGTGTTTGAAACGGTTAATAATTAGTATTGAAGTTATATAAAACAATAAAATAAAATCAAGAATGAAATATAATTAGTAAAATTATTTTAATATGAATTATTTAAAATTGACTATCTTATTAAAAAGTTGAATAAATAGTCTTAAATAATAATTGTAATTTTTAAATAAATAGATTTAAATCATTAATTGTGAACTGTTTTTCTATATATATATATATATATATATATATATATATATATATATATATATATATATATATATATATATATATATATATATATATATATATATATATATATATATATATATATATATATATATATATATATATATATATATATATATATATATATATATATATATATATTAATAATTATTTATTGCATACATATTTATGATGTTATCCCTTGTTAACAAATTTTGTAGGGAAATGCAGTAAATAAGAACAAATTTTGCGAGTCCCAATTTCCTCGTGCTATATAATCATCACAAAATTTTATAAATTTTGAATCCCATATCTATCAGTTTCATCCTTGCAAACATTTCCTTTAAACGTGAGAGTTCTTTATTTCTTCTTCCTAAATGTATGCTTTATTCAAAAACCAAAATTATTGACTAACAAGAATTATCTTCTTAACTTTATGGATCTATGAATCTGTGTTGCTTTGGGTTTTCAAGTACCTTCTTCTTCTTTTCCTCAAAATTCGAATTAATTCTCTAATTTTTATTTCTGATCTCTCAATCCTCTTCGCTTTCCCCATAGAGATTTCTCTTTTGGATCTCTCAATACTCTTCGCTTTTCCCATAGAGGTCATCAATGTTATATTCTCATGACTACCTGATGGTACTCTGTGTGTTCGAGAAGCTTCTGTGTCATCTCTCAACTACATTTTCACGTTGTAATTACCCTCACATCTTCTTATTTTAGCTTAATTTTGGTTTAATTTCTTTATAGATTTTGAAGCTTTTTTCAAAGATTTAGAAAAATATATTAGTATATGGTGTAGTACACTTCATATAGATTCATATATAAAATTGATTATCTATCCATGCGTTTGCACGGGTCACACAATATCATTAAAAATATTAAATAAATATAGTATATGGATAATTTAGAAATGTATATAAAAGATATACAAATTAAGTAGTCTCGACCTGTAAAAAATGTATAGTTTAGTTGAAAAATAAAGGAAATAATTAAGTAGTCATCGACTCGTGCGTTTTCTTGGGGTCCGTAGGACATGTCTATTTTAAGTAGTCTCGGCCCGTAGAAAATTTATAAAATAGATCTTTTATTATCATATGAACTTATAAATTATAAGCTCAAAAACATATATGTCAAACATAGTCTTATTAATAATGAACACCTTTTTCAAAACTGAATCAGATAATAGAGTTGCTTGATTGTGTTTTATTTTTTAGGTTTAAAAATATTTTTTTAAATTAATACTTAAGATTTATTTTTTCACTGAATAATTAATGAATCTAAAAAATATATATGAAAAAGCTTGTTTGATAATTGTACCTAAAAAAAAACTTGTTTGATAATTTATTTTAATAATATTGTTTAAAAACTAAAATATAAAAAAATGAAATACCATAATTATATTCTATTAATTTGATAAATATGAGATAATGGAAATGATGTAGGCTTATTTATTTATTATTTAATATTAAAAAACATTTTTTTGACAAAGATACATAAGATTCATATAGTATGAATTTACATTAGCAAAAATATCAAATAAGTATAAAATTCATATATTATGAATTTATATAAGCAAAAATATAGTATGAATTTATCCATCTTTTTTATAATATATAATAAAATAAATTAAATAAAAAGAATGACAAATTTGTGTTTTTCGTAAGAAAGTTGTCAGTTCCATACATCATAATTGTAATAATTTTCAGTATAAAAGTTACTATTTTATCATTAAAAGAATAGAATTTACATAAGTATATAATTATGAGTAATTCTAATATGCATATTCCTAATACTAAATTAAAATATATCATAAATATTTAGTTGTATTTTAGTTATAAACTAAAATCTGTTTTAATATATATGGATCTATTCAATAAAACCGAGTTATGTATAAAACAAATTTAAATTGTTTTTTTTTATTATTTTGTAACTGTTGTGTTTTTGAATTAACATCTAACCTAGTAATTAAGAATTATTATTTCTTACTAGTTATAAATTTAAATTTTAGAGGACTCACACACCATAGAATCTACACTTTATTTTTTAAATATCTTTCCTTTTGTGTTTGATTTTTACATATATTTTATTAATAATAATATATAATAATAATAATAATAATAGCTGATTTATAGATAAAAATATATTATTTCATTCACTAAAGCAATATTATTATGAGAGTACATTAGCCTTTAAAATCATTTAAAGTCACAAATAATAAGTATTTTTGTTACATATATTATTGATAAAAAAATATCGAGAATTTTTTTTTAATATAGTAATTACTTTTGATTTTGTATTAACGTATTTAAAAATGTCGATATGGAACTGATATAAAAATTTTAAAAATTATAGTAAGCAAATAAACACAATTTCTAATAAGTTTATTAATACCGTTAACGTATTGATATGTGAACTTGGATTATGTTTCAAAACCAAAAGTCTCAATTAAACATCATATATTCTGAATTGAAATGTAAATATAAATACCCATTAATAAGATATTTAATTTCACGATTATTTTAAAAACCAAAAGTCTTAATTAAACTTCATATATTCTTTTCAGTTGAATTGATGACATATTTAATTTGAAGATTATTTTAATATATTCTTATTTTACTATTAAACTTATATTAACATTTGTCAAAGTTTCATGATTTTTTCATGGGGTCTCCTATTCATCAAGTCATTGGCAACTGCATGTAGTAATACCTAAGCCATAAAAAAATCCTAAAAAACAGACAATTAAGTAATCAAACAACATAACATGAAATATCATTAAAAAAACTTAATTAGGTTTTTTAAGATGCTGATTAGAATCAAATGGAAATTTATAAGAATGATTGTTAAAAACAATGCATCCTTTAAAACGATCTCCATATGCTTGATTCCTCTACTGTTATTAAGACTCCATGCATCAACGATTCAAACGTCAATCTCCAAGGTTCTGTTGTATCGTTAAGGTCCTTGATACAGTATTTTCTGATTGCATTTGAACATTAAACCGTTAATAAACATAAATAACACAAACAACAATTTAATGTAAGGTTGATGGAAGAAATGAGTGTTGTTTAGCCTTGATTTGAGGCCGATGAAAGAAATGAGTGTTGTTGAAATAGAAAGGATGATGAAGCTCAAAGGTTCTCAATGTTTGAAGATATGTGGTTGTCTTGTGCTTAAATAAGAAATCGATGAGTATTAACTTTTAAAATTTTAAACCGCTCTAGGTTGGAACTTATGTATCAAATGGTATTATATGGGGTTAGTAATGATTATATAGTTTAAATTACATTCAGGGATACTAAATAAGACATTTCAGGGAAAAAATAATTGTATCAACCATTGACATTTTTCCTGTTTATAAAACTATTTGTAACTTACTCTCATTTATAAAAGTAATATTTTCAAGTCAATTAATATTTTTCTTGTATCATGTCATAATATCATATATCATTTTTCATAAACATTTTTATTTGGTTTTGGTTTTAAATTTAGTATTTTGTATTTATTTAATATATTTTTCATAAGCATTTAGTGTTTTGTTTTAAATTTTAAAACAAACTTTTTTTCCTTCTAATTTTAAGTACAATAATTATAAGTGGAAATTGTTTAAAATTTTTACAGCTGAGTTCGAAACGGTTAATAATTAGTATTTAAGTTATATAAAACAATAAAATAAAATCAAGAATGAAATATAATTAGTATAATTATTTTAATATGAATTAATTAAAATTGACTATCTTATTAAAAAGTTGAATAAATAGTCTTAAATAATAATTGTAATTTCTAAATAAATTGTTTAAAATCATGAATTGTGAACTGTTTTTTTTAAATATATATATATATATATATATATATATATATATATATATATATATATATATATATATATATATATATATATATATATATATATTATATATATATATATATATATATATATATATATATATATATATATATATATATATAGTGATATGGTTTTTAGAAATCACAATTTGATAAGGAAAAAATAATTTTCTTTAGTGTTTCTTTACAACTACTTTTAATATAATAAAAGTAGTTATCATCAAAATTATTTTAATATCGAAACAAAAACATTTTTAAGAATAACTATCAAAAACCTAAATATCATTAGGTACCTTAATCATCACTTATTGCATATATATATATATATATATATATATATATATATATATATATATATATATATATATATATTATATATATATATATATATATATATATATATATATATATATATATATATATATATATATATATATATTATATATATATATATATATAATATATATATATATATTTATTTATTTATGATATTATCCCTCGTTAACAAATTCTTTTGAGGATTGCAGTAAACAAGAACAAATGTCTTGAGTCTCAATTTTCTTGTGCTAATTATTCATCACAATCTTTTATAACTTTTGAGTCTCATATCTATAAGTTTCATCCTTGCAAACATTTTCTGTAAACATGTGATTTGTTTATCTCTTCTTCCTAAATTTATGCTTTATTCAAAAACCAAAATTATTGAATAATAAGAATTATCTTCTTAACTTTATGGATCTATGAATCAGTGTTGCTTTGGGTTTCCAGGTACTTGTTTCTTTTCCTCAAAATTCAAGTTGATTCTCTAATTTCTATTTTTGATATCTAAATCCTTTTCGCTTTGCCCATTTCCCCATAGAGATTTCTCTTTTCGATCTTTAAATCCTCTTCGCTTTCCCCATAGAGGTCATCCATGTTATATTTTCATTACTACTTGATGATTCTTTATGTGTTCGAGAAGCTTCCATGTCATCTCTGAACGATTTTTTCACACTGTAATTACCCTCACATCTTCTTTTTTAGCTTAATTTTGGTTTAATTTTGTTATAGATTTTGAAACTTGATTCAAAGATTTAGAAAAATATATGACTATGTGGTGTACTACACTTCACACAGATTCATATATAAAATTGATTATCTATCCATGCGTTTGCAAAGGTTACACAATATCATTAAAAATATTAAATAAACTAGTCGATAACCCGTGCTGTCGTACGGGGCCGGTCGAGAATTCATAAAACATAGAACTAATGTTGTCATGTGGCAGTAAATTCGTTTTTATGTAATTCAATAAAAGTTCATCTAATTCGGCCAAATTCAGTGTATCAAACTTATTTGACAACATTAAAAAATGTAAACTGGAATCATGATTGTGTAACAAAAATAAGAAACTGTGATGACTCTTCAAAATAAGAAACTATCACGAGTCTTCAGATACAACACAACCAGCTTGGAAACGATGTTTTCAACTTTTTGACCCGCACAATAAATTATGCAAAAATTAGACAGCATTTACGGAAACAATTTATATTAAAGAAAATATTTGTTATTATTTACTTACCGATCAACAAAGAGATTGGAAAACTTCTTTGTATACAACATTTGTAGTGATAGATGTTGATACATTCATACTACCATGTATTAAGATCTTCAGACCACTTTTGCTTGTAACTCTTGAAATGGCTACATACAACTGGCCATGACTGAATACAGGACTAGGCAAATACAATCCAACTGTATCAAGTGATTGGCCTTGAGACTTATTAATTGTCATTGCGTACGACACAATAATTGGGAACTGTCTCCTAATCAACTTAAATGGCCACGGTGACTCGGAAGGTGACATAGACATTCGAGGGATGTAAAAGATGTTACCAACATTCTTACCAGATATGATCTTTGCCTCAATAATGTGATTTGCCAACCTTGTAACAATTAGTCTAGTTCCGTTACACAAACCATCGTTTTGGTCCAAATTCCTCATAAGCATTATTGGTGTACCAACCTTTAATCTGAGTTTGTGATTTGGGACACCTGAAGTCCTAAGCTTGCTAAGAAATTCTGGAGTAAGACATTCATAGGCTTCGGTGTAACTTGAATCAGTTCTATCAATCAAATCAAAACTCAAATACTCTTTGTCCTCACCTAAGAAATGGGAAAACGCGAATCAATCCATAATGTTTTTTCAAGAATAATTGAATAACGAAACATCTACACGAAAATAAACATCAAAAGAAAAAATAGTTTACCCGGTATCATGTCTAACACGTAATGATTAATTTTATCAACAACTTCAATGGTTGAAGCAAGTATTGCTTTTCCTTGTAGAAATTCTACATTTTGAAAGTCAGCAAGCAAATTTGGGTATGTGCTTTCAACTATAGCTCTTATTGGATCCTCAAAATTGGAAATTAACAAATCCGGAGGAATTTCTATATCAGCTAATCCATCGTTAGGTTCACATATTTTACCGTCGCCAACATTTAATATCCATTTAGAGAATTCTGCAAGTTCATCAGAAGTTGTACCGTCCCTCCCATTCTTTAGTCTCATGTTTTTGGTTAGTGTTAAGACTTGGCAATAGTCCCACACATAAGAAGAACAAATGGAAGCATGAACAATATCAGAACGGCCTGCTCTTGGAACAACTGGAAGTATCTGTCGAAAATCTCCTCCAAATATAACTACCTTGCCACCAAAAATTGTATTTGCAAAACCCTTATCGCTCATGACATCCTTAAGGGTCTTATCCAAGGCCTCAAAACAATTCTTATGAGCCATGGGTGCTTCGTCCCATATTATGACATCAGTAGCTTCGAATAACTGTGAATGCTCAGAGTCTTTGTCAACATTGCAAGTAGAGTTGTCAAGCGTTGGAATGGGAATTTTGAACTTCGAATGGGCTGTTCTACCACCTGGAAATAATAAGGAAGCTATGCCACTTGAAGCAACAGCCAGAACAATTTTTTTATCTGAACGAAGTGCACTTGATAATGTCCTCCACATAAACGTTTTACCGGTTCCGCCGTATCCATGTAAAAAAAACACCCCTCCGTTTTGTTTCTTGACGGCGTCCATTATGGTTTCAAAGATTGCACGTTGCTCATCTTGACGTTCAAATGAAAAGAATCAATACAATAGTAGTTTAATGAAAACATCGATGATTTGAATAATGAGGAAATACCTGTTAGAGATGAAAATAGATTCTGGAAGTTTTGTCGCTCTAAATCAGCATCGTAATCACGTTCATCAAAAATCAGTCTATTGCCGACATGTCGCGTTATATACAAATCTGGAAACGGCATATCTTTGAATTCACGCAAGCTTCTTCTATTTGATTGCATCATATTCTCAATCTCAATTAATGTGAGGTTTGTCAGTTCTGCAGTTGACAATTGCATGTCTTCCAACACAAATACAAACGAAAAGAAAATATAACTATTTTGTACAATAGAAATCACAGTGTTGATGAAGATAGACATGCAAAAGGATCGTTAACCTTAAAATGGCAGTATCATGGAAAAGTTCAGTATAATGAAAGAGCATCAGACATTCGGGTTCATTAAAAATTTTATGTTTTTGATCAGTAGCTGTGACAAAAGGTGGTTGAAGGTAAAAGATAAATCACAGAATTATTCTGTTCTGTGTTGGTGGTGAGTAATATCAGATTGCATTAGATATTTTTATTACTGATGACATAGCAACATTGAAAGGACTTGCTTACTGGAACTTATGATTCTTTGAAAGGGCAACATTGAAAGGTGTTGTTGAATGGAAATGATGTGAACCAGTTTGGTAACAATTGAAATTCTTAAGTTAAGACCCTATCTACATGAGTTGAAATTACATTACGACAATGATAACCTGTCAAAAGACTTAAGTATGGTTTGAACTGTATGATATGTAACATATATATGGAAGTATAAAAGGATTGAAATTATTGCATCCAAAGTAGTCTAAAAGGTATTATAAGAAGAAAAACTCATTATAATAGTTTCGTACGGTTTGTAATTGTATGAAATTTAACAAAAGTATTTAGGTATTTGTTAAGTGTACCTCTTATTCCAGTGACAATTCTCTGTTGATGAAGAATACCGTCAGATAGCAACTTCCAAGTCTGTTGCCAAACATGTCGCGGCCGATTAACAGTACCAGACAACAGCATCGTGACAAATAGCTTCCTCAAAAAATTACCGGAACCCCAATCTTTGGCCTCATTTATGGCTGCAACATATTCTTTGTCGTCGCTAAGAAATCCCATCTCAAAGCATGCATCTCTAAAACTGTCGCGGACTACTCCACCAACCTTTTTTATATCGTCATAGCAAGTCGGTCCCTTGACAACCGTCAACATCATTCTAAGGTAATAGAGCTCACCAGTGCTTGGAGGAACCCAAATTAACCGGCCAATCGTACGACCTCTTTTTCGAGGTCTCCATAAACGGTACCTTTTATCGTAAACGAACTTGGAAAGAAATGCAGTGTCTATGAAAGCTGTAAACATTGATTCCTTTACAGTTGGTTTTTCAAGAACATTGTCTATGAAATCATAGTCAGTGTAGTAAACCAGATTTTCGCCTTCCAGATGAAAATACAACCTTTCGACAGAAGGAGATCTACCATGGATAGGATATGAAAAAATCCTCCAACACGCCTCACTCGGGGAAACGTACCTGCAATCAAGGTACTGTTTGATTTCATCAACATCTGTACCAAATGAACTTCCGTCTGATTCGGTCCGAACAACCGCTGCAGTTATTCTATCGTAACCTTTGTTAATATACTTGAATAAGTACTTGACAAAAGTACCTTGGTTACACCATTCCATATTAATGTGCGCCTGATATTTCTTTAGAAGATATGCATTATAAGGAACTACATACCTATTATCAAGAACAATACTTTTTTTCAGAACAGTAATGCCAGTATCCCTTCTCCTATAGACGGGATAGCCATCTTGATCGACAATGGTTTGAGGCTGCCAATTTTTGGGATAGAATTTAGAGCATTTACCATTTTTCATGCAAGGGGAAGATCTGTTTGCCAACCCACATGGACCATGAATCATATGTGTCTTTACCAAATGATTTAATTGTTTATCATCCGTTTCTGCCGGTATTTCTGCTGAAATAATGTTGTTGATGTCATCCGGAGTGGGAAACTTGTTCTGGGGATGCATGAAAAGTAAAATGTGTGCATGGGGCAAACCTCTCTTTTGGAAATCAATGGTGTATATATCTGGAAGAAATTAAAATACAGTAAAACATTAATTTAAAATCATTGGTATAGAATAGGGAAGAATTAAGTATTACATATTTAATCTCATGTGGCTCACATGCAACAACTCTGCCCAAGACATGCTTCTTTGTTATATCATACAGTAATTCGTCAAACTTCATTTTAAAAACCTTGAGATTATATCAGGACAATCTTGAGGTTGTAAATTCATGTTGTTAAGAAACCTCTGAATCTCTGGCCAACATGGATTGCAAGTAAAGGTAATGAATAGATCGGGAAATCCAATTTGACTACAAATTGCCATTCCATCAAAGTATAATTGTTCCATGTATCTGCGACTTCCAACGTATGTTGACGGAAACACCACTCTTTTGCCTTTGTGGGCTCCTTCATTTGAAGATTGTTGGTGTACTCCTGACAAATTGGAGTATTTGGATACTCGTAATTTTTTTTTTATGCTTACGTATGTAATTGAGTCGCTGTGACTCCATCATAGTGAATCCATCAACCAAAAATTGCTGAAACAATCTCCTTGACCTGAGCAGTGTGTGAGCTTCACGTTGTCTGGTCTGAATGCGAAAGGCCAGCCATTCTCTAATAGTAAGTTTGTTCATCTTTCCTTTTTTTTAGGAACTGTCTCTCTGTGTAGAACACCAAGTCTAAATCCATCTTCCCCGTACGGAAACAGAAGTGGATATTGTAATGCAAGATAGCTCGGATGAAACTCACTTATTCGTTTTAGTCTACCGCTTTGTCTTTCAAGGATAATATCCCTTTTTGAGCCTGTATTAACATCACCAACAATGAGGGCTGCAACCTCAGACACGGTGGGTTAGTTGTAAATTCGTCCGTCCTTTAATCTATCAGATATTAACTTCAACTTGAGGTCAGGTACAGGACAATCCTTTAGTCTAGCTGATGCCATTCTAAAAGATTTAGCATGTGTGTTGAATTCGTCAAGCATGTTCTGTATTCGGCTAACAGTTTCTTCAATAATATTCTGGTTGTTGCTGCATTAAAAAATTAGACACATGTCATGCACGATAATAACAAAGGTAATATAAAGTAGGCATCTCAGTTGTCTTAAGAAACATAACCCTATTCCTTGCATCCTATGATGAATCTCATTGTCAGTGTCGTATATATAAAGCTGAGCGAATTTCGGTTTTTCGCCATGCACAGGCATCCTGCTACCAATTCTATGGCAAGCCTGCCCTTGAATTCTCATGTTAGGTGGTCCATTTCCATTATTGAACCTATTGTCAATTTTCATTCCAGGAGACGTAAATACAAACATTATGTTGTACAGTCTGCAATTCTGCTGATAATTTCTACATAGTACATCGTTTTCATTCGACAGAAGATGTTTAAGAAATGGTGGTGGTGTTCTCAGAAGTTGCAACACAACTTTACCCTTTCCACAACATAATTGGAACTTAGGCACTGCACTATGTTTTCTCTTGACAACTCTCTCCTGATACCACATTTGTGCTCCACACTGAGTGCATTCAATGGAAGGATCACCAATATCTGAATATCCTGTATTTATCAGATAGAACAAAACATCATATATCTTATACACATCAGTATATTCATAGACACCAAACTGCATGACAGTGAATTTAAGTTATGGTTTGCTATTAATAATAATTCCAGCAATACATACCAGCATTTGTGTAATCAATTGTTGGGACATTTGCAGAATGATCTTCGTCGTTGTCCAGACTTGAACTTGTATCATAATCCGGATCTTCATTTATGAATTCACACGAACTATCGGTTAAAGATTCATCGGATGAATAGTCTGCAACTGATTGTTGAACTGGGTTCACTGAGTCAGCACTTCTGAACAGATTGGTATTAAGGGAAGTTGACGTCGTTTCTGTAACACTTGAAAAGGTTTTTAATAGATTCGCAGTCATTGAACGAATTAGATTTGGATCAAGATGTTTGTTGGATGAAGATGCATAGGAATTCGGTAGTCCATATGAATTATTTTTTCATTTAATACTTGATGAGGAGGTAACGCCACTCAGAGGTGTGTTAGCATCAAACGGTAAAGGGGAACAAAAGGGCATTCTATCAGCGAGTTTGATCTGCAGATGACCACGATGGCTGTTGTTTTGGGGACTCTTACGCTTCATTATTGACCTCCTTCTTTGATGTGCTGAAGCAGAAATTTGTTTGGGAGAAATTGTATCAGTAGAAATGCATGAGAAGCTGGGGGAAGATGCAGGTGTTGGGGTTGTGCACTGGTTAAAACCAACACTCCTTCTCCTTTGTTGGGAATTAAGCATTACGCACTCTGTTCGTGCAGAAACATCTCCATGGCCATTGACAAAAATAGAACTGATATCAGACAGTGGCTGTCTTATATGATGTCTGCTTACATAACTTGAATTATTTAGGTCATGGTTGTGCTCAGTTGAATTTTCATTAACTCTATTCTTCTGAAATCTTCTTTCATCAAGAACATACTTCCTCTTTTGTCTTGCAAGTGATGCAGAGTATTTCCTATCTACAAAATGGTTGTTCATAGTTGAAAGAGAATATGGTTGATAATTTACAACTCTTCATAAGTATAACATAATGAATGTAAGAGTAACAAACCTATATGGAATTGTTCGGTTTTGCAGTTCATAACATTTGTATTATAATTTTTAAGTGTACTCAGATACTCTATTTGTATATTGGATATGAGATAGGGTACAGTATATGCTACCAAAGCTTAACAATTATGGGTAGAGGTTAAAAAATTTAATGTCACATGAATACCATATGTTGGCCAAACTTTAAACAATTATTAGAACACCAAATATTATAATATGACATTAAATACTGTTATGTTGGAAACACAAAATTGCCATTGGAAACCAAAGGTTATTCCTATTGTATTCTATACTATATTCATTTTATTTTATTTTGTAACATGTAACCATGGTTTTATGTAAATGTGTAAAATTAAAAGTACGTCCAAAAATATACATTTTCCAAGGGATATAAAATGGAATGATCAAAAACTGTTTATATTCTACATGTCATGTATAGTGTCTTATGTAACTAATGCTTGCTTGTTGGGCCAACAAAAGATATTGTCTAACATCTGTTTTACTCCATCTCCCTGTCTCTTTGGTTTTCCATCAGAAACAACATTCCAAGAAGACGGTACACCTTTGAAACAGAGTTTTGCTCCAGACAGCGCCGGCCAACCAATACGATAAAGAAAGAGGATCTACGTTGGTGTTCCCGCGGGTAAGTTCTTCCGTTTTGACACACATGTTTCTAAACTTGCAATGAGATCATTTAGGGTTTATACAAAGATGTCTGTGTGCATGATGGGCATGGATGAATTTATATGCAGGGGATTCATTGGTAGAAGTCACACAACCACGACTCCTAATCCTAAATGGAAAAATTTGGCTATCCAAAATGTTTGGAAGCAATCAGAGGATAAGCGGGACAGAGCAAAAGAATGGAGAAAGTTGCATACAGAGGCTAAGAGGAGGAAAGAGGAAGCTGAAAGTTCTTCAAGGTAAAACAGTATTCTGGATAGTGAAAAAAACAAAAAACTGAATGCATGATGTTTGTTATTTTTTTGATTAAGCAGCAGGAGTTGCAAAAAAATTACACGTGCTGAACTTATGGACAAATACTATGAGTATGTCGAAAGAGAGGAATCGTACGAACTGAGAACAGGAAAGGTAAGAAGCTGTCTATCATGGTAAAAGTACTTTGAAATAGCCAGAGAGGAGGGATGGCTTGTTGACATATCAGACGATGAGCCTGAACAGAATTCCACTGATGAAGCAATGGAATCAGCGGGCGGTATGTTGGACAGGCAAGGGCTTTTAGGTTACATATATACATTTGAATATTTGACTTTGCAAATTAGTAGTTTAAATAATCGTGTTTGTTAATGCAGCGAGGAGAACAACACTACTGATGCTGCTGATGTTGTACAACCTCTTGCCATGCAAGAGAAACTTGTTTGCAGATGGCAGAAAGTTGTTAAGAGCAGCAGCCAGATAAAAAATCAAGTTCTTGTAAGCTCTTGATCTGTTTGCTGTTACAGTTCGTAAGGATGCATAACATTGAATGAATAGACATAGCTAATAAAGTTTTAATGTTGCAGCACTTTCCAGCAGCAGTCATCAAGGAAATCTTCATGGAACCAAGATCATATATTGATCTTCATGACACAGACTCGGGTATTACGTACCAATGTGTTTTCAAATCCAGGGAGAACATGACCGAGAAATTTCTGTCAAGGGGCTGGTTAAAATTTGCAAAGGAGAAAGAGCTGTCGAAAGGTGATGTTCTCTTATTCAGTGTAGAGCGTCCTCCTGTGGAACGTATATTGGTCAAAGTTGAGAGAGGGCAGCATCGAAAGGAGTTGTTGATTGGATTACATGGGAAGCATCATGGCAAAAAGGAGGGATTATTTTTGTATGGGCGGAAATGCATAACTATTTGTTTTGAAAATCTATTTGATGCCCATTTGTCTTTGTTATTAGTTTTGTTATATGATATTGTTGGGCTACGGCTCAATGTACAATTTGCTTATGATATGTTAAATGGGATGATACGAAATTAGTTCCATATCTTGCGTTGATGAGATAATTGCATATCGTTTCCGGTATTATCCGGTAACAATTTATATTAATCAAGTGTCATGGATTTCTGCTATGCATAATCTGTTATTCATGTATCAGTTTTATAGATTAATGTACAGTATGCTGATATACTACCGTGTATTATGCATAAATAATGCAAAATAATATGGATCGTCCAGCATCAAGACATAAAGAGAAACATTTTTGTCCATAATAAGTTTATTATATTAAACAAAATAAGGAATTACCAACATCATATTGCATTTTGTAGTGTAAATTATGCATAGTTTTTTGCAGCTTAAATGACTAAAATCATATCATTCTTTCATATACAATGTCAAAAGGATCAAACAAAAAGCAAGGATGACAAATCAAATCCTCATAAACCAGAATAAACAAAATGTAAACCAGAAATATTTCATTACATCAATCAAAATTAGGTGTGCAATGTTGTCCAAAACAGCTTAAAGTAAAAATAAATCGTCGACGATAATTGACTGCATCATTTCTCCAGCTTGATGTCCCTTATTATCTTGGTGGACGATAGTTGGGCACTGTCGAGTTCTTCAACTGTCTCAGGAATAGATCTTTTTGACGGTGTAAGTGCAGAGTTGGCAACTGAAGGGTCATAATCTGCAGTGATTGATAACGGATCCTTCCATTAAAGAGTCATTACAAAATCAGTAGCATAAAAAAGGAAGTAAGACATTGTTTAATAGGCTAATTTGTTAATGTTGAAAGCTAAAAAAAGACGCACTGAAACTGTTTGTGGATCAGCATGAGACTGTTTTTCCGAGGTGCTGATGGTCGGAGTACACTGCAAGTTAAAAAACGCAAGAAATAAACGTTAGACAATTGTTCAAAATGTGATGGCAAGAGTAATAGGTCATTCCTATTTAAAACATACTGATGCTGTATGCATATCATCCCGAGTGTCATCTGTTGAGACGACAATCTTTGAAGTGTGCTGCAAGTTTTAAACAATTGTTAAAAAAATCCAATGCACATGATACTGATTTTAACCACAGTAAAACATGAGTACAGCAGTACCTCTTCACATTTAAACCTCTCCTTTATTTTGGTACGTAGCACTTCATCTGCCTTAAATCCGATTACAGAAAGACTGGCCTTGTTTGGTTGAAACACTGCTCTTATAGCCAACTCCTTCTTCAGCATCACATCAAGTTCATAAGGGAATTCAAGGGGATCAAAATCTCCAGTCTAAATGATTAAAACAATATATGTTATGTATGTGGTAATTATCTAACTTACATATTAGCCAAATGGAAAATACCTCCATCAAATCCAACTTCATCTGAAGGGCGGACTTCCCAATCAACTTTACACAATCTACATCCCAAAATACGAACTTGTATTTTGACTTTCCATCGAAGACAAGCACTTCAAGCTTAAACCTGTACCATGCGTGATCAAAATAAGAAATTGTCAGTAATGAAGCGTTTGGTTATATGATGATAATCATTGATATGCAATACTTAGAAGTTACCTTGGGACTGGCTCAGAACTGATGTGTTTGGAATAACACATGAATTTTCCATCCTTCAAAGTCACACTTTTGGTACATTCACTACATCCATCATAATACCATCCTGACTGCCCACATTCAAACTTCTCCAGAGTCGCAACAGTCACACATGTTGTTTCCTGAAACAGAAAGATGGGATGATGTCTCAAAAAATGGATTAGAACCCAGTCTGTGTAATTCCGCAATCTAAGACAGTCATGTATTAAAGAGCAACTTACTGTCTGCAAATATGCAATATCAGACAGACTCAACACTTCAGCTTTCCATACAAATTTGTCCAAATCAGAAAAAACAGAGGTGTTTGTGGTTTCCATTTGCATGCTCGAGGATGAGAGCGTCGGCAGATCATCTTTAAGTCTGATGATCATAGATCAGAATGAAAACAGGCTGTTAGAAATCATAGGTTGCTAATTCATAACTTCATAATAAAATCACTTACTTCTCTTTAAGGTTTTTAACCTCCTCAATAGACAAATCATTGATGAGCAGTTTTGTGCCGTTCCAAGCATTTGATACATTTAAAGGATAATTTCCTGAAAATTGAGATATTTATAAATGACAACACTTAAAGTTGGATATAATAATTGGATATAATAAGAAATAGTCACATAGCATACCTTGAGGTTCCTTGATCCTTGCATTCATAAGTAGGAGAACAATACTACCATCAGCCTTATGAGTCGTATAATACTCATTCAGTTGCACAGCTAATTTACCCCAAAGAGTACATTGCACATGATGTTTGCTGATTGACAGGAATTACAAAACAAACAACATGAACATGTTAGACTTTTATATTTATCAGCATCAATGTTAACAAACAAAATGAAACACCTACCTCAGATCAGTTAATGAAAACACAACCTTGCTTTTGTTGTTATTAGGAATTATCTGGGCTTGGGATATTTCAGTAACCCCACCAATTATATCTGCACAAAAGTTCACCACACACAGTTATGGATAACGGAGAAGTCACAATACAATGCGTTCTATTATAACAGTAAAAATGTAACTCACCATATAACAAATTTGTTCTGTATTTACCCTCAATAATAGCATTTATTCCAATTAACTTGAGGTGGTTCAGAGGTATGTCAGCAAGTTGGACCTTTTTGACGGAAGTTGAACCACAGAAAATCAATTTGAACTTATGATCAGTGGATTTGAAGGAGAAATCATTGCTGGAAACTTTGAAATTCTGCATTATGTAGGAACAACCAAGTTCAAGCTGTGTTTTGAATTTTGATACCAAATAAGATGGCACAATGGCTTGAATCAAATCCAACTGTGAAAATACAAACATCTTGAAATCAGTATCATATACCAGTACTGTTACAACAAAATCAGAATGGCAAAGCAGAAACGTTTAGATTGTATTATACCTTTGAATCAAACAGAATAAGCTCTAAGTGCTCTCTATTCTGAGAACTGGTAACAGACCACAGATGCTTACATCTAACAACAACCTTCCACAAATCCTTCGAATCGTCAATGCTACTGATATACTCGATTGGGCGCGCCATCCTCACGCAGCAATTCGTAACAGCGCAGAGACAGGAAGGTGTTAAGCAATGGAAAACGACTGGAACGTCTGTAGCAATGAAGAAAGAGTGAAAAACTTTTGGGGTTCCATTTGAATTTGAATTCTGATTAAGAGAGGCATAATGGTTTGGCATGGGGAAGAGGAAGAGAGGCACAATGAATGGCAAGGAATAATGGTTTGGCATGGGGAAGAGGAAGAGAGGCATAATGGTTTGGCATGGATTTATTTGAAAAACAAAAATTGAAAATGTGGTGAAAAATTGTGGGAGTGCCACATCAGATTCAAATGAATGTGGTGCAAGATATTTTGGAGTTTCCAATTTTACCCCAATACAATAGACCAACAATGGATTTTTTCAGCTGTGGTGTTGTGGTAATTTCCAGGGACTATGATTTTTATAGATAGATAATAGATATAATATAGGTATGATTAAGAAATGAATATAAAAGATATACAAATTAAGTAGTCTCGACCCATCGAAAATGTATAGTTTAGTAGAAAAATAAAGGAAACAATTAAATAGTCATCTACTCGTGCGTTTGCATGGGATCAGTAGTACATGTCTATTTTAAGTAGTCTCTGCCTGTAGAAAATTTATAAAATAGATCTTTTATTGTCATATGAACTTATAAATTATAAGCTCAAAAACATATATGTCAAACATAGTCTTATTAATAATGAACACCTTTTTCAAAATTGCATCAGATAATAGAGTTGTTTGATTGTGTTTTATTTTTTAGGTTTAACAATAATTTTATAAATTAATATTTAAGGTTTATTTTTCACAGAATAATTAATTATTCTAAAAAATATATATGACAAAGCTTGTTTGATAATTGTATCTAAAAAAAACTTGTTTAATAATTTGTTTTAAGATTATGGTTTAAAAACTAAAATATAAAAAAATGAAATACAATAATCAAATTCTATTAATTTGATAAATATGTGATAGTGAAAAAGGTGTAGGCTTAGTTATTTATTATATAAGATTAACAAATATTTTTTTGACAAAGATACATAACATTCATATAGCATGAATTTACATTAGCCAAAATATCATATGAATATAAAAATCATATATTATGAATTTATATAAGAAAAAATGTAGTATGAATTTATCCATCTTTCTTAAAATATATAATAAAATAAATTAAATAAAAAGAATGACAAATTTGTGTTTATCATAAGAAAGTTGTGAGTTCCGTACATCATTGTCTCATGTTTTATGTTATAACAAATATTATAATAATTTTTCGTATAAATGTTACCATTTTATCATTAAAAGAATACAATTTACATACGTATATAATTGTGTGTAATTCTAATGTGAATTTTCCTAATACTAAATTAAAATATATCATAAATATTTAGTTGTATTTTAGTTATAAACTAAAATCTGTTTTAATATATAAGGATATATTTAATAAAATCGAGTCAAGTATAAAGCAAAATTAAATTGTTTTTTTATTATTTTGTAATTATTGTATTTAGGAATTACTATAACTTAGGACCCACACACCCTAGAATCTTTACTTTATTTTTTAAATCTCTTCCCTTTTGAGTTTGATTTTTTAAATATAATTTATTATTAGTAATAATAATAATAATAATAATAATATATAATAATAATAATATTAAATTTATAGATAAAAATATATTATTTCATTTACTAAAACAATATTATTATGAGTGCTTTAGCCTTTAAAATCATTTACACTAACAACTAATAAGTATTTTTGTTACATATATTATTTATAAAAAATATCAAGAATTTTTGTTTTTAATATAATAATTACTTGTGATTTTGTGTTAACGTATTTAAAAAAGTAGATGTTGAACTGATATAAAAGACTCAATTTCTAATAAGTTTATTAATATTGTTAACGCATTTATATGTGAACTTGGAATATGGTTCAAAACCAAAAGTCTCAATTAAACATTATATATTCACAATTGAAATGTAAATATAAATACCCATTAATAAAATATTTAATTTCAAGATTATTTCAAAAACCAAAAGTCTCAATTAAACATCTTATATTCTTCTCAATTGAAATGATGAGATATTTAATTTTAAGATTATTTTCATATACTCTTATGCCAACTGCATTAGTAATACTTAAGCAAATAAAAACCAACAAATTATCACTTGTTATTATCGAGAATTTTTGTTTTTAATCATTATTTCTTGCATATATATTTATGATATTATCACTCATTAACAAATTTTTTAGGGGGAATGCAGTAAAAAAGAACAAATTCCATGAGTCCCAATTTCCTCATGCTAATTAATCATCACAATATTTTATAACTTTTGAATCCCATATCCATCAGTTTCATCCTTGCAAGCATTTTCTGTAAGCGTGAGATTCGTTTATTTCTTCTTTCTAAATTTATGCTTTATTAAAAAATCAAAATTATTGACTAACAAGAATTATCTTCTTATCTTTATGGATTCTCTAATTTCTCTTTTCGATCTCTCAATCCTCTTCGCTTTCCCATCGAGATTTCTCTTCTCGATCTCCCAATCCTCTTCGCTTTCCCCATAGAGGTCATCCATGTTATATTTTCATTACTACCTGATGATTCTTTGTGTGTTCGAGAAGCTTCTGTGTCATACTCAACTACTCTTTCACGTTGTAATTACCCTCGCATCTTCTTATTTTAGCTTAATTTTGGTTTAATTTCGTTATAGATTTTGAAACTTGATTCAAAGATTTAGAAAAATATATGAGTATATGGTGTAGTACACTTCACACAGATTCATATATAATTGATTATTTATCTATGCATTTGCACGGGTCACACAATATCATTAAAAATATTAAATAAATATAGTATATGGATAATTAAAAAATGTATATAACAGATATACAAATTAAGTAGTCTCAACCTGTCGAAAAGTTATAGCTTAATAGAAAAGTAAAGCAAATAATTAAGTAGTCATCTACTTGTGCGTTTGCCCGGGGTCCGTAGGACATGTCTATTTTAAGTAGTGTCAACCCGTAGAAAATTTATAAAATAGATCTTTTATTATCATATGAACTTATAAATTATAATCTCAAAAACATATATGACAAACATAGTCTTATTAATATTGAACACCTTTTTCAAAATTGCATCAGATAATAGAGTTGTTTGATTGTGTTTTATTTTTTAGGTTTAAAAATTTCTTTAAATTAATACTTAAGATTTTCACAGAATAATTAATGGGTCTAAAAAATATGTATGACAAAACTTGTTTGATAATTGTACACATAAAAAACTTGTTTGATAGTTTATTTTAAGAATTTGGTTTAAAAACTATAATATAAAAAAATTAAATACATTAATTAAGTTCTTTTAATTTGATAAAGATGTGATAGTGGAAATGATGTAGGCTTAGTTATTTATTATATAAGATTAAAAACTACTTTTTTACAAAGATACATAAGATTCATATAGTATGAATTTACATTGGCAAAAATATCATATGAATATAAAATTCACATATTATAAATTTATATAAGCAAAAATCTAGTATGAATTTATCCATATTTCTTATAATATATAATAAATTAATTTAAATAAAAAGAATGACAAATTTGTGTTTTTCATAGGAAAGTTGTGAGTTCCATACATCATAATTGTCACAAGTTTTATGTTAAAACAAATATTATAATAATATTTAGTATAAATGTTACCATTTTATCATTAAAAGAATACAATTTACATACGTATATAATTATGTGTAATTCTAATGTGCATATTCCTAATACTAAATTAAAATATATCGTAAATATTTAGTTGTATTTTAGTTATAAACCAAAACCTTTTATAATATATATGGATCTATTCAATAAAATCGAGTCATGTATAAAACAAAATTAAATTATTTTTTATTATTTTGTAACGGTTGTGTTTTGGAATATACATCTAACCTATTAATTATGAATTATTATTACGTTTTAGTTATAAATTTAAATTTTAGAGGACCCACACACCATAGAATCTCCACTTTATTTGTAAATCTCTTCCCTTTTAAGTTTGATTTTTTAAATAAATTTTATTAAATATATTAGTAATAAGAATAAGAATAATAATATATAATAATAATAGCTGATTTATAGATAAAAATATTATATTTCATTCACTAAAACAATATTATTATGAGAGGACATTAGCCTTTAAAATCATTTATAGTCACAATTAATAAGTATTTTGGTTACATATACTATTTATAATAAATATCAAGAATTTTTGTTTTTAGTATAATAATTACTTGTGATTTTGTATTAAGTATTGACGTATTTTAAAAAGTAGATATTAAACTGAAATAAAAATTTTAAAAATTATAGTAAGCAAATAAGCACAATTTCTAATAAGTTTATTAATACCATTAACGCATTTATATGTGAACTTAGAATTTGGTCCAAAACCAAAACTCTTAATTAAACATCATATATTCTCAATTGCAATATAAATATAAATATCCATTAATAAGATATTTAATTTCTTAAACCAAACGTCTTAAATAAACATCATATATTCTTCTCAATTGAAATGATGAGATATTTAATTTCAAGATTATTTCAAAAACCAAAAGTCACAATTAAACATCATATATTCTTCTCATGATGAGATATTTAATTTCAAGATTATTTCAAAAACCAAAAGTCTCAATTAAACATCCTATATTCTTCTCAATTTAAATGATGAGATATTTAATTTCAATATTTTTCTAATATACTCTTATTTTACTATTAAACTTATATTAACATTTGTTTATAAAAAATAAGCAAAGTTTCATGATCTTTTGATACAGTATTTTCTGATTGCATTTGAACATTAAACCGTTAACAAACATAAATATCACAAACAACAATTTAACGTAAGGTTGATGGAAGAAAGACATGTTATTTAGCGTTGATTTAAAGCTGATAAAAGAAAGGAGTGTTGTTGAACCAGAGAGGAAGATGAAGCTCAAAGGTTCTCAATGTTTGAAGATATGTGGTTGTCTTGTGCCTTTAATAATAAATTGATGAGTATGAACTTTTAAAATTTTATACGGCTCTAGGTTGGAATTTATGTATCAAATGGTATTATATAGGGTTAGTAATAATTATATAGTTTAAATTACATTCAGGGATACTAAATAAGACATTTAGGGATAAAAATAATTGTATCAACCATTGATATTTTTCTTGTTTATAAAATTATTTGTAACTTATTCTCATTTATAAAAGTAATGTTTTCAAGTCAATTATTCTTTTTCTTCTATCATGTCATAATATCATATATCATTTTTCTTAAACATTTATATTTTGTTTTAATTTTAAATTTAGTATTTTGTATTTAGATAATATATTTTTCATAAGCATTACTATTTTGTTTTAAATTTTAAAACAAACTTTTTTTTCCTTCTAATTTTAAGTACAATAATTATAATTTGAAATTGTTTGAATTTTTTATGATTGTGTTTGAAACGGTTAATAATTAGTATTGAAGTTATATAAAATAATAAAATAAAATCAGGAATGAATATAATTAGTATAATTATTTTAATATGAATTAATTAAAATTGACTATCATTTTAAAAACATTAATAAATAGTCTTAAATGATAATTGTAATTTCTAAATAAATAGTTTAAAATCATTAATTGTGAACTTTATATATATATATATATATATATATATATATATATATATATATATATATATATATATATATATATATATATATATATATATATATATATATATATATATATATATATATATATATATATATATATATATATATATATATTGTGATATGGTTTTTAGAAATCACAATTTAATGAGAAAAAAATAATTGTCTTCAGTGTTTCTTTACATCTAGTTTTAATATAATAAAAGTAGTTACCATCATAATTTTTTTTTTGGAGAAAAAGCATGACTTTATTAACCAAAAATAGTTATACACAACTGATCCAGAGATCCAAGTGTCCATGGACGACTAAGTTAAGTAAGACCATTAATATGGTTGCTTAGATTCCTATGTTTACTACATCTAGACTTTATAGTATGTTGTATTCTATCTACAATGTTTCCCTTCATATGACTACCTTTGAAAATGAACCAATTCTTATCCTGCCATATTTCATAGATAGTCTCCGTAAGCGAAATTTCAACAGCAGCCCATGAGTGTTTTTCCTTCTTGTCCTGTCTATTAACCACATCAATTCTTGATCCCAACCAAGAGGGATATGGTTAATATTTTGCCAATTAAAAATTTGCAGCCAAATATTATTAGTGTATTGACACGAAAAGAATAAGTGATGCACATTTTTCTCATTAGCGCAGTAATTGCAGCAACTATCATCAATAAACCCAAACTTCTTTAATCTTTCTTTGGTAGGGATCCTCTTCCATAATGTCATCCATAGAGTGAAACAAGCTTTAGGTCAGGCATAGTTGTCAAAGAGCATTCTTTTCCAACTTACATGAGTGATATTACCATATAAAGCCTTGTACATACTTCCTGTATTATATTTCCTAGTCTTGACATCATCGTTCCAATATGCAGTGCTACTAATTAGATCTTTATATTTGAAGATTCTCTTCAAAATCCAGGAACTCGAATTGGAACCCTGCCAAGATAACACATTACAGCCTTTGAAATATAAAGTATTCAAACATCTAATTCAAAGCATATTACATTTCATGTGAATGTTTGTTGTACCCCAAAATTTGCCCTCTCATGTTTTTCCAAGATCTTCCCTTGCATAGGTGGTTACAAACACTTTCTTAAAGAAAATAAAAATTTTGAAGATGGTCAAGTGTCTTTCGATTGGCACCTTAACAAGGTACTTCAATCGGGCATCTAATATC
Source organism: Vicia faba (assembly GCA_948472305.1). Lineage (NCBI taxonomy): Eukaryota > Viridiplantae > Streptophyta > Magnoliopsida > Fabales > Fabaceae > Vicia > Vicia faba. The sequence goes on along the minus strand of OX451735.1, from coordinate 1,312,792,385 downwards.
CTTCGACACAAGCTTAACTCACCAGTCTTCGATTGGGAATTTGGCCTCCTTCGATGCAAGCCTGATTCACAAGCTTCAATTGGGTGCTGGGCCCCCTTCGATCACGTTTAAATCACAAGGCTTAGACTGCGCATTGGCTACTTCAGGCTTTCCTTTGATTCACAAGGCAAGAACCCCCTACAAGTTTGTTTCGATTCACCAGCATTGGCCTCCTGCATGTTTACTTTGATTCACAAAATAGTATATTCCTACATGCCAACTTCGTTTAAAGAAAAGGCCTCTTCATGCTTGCCTTTGATCCACTAGGAAAAAGCTTCCTCATGTTTGCCTTGGATTCACAAGGAAAAATACCATCAACTTGCCTTTGATCTACAAGGCAAAAGGCCCCTTTCAACTGACCTTCAGTTCACTAGGCAAATACTCCTTCTATGCTTGCCTTCAGCGCGTAAGGCAAAGGCTCCCTCTCCAACTGGCTTTCGATTCATAGAGCAATAGCCTCCCTCATGCTAGCATCCACAAGGCGTTGGCTTCCTTTGTGCTAGTTTTGACTGGGGAATAGTTCCTTTCAAAACTGCTTGCGTCAACTCTATCTCTGAACCCTTCAGCACATGATTGCTACATTATGAGCAAACATTGGTGGCCCATTTGAAGAATGCACAAGGCATACATGTGGGATATTTGAAAGACACATGAAAGGGCCATTCGAAGGATATATATGTGTTCCATTCGAAGGAGACACATAATTATTGAAAATAAGTTTGTCTTGTGATAACTCTTGGTCGAAGATGTTTGTTAGCTAAAGTCCAACATGTTTCCAAGTCCAAGCCTCCTACACAATCACATTCATGATAAAAGAAGCTTCGACTGGACAGAAAAGAGTTTTCGATTGGGCCAGTTAAAGAGTTTCAGATCAAGCTACTAAGACAAATAGGGGCTCAATCGAAGAAGCCTCGATGATGAGAATTGGAGCCATTCGAAGGAGGCAACTCTGGGACAATCAAAGAGCAAGTATTGAGGGTATTCAAAGGAGTCAAAACAAGTCCAGGTTCATCCCAAAGATCAAAGGGGTAGGAATCGATCAAAAAAGGAAATCCCTTAATGTGTCTGATTTTGCCTTCAAAGCTTAGTTAATGGATGTCCCTTGCCATTTCTATGCTATGAACCTCTCTCCATCTCCTATAAATACACAACATTTCTACAAGCCAAGGGGACTGGATACATACACACAAAGACAACAACACGCACATACTGCCTCATACACGCACGCGCTGCCTCAGAAAGCATACTAAAATTCTAAAAATCTCATAATTCGAAACTAGTTTTGCAGGTACCCTCAATCCAAAATAATACTAGATTTGTGCTCCTGAGACTCCTAAGAGTCTACTCCAAGTCAATCCATACCCAGAAGTGCCAAATTGAAGCATCCTATCTTTGGTAAATTTTCAAATTCATGTTTATGTTTTCATGATGTATTAATGTTTTGCAGTGATTTGATTCATGCTCAAGGCATCATATAGCACAGTTTTCACATGGAACATGAAAGGATAAAGGGCACGATCTGTGTTCTTCATCGAATCTCAAAAACCATGAGTTTTTAAGGCAAACAAACCGAGATTCTAACTCAAGGGATTCAAATTTAGGGATTTCAAATAAAGGAAAAGAACCAGGGTTCGACACCCAGGTCCTGATTTTGTTTTTGTTAACATTTTTCTTGTAGATTCAGTGCCTTCCTCCACAGGCAATCCATCAAACACCTCCAGCAATATCCTCTGTTGGATCGAAGGCAACATCCTTCCCTGGATCGAAGGATAACACCCTTCATTGGATCGAAGGCCACATCCTTCCCTGGATCGAAGGATGATATCCTTCATTAGATTGAAGGTCGTCCTTCATTGGATCGAGGGTTGACCATGATTCCCCAAGGAATGCTCCTAATCCATCAAAACTCAAAAGTTGCTAAATTAGGGTTTCTCAAGAAAAGTCAACCAAACTTTGACCAAGCATAACTTTCTCATAAATTTCTCATCCAAAGCTCATTTTTAAGAGAATTCAATTCCCTACAACTCATCTTCAGCCCTTAAGTTCAAAAAATTCACTCATGGAAATATATGAATTCAGACATTATAGGTCATTCTAAAAAGTCAACAAAAACACCTTTTGGGTCAAAGCTTCTTACATGAATATGGAAGATCCAATTGAGATGAAACCAAAAGGGTTGTTTAGGGGACATCCTAAGCTTTCTAAAATAGTCCAAGAACACCCCCTTAGGATCAAAATTGAAGGAGATATGCATTGTCAAAGTTGGCCATTTTTGGAAAATTGTTAAAAGTCAACAGTGCCCAAAATTGCATTTTTGTCAAATGGGCCTACCTTTTTATGCTTGCATATTACATCTAGAAATGTCCATGACCCAAACACTCTCTCATATACTATTTACTTTATTTATTTAATTTTATTTTGATTTCATTCATTTAAAAGTCAAATTAAATCAAATAAATTATATAAAATATGGAAGATTTGTTTTTGATCTGATTTTGAATGGAATTACAATGCAAATATGCTGTCAAACCAAATCAAATCGTGCCAAGGGTGATTGGGATGAAAATTGTATGATTTGGCTTGATATAAAAAGAAATAATGCAAGGATGGAATCAAATCAAATCTTGATAATTCGCAAAGATATGCATGTTTTTTGTTAACCTAATTCAGTCTCATACATATAAACAACAAATCAAAGGCACGAGGAAGAAGGTGGATCGTGTGAAACAGCATGAACAAGTTGCATTTTTTTGTCAAAAATCTCAGATCTAATTCCATACTACAGCCATCCTCAAGGAGATTTAAGGGTTGCAACACGTTCCTGGCAATCTCCTGAAGCTAACTGCACCTTTTGCACGCACCAAAACACCTTGAATCGTAAAATCCGCAACTCTGTTATCCAAGTATTTTTTATTTTTGATTACGTGCATACATGCTTTTTTGATGAAATTTAATCATATATTCTCGTTTATTACAAAGTCTCGATGCTTGCTGAATCGTTTAATTGAGTTTTAAGTCCAGGAATCATGGTTTGCCATTCTTAGGGTTTTTGAGCTCGTTTTAGGGCTTCCTTCTACAGGCAAAATTAGGGCTAGGCGTGTGTTGTACCCCAAAATTTTCCCTCCCATATTCTTCAAAGTTTTGACAAGCATCATCTCAATTTGCTCAAGCCTACTTAAGGGTTGCACAGTTCAAACACCCTCCTAAGCCAGTCAAATTAGGGTTTTGGTTCCTGCAAGGAAGTTGAGGTTTTCAAGGGCTCAATCAAGTCACCTATGCCTATACACATTGACAAGCATCCCCATGTCAAGTTGCAAGACTCACAGCATCAAGTTGCACAGTCAAAAGCTCTAATTGCTTCACAATCAACTACAGGGGCAAAATGGTCATTTGGCAGTCAAAAGTCAAATTTTTTGGTCAACATCTTATTTTTAAGCCACAATCATCATTTGATCAAGTCTTGATCATGATTCCACAAGAATGGCTCAAAAATCATCAAGGTGTCAAAAGTTTCTATTTTTGGACAGCTGAAAAGTCAACTGTAACTTGACCAAGGCATAACTTTTTTATGGTTCACAGAAAAATCCCATCCAATGCTCATTTTGAAGGGGAGGACATTTCCTACAACTCATCTTCACATTCCAAGTCCAAGAAATGCTCTCACAAAAAGTTATCAATTTCAACATTATAGGTCATTTTCAAAAGTCAACAAAAAGGCATTTTAAGTCAAAGACCATAAATAAAAACATTTTTTAATAAATAAAAACAATTCAGAATTAGGTTTTTACTAATTTTTAATTTCTATTTATTTTCTCTTTATTTTCATTAAAAACACAAAAAACATTTTTTTTCTTTAATTAAATGATTAATTAGTTAATTAGCTTTAACATTTAATTTAATTACAAAAAAAAGACAAAATTCAATTCTTTTCTTAAAAGGGTCAAAACCCTTAGAACGTTCCAATTTAATTCTTTAGCGCATTATTCATATTTTGATTATTTATGTAACTGTTTCCGGATATGTAATAGTAATTAGGTTCATCTCTTTATTTACTATTTCTCGCACTTTATTTCCAAACGGGTTTTGTTTTTTTGGCGATGTATAGACCCGCGCCTTGTAATAGTTAGATTTATCTTTCCGCAATTTACTTTCCGCACTCCTAACTGTTAAAAAATGCATGAAAGAATGTATGAAAGATAAAATCAATCTGTAGCTCACAAATAACATGCAAAGACAAACATAAACTGAAAAACAACACACAAAGCACATGCCACTCTTAGGGTACGCCGAACTGGTTGCCTCGAACGTGGTCATCAAGTACAGGGTGTCTTAGAGGTCGCCCTCCTGTCTAAAGATCCGGTCGCCTCGAAACGGTTGCCTCGGATAAAAAGGATCTAGGACATTAGGGTTACTTCTAAGGTGTCCTACCATTGCTTCGGTGACCACACTGTCCCGATAATCGAATTGACCCGAACACTTCCAATGATGGTGCTACCGACCTCTCAATGGTGGGATGGCACTATCTAAAGGACTCTTACACAACCTAATTCCTTAGAGTAGGTAGATCTCATGGGTACTTGCTCTTTCAAACAAACAAAACAACTATTCACACCCCACACTTTCAAAAGTTTTCAAACAAATTTTTCATACACTCTTGAGGACAGATACAAGAGTTACTTAGAAATTTTTCAAACAAAACTTTTTCAAAACCCACACACATTTGAAAAGCAAACATCTTGTGAAAACATAAGAGCAAGTACCTAAGAGCCCGTGGATAACCATAGATAGAAAGGGTGCTAACACCTTCCCTTTCTATAAATCTACCTCCCGAACCGAGAAACATTCTCAAATAAGGAATTTTTCTGTGCTTTTTTCCTTTCCATGTTGGAGAACATAAAAGACGGTGGCGACTCTTGCTTACCGCGATATTTCGCGAAATCAACTTAAAAAACAGTCAGTTCTATTTCCACCGATCACAGTGTGGATACCATGATGTTCAGGGCTTCAAGCCTAGTTGATTCATGGTCTTTATTGTAATTTATATTGCTTGTGCTAGATTTTTGAATAACGCAGGGTTGTAGTTACAGGCATGGAACCGTAGGTAAATTTCTAAACCTAAAACGACGGTGCTGAGGAAGAAGAAGGCTAGGTGGCAAGTTCCCATTGGGCCATTTGAATATTGGCGCATTTGCTAGACATCACGTGATTGTTTTTCTTATATTATTTTTATTTGATTATATTAAAAATTAAACAGCCAGCGCATATGGTTAAGGATTGAGGGTTTGAAGCAAACATCCTGGGTTCGATCCCAGGCGTGTTTCTTTTGCATTTTTCCTGAATATACTTTCCAGATCCAGCGTGCCTCACTATCCAGTGTCCATCATGCGCCCTAGATGCAAAACCATCAGATCCATCTCCAGCCAGATCCAAGGTCTCACGAAGGCAAAGTCCATGGTACACCCTCAGAAGGAAACCTCACTGGATCTCACGCTGGACAACTAGGCCATCAGCTTTAGGCCTAACACAAAATTGGCAGCATACCCCCAAATTTCTCATCAACCAGGCCCAGTTTCAATTCTCTTTTAATTTCTTTTATTTCTTTATTTGTTTTAATTATTTTACAAAATAATTTGTTTTAATTATTTTACAAAAAAAAAATCATTGTTTTTTTTAATTAAATCTTAAAATCAGAAAATTACAAAAAATATTAGGTTTAATTTTTTCATAAAAATATTTATTTGCATTAATTAATTAGTTTAATTAGGTTAACTTAAATCTTTTTTGTAATTAAAATTTAATAGAAATTAGGTTAACTTAAATTTTTTTCCATAATTAGAATTTAATAGAAATTAGGTTAATTTGCAAAGTTAATTATTTTTCATAAAAATCCAAAAATATATTTTCTTTATTCGCAAATTAATTTTTTTTCTAAACTTGACATTAATTCCCCTTATCTAATTTTGTTGCGCGCGTCTTTGTTTCCATTATTTGATTAATTATTGTAACTGCTCCAAGTTTGTAATAAGTTAATTAGGTTTACTATTTCGCATTTATCATTTTTCCCCGGTTTTTGATTATGTAATCCCCTCCCCAAAGCCTTGTAATAGCTAGGGTTTTAATTTCTCGCACTTTACTTTCTGCAATTATAAATTGCCTAGATATATGGATAATAGGATTGAATGGCAAGATAAATCAATTTAAAATAGTAGAAAACCCTAAATGCGCAAGATAAATTAAACTGAAATCAAACACTTGCACATGCTCACTCCTAGGGTTTTGCCTCACTTGGTTGCCTCGGAAAATAATGGTCGTGTCCCTCGAACGTAGGGATACCATAGCAATGACCCATAATTCAAAGTCGTCATAAAGATCATAGTCCCTACTTGTCCCTCGAGATGCCTACGAGAAATGATCTTATGACGATAGTCCCTTCGAAATGCTAAGGTATCCTTACTTGTTGCCTTCAGTGACCATTTCGTCCCTTTCGAATGTCCCGTAAAATTCGAATGACAAAGCTACTTACTCCTTAATAGTAGGATGGCACTGTCTAAAGGAAATGAAAACGAACAGACTTTTTTCGAGTAGGTAGAAAACTCTTAAGGACTTACTCAAAACAAAAACTCTTTCACACCAAACACTTTTTGAAACAGTTTTCGAAACAACTTCGTCACACTCTTGAGGACAGATACAAGGGTTATCACGAAGTTAAATGAAAACTTTTCAAAACGCACACAAGCAATTTTCAAAATGAGCAAGTACCTAAGAGCCTGTGGAAAACCACGGATAGAAAGGGTGCTAACACCTTCCCTTTCTATAATCCCCCCCCCCCGTGCTCAGAAACATCTCGAAAAAGGTTTTTTTTGTTCTTTTTCCTTTTCCTTTATTGGATGAAATAAAAGTTGGTGGCGACTCTTGCTTACCGCGACATTTGCTAATACAAATGCAAAACCAGTATAACAGTCGGTTCTGCCACCGTATCATAGAACTGGAGACTCTGCTGGGGAAACTATAAGTGGGGTATACCTTAGGATTTAGGTCACTTCTAAAAATTGCTTGCTTTTCTTTTGCTTTGCCTGCTTTATATTCAAGGGTTTTGTTGGGGTTATGTAGATCCTACACCCATATCTGGGGACACCTTTTAGGTAAGTAGCAATAAACTGTGAGGGAGATGTGTGGGGTATACCGACACGATTGAAGTAGTAGCTACGTTGATGTGGCACTTTGGTTGGTACCGGTAACCCTTGAGTCAATCAGGGAGAGTACGGGGCCGCCGCGTGGTGTCATAAAGCATCAACTGACCTTAGAACCTTTAATTGCACAACTTGTCCAGTAGGACGTAGCGAGATAGCCGGCTTTGGTGTATTCCCAAGGTCGACTGATACTCGATGCTACACTCATTGAGGTTTGACTCTTGAGTTTTGTTTGGTTGTGAGTCAATCGCCTATTGAACGAAGCTTGGGGGAAAGATTGGTGATATTGAGATTCCTTAGAACCCGGTTACTATTTATAGGACAGGTTGTACTAATCCAGCTTCAAGAGGGTATGACCTTAAAACTCATGCATGCCTTAAACCTAAGGACTTGGTGTGAATTGTTTGTTGCTTGCTATACATGTGATCTTTTAGCATAATCATGACATCATAAGCACGACATATCATACTGACCATTTCAAGGACTTTCTAGGGCTCATCTTTTCTTTGTTTTGTAGGACATGGCATCCGCCTGTAGGAACACTATTCAGATTAACCTTGTGAAAGTGCCTCTCCAACTAAAGGACTTGGCATTAAGTATTCCTGAAAGCTCTCCCTTCACTGAGAAACATGGTCGTTTTCTCAACTTGGTCACTTCAAAACCTGATGAAGAATTGTTAAAAGTTTTATTTCAGTTTTTCGATCCTTTGCACCACTACTTCACCTTCCCGGATTACCAACTAGTGCCTACGATGGAGTAATTTTCTCAGTTGTTAGGGGTACCTATTCTTGATCAGTTACCTTTCAACGGTACGGAAGAACATCCAAAGCCTGAAGAGATTGCTCAGGCTCTATCCTTATAACGGTCCGATGTAGTGACAAATAGGGAAACTAGGGGAAGCGTCCAAGGAATCTCGATTAAATTTCTATTCGAGAAGGCTTACTATTTTTGGGATATCCTAGATTTACAAGCTTTCAAAGAGGTATTGGTACTCCTCATATACGGGATGGTACTTTTCCCTAATGCGGACCAACTCGTAGATGTGAATACTATTAAGGTGTTTCTGTCTCATAATCCAGTACCTACATTACTTGGGGACATTCTACACTCTTTGTATACTCGCACTCTAAATAGAAGGGGGACCCTCCAGTGTTGCACTTCGTTATTGGCTAGGTGGTTTATTTCGCACCTACCCAGGTCTATTTTGAAGAATGAACAGGGTAAGAAATGGTCTCATAGGCTGATGTCCCTTGAACATTCAGACATTCATTGGTGTTCACGGTCCTCGGAGGATTTTACCATCATTGATCGCTATGGTGAATTCCCTAATTTCCCTCTCTTAGGATACACTTATCCAACGAATCTCCTACAACTATGAGAATGATGCTCAGGGTTACCGCAAAAGGTTCATAAAAGCTTAGGGCATGGTACATAAAACTGATAGCAAGACACTGGGGCACAAGAATTCTATCCCTCTTAAGCCATATCTCTGATGGGTGCGAGCCCGCGCCCAAAGTCTCATGATGCCTTACCCTGATGTCCTACCAATAATTGTGGAACCAATTGCTAAAGGAGACACTTCTTCTCTTGTTCATTATCCTGACATGCCAACTGATCATGAGGAGTTACAGAAATCCGGGGTTCAACTTAAAGAGGAGCGGGATACGTTTAAAGCTCAATTTCATGCCAGTGATAAGAAGGTCCCGGAGCTCATTATACTACTTCACGAAGAAAAGAACATAAACGCCTACATTGCACCAAAGAGGATGCGCTCTTGGGAGGCTTAGTTTTCTTTTTGTTTTAAGTTCTGTTTGTTTGATTGTAATCCTAAAGGGCATTCTTTGTAACAGTCTGAACTTATTAATATAATTAACGTGTGTTTCTTTTTGGTTAAATAAATGTGAGCCTTTACAAGTCCTTGAAATCATTTCAAACACATACCATCCATGACATTGCATAAACAGGTACCACTACAGGTTTCTCATCTTCTTCGCTGTTTATTTCATCAAAAATGTCTTTTGAACAAAGCATCAAAGATCTTCAGGCACAAAATGCTCAATTTCAACAGATGTCCATAACTCTGGCAAAAGGGCAGGAGGATCTTAAGGCCCTCACCCTGAAGGAAAAGAAGAAAAAGAAGAAGGTCTCTGGTGTTCCAAATATGGGAAGAAGGTTTAGGGGGGCCATTAAAGAAACCAGTCGATCTGACCTCCTTGTCTAAAGAAGGGGAGAATCAAGAGAGGGAGACAAGGGAGAAGGCCCCTAGCCCTGAAGTTTCTGACAATGATACAGACTACAATGATGAGAAGTATCCTCCCACTGAGGATAGATATAAGCAGTTAGAGGATCGGTTGAGCGCTATGGAAGTCCAGAGAATACCTGGGTTGGACTTTGAAGAACTAGGATTGGTGTCGGGAGTGGTCATCCCGCATAAATTTAAGGCTCCGGTTTTCGCAAAGTATGATGGGGTGTCTTTCCCAAAGCTCCATCTCCGTTCCTATGTAAGGAAGATCTAGCCCCACACTGCTGATAAGAACTTGTGGGTTCACTTCTTTCAAGACAGTATGTCAGGGACTCAGCTTAAATGGTTCTACCAACTGGAGGGAACTAATGTCTGAAACTGGGAGGATTTGGCTGCTGATTTTTATAAGCAGTATCAATACAACGCCGACCTTGCCCCTACTCGTACTCAACTCCAGAGTATGTCCAAGGGTGCAAGTGAAGGCTTTAAGGACTATGCGCAGAAGTGGAGAGATTTGGCTGGGAGAGTCCAACCCCCTTTATCTGACAGGGAGTTGGTTGACATGTTTCTTGGGATGCTGTCTGGTCCATTTTTCAATCATCTGATTGGTAGCTTCTCAGCTAGTTTTACCGAGCTGATATTAACAGGAGAGAGGGTAGAAGCTGGGATCTGGAGTGGAAAAATACAGAAAGACACCTCTTCGAGCTCAGTAAATAAGCCCTTCACAAGTAAGAAGGAAGTCAGTGCTATTTATAGCCAAAGAAGTTAGAATAGAACCGAGCACCGTCCAGCGGTAGGGGCTGTCATGATCTCGAAGTCCGAACCTACCTAACAAAGGAACAACCAACTGAGGACAGAAAGTACGGTAAGACAGTACACCCGAATAAACATGACTCTGTCCCAAATCTTGCCACAGCTATTGAAAGAAAAATTGGGTAACCCTGAAGGAGGATCCGAAGAACCCCAATACCACATCTCCTCGCTACAATCCAAACGCTCGATGCGCTTACCACACTGAAAGTCTAGGCCATGATACCGACAACTGTTGGGCTCTGAAGAATAAGTTGTAGGATCTGATTGAGGCGAAGGAGATTGAGTTCGATCCCCCTGAGACTCCCAACATCATAATTGCACCCATGCCCAAGCATGGCTCAGGAATAAATGCTATTGAGGTTGTCTCTGCTACGGAAGATGCTGAGGATGAGGATTCCGATATTGACAGCTGGATCTACCTGACTACCAACGGTGGATCGAGTAATTGGACGGCCATAGATTTTATACCAGTTTCTTTTATTCTGCAGTAATTGTCTTACTTGTTTTCCAAGTTTGTAATAAACAATTTAAACTTTATGGCCTTGTGTCTTACCCGAGGCACAATGGTCCTATCTGTGAGGGTTATTATATGTCATTTCATATATCATCAATAAAACATTGGACGTTCCTTGCATACAAATTTTGCGCTCTCTATTTTTCTTTTCTGTTTTTACTTTATCAAAACAACTATGCTCTTACACACACTCACATATCAAACTGTAGATCCATATCCACTCTGGATCCCATTGATAACAGTCCTGCTATTGCCAGTTATGACTTCAAAAATCCGATCAACCAAGCTGAGGACGAAGGTGAGAATGATTGTGAGGTCCCCGGAGAACTTGCTAGACTATTACAGCAGGAAGAGAGGGCTATACAGCCTCATGAAGAACCAGTTGAGACGATAAACTTGGGCACGGAAGTGGACAGAAAAGAAGTCAAGATTGACGCAAATCTGGAGTCTAAGATCAAACAACGGTTGATGCAGATGTTGCACGACTATGTTGAGATCTTCGCTTGGTCATATGAAGACATTCCTTGTTTAGAAACTAATATTGTGGCACACCGTCTGCCATCTAAAGAAGATTGTCCTCCAGTTTAACAGAAGGTCCTCCGTATGCGCCCTGAAATGTTAGAAAAGATCAAGGCAAAGGTCATAAAGCAGTTTGACGCAGGGAACTTAGCTGTCACCTCCTATCCACAGTGGGTTGCTAACGTAGTTTAGGTACCTAAGAAGGACGGCAAGGTACAAATGTGTATGGATTACAGAGACCTGAACAGGGAAAGCCCCAAGGATGACTTCCCGCTTCCCCACATTGACGTTCTGGTTAATAACATCGCACAACATAAAATCTTCTCCTTCATGGATGGTTTCTCTAGCTACAACCAGATCAAGATGGCTCCTGAAGACATGGAGAAGATTAACTTTGTCACACAGTGGGACACCTTCTGCTACAAGGTGATGCCTTTTGGGTTGAAAAATGTTGGGGCAACTTATCAGCGAGCCATGGTCACTTTGTTCCACGATATGATTCACCATGAGATCGAGGTTTATGTTGATGACATGATAGCCAGGTCTCAAACTAAAGAAGAACACCTTGATCATCTACAAAAGTTGTTCGAAAGGTTGAAGACATACAAAATGAGGTTAAATCCGAATTCGGGGTAAGGTCTAGTAAGCTTCTGGGTTTCGTCGTCAGTGACAAAGGTATTCAGGTAGACCCTGCAAAGGTAAAGGCCATATAAGAGATGTCGGCTCCCCGTACTGATAAGGAAGTTAGAGGTTTCTTGGGACGCTTGAATTATATCGCCAGGTTCATTTCACATTTGACTGCTACTTGTGAGCCCATCTTCAAGCTTCTGAAGAAAGATCAAGTGATAAAGTGGAATGACAAATTCCAGACTGCTTTCAAAAGGATCAATGAATATCTTCAAGAATCGCCAATTCTGATGCCTCCGGTTGATGGAAGACCTTTGATATTATACTTAACAGTGTTAGACAATTCAATGGGGTGTGTGCTGGGGCGGCATGACAAGTCTAGTCGAAAAGAGCATGCAATATACTACCTTAGCAAAAAGTTTACCGACTATGAAACAAGATACTCACTGCTCGAGAAAACTTGCTACGCTTTGGCATGGGCTGCTCGCCGACTAAGACAGTATATGCTGACCCACACTACTTTGTTGATATCTAAGATGGACCCAATAAAATACATCTTCGAGAAGCCCGCACTCTCCGGAAGAATAGCGAGATGGCAGATGATCTTAACTGAATACGATATACAATATACAACCCAGAAAGCAATCAAGGGGAGTGTATTGGCTGATCATTTGGCTCATCAGGCTGTGGATGAATACCAGTCCATGAATTTTGAGTTCCCGGATGAGAATATTATGTTGGTGACTGATTATGAAGAACCTGGACTGGATGAAGGACCTGAAGAAGGATCCCGATGGACTATGGTTTTTGACGAAGCTTCAAACACACTCGGTAATCGCATTGGAGCTGTAATCATATCTCCTGAGGGTTGTCATACTCATTTTACGGCCCGACTATGTTTCAACTGCACTAACAACATGGAGGAGTATGAAGCTTGTATCATGGGTCTCAAAGCCGATATCAATCTCAGGATCAAGTTCTTAAATGTCTTCGGGGATTCATCCTTGGTGATAAGTCAGATCAAAGGCGAATGGGTTACAAAGCATATGAACCTCATCCCGTATAAAGAGCACGTGCTGACATTGCTGCCTCACTTCGAGGAGGTAACCTTTGAACATTTCCCAAGACAGGAGAATCAGTTAGCGGACGCGCTAGCCACCATGTCTTCTATGTTAAAGGTTAGATGGGACAACGAAGCTCCCTGAATCACCATTGAAAGGTTGGATGAACTAGCACACTAATGCGAGATTAATACTGAAAAGGTAGCGGATAAACCTTGGTATCATGAAGTGAAGAAGTACCTCGAGACTTAAGAGTATCCCGAAGGGGTATCTGTCAATGATAAGAAGTTTTTGAGAAGGTTCGCTGCGAAATTCTTCCTCAGTAATGGAATCCTCTAGAAACGCAACCATGACTCTACCTTACTGTGGTGTGTAGACAAGAGCGAAGCAGAGAGGTTATGACATATTTACATGAAGGTACCTTTGGAACCCATTCAAGTGGACAAACCATGGCTAAGAAGATCCTACGGGCAGGATACTACTGGTCCACTTTGGAAGCAGATTGTTATCAGCACTCTCGAACTTGTCATAAGTGCCAAATCTATGTTGATAAGGTGCATGTGCCTCCGGTTCCTTTGAATGTCTTGACAGCTCCGTGGCCCTTTGCAATGTGGGGCATTGACATGATCGGGGAAATCAGGCCTACCACTTCCAATGGGAATCGCTTCATACTGGTAGCCATTGATTACTTCACAAAATGGGTTGAGGCGACCTCTTTTGCTACTGTGACCAAGAACGTTGTGGTGTGGTTCATAAGGCATAACCTGATTTGTAAGTATGGTGTGCCAGAGAGAATTATCACTGACAATGGTACGAATCTCAATAACACGATGATCACCGAGCTCTGTAAGCAATTCAAGATACAGCATCATAACTCTTCTCCCTATCGGCCGAAGATGATGGGCGTTGTTGAAGCGGCTAACAAGAACATCAAGAAGATTATACAGAAGATGACGGTGACATACAAAGACTGGCATGAGATGTTACCATTCGCTCTTCATGGGTACCGTACCTTAGCACGGACGTCGACAGGGGAAACACCCTACTCTCCAGTATATGGCATGGAAGCTGTCATACCCATTAAGGTCCAGATTCCTTCATTAAGGATCATGAAAGATGCGGGTTTGAACGAAGACGACTAGATCCAGACCCTACTTGACCAGCTGAATTTGATCGATGAGAAGAGACTTACTGCTGTCTGTCATGGTCAAATGTATCAAAAATGGATGATCAAGGCTTTCAACAAAAATGTCAGACGTCAAGAATTTCACATTAGGGATCTAGTGATCAAACACATCATACTGCCGCAAGGTGATCCCAGGGGAAAATGGACTCCCACATACAAAGGGCCATTTGTGATTAAAAACATTTTCTCTGGTGGAGCCATGATTCTAACCACCATGTACGGTGACGACATTCCTCACCCTGTCAATACAGACATAGTGAAAAAATACTATGCATGATAAAAGACCCGCTAGGTTGACTGGCCTAGGAAAAAATAAGGGCTTCCCGAAGAACCAAAAGGGTTCGGCCAAAAATAAGAGATGAAAATGAAAAAATTTGTACACCTGGCAAGTCGAAAACCTGAAAAAGCGGCTTGGGCAAAAAAGGGTATCCCGGTGGACTGAATACCCTAAAGAGTGGTCCAGGAAAAAGTTAGGGATGTAAAGCGTATCATTATGTCCCATTGGATCACCATGCGATCAGACCTCAGTATCAACTGTCAGGCTCAAACGACACCAATCAATCTAATTAGCTTTGGACAAGCAGCAAGTGATGAAATGCTCGAAGATAGAGCGGCAATAGCAGAATTGGAACTCAATGGGATTGTTGTACATAGCTGTTTTCTTTTTACACAATGTTGTATAAATTTCCATTTTTTGGCGGCGTTCTCTTACTAGAGCGTCAGCTTCCTTGTACAAAAACGCCTGTTATAGGCCAACTTCAAAAATCAATAAAAATCATTTTTATGGAAGTATTTGTTTTTCTTTTTTTTTGTTTCGCAAGAACGTCCAATGATTTATTCTTGACATATGCATTTGAATATGATTTTTGTTCATAAATATTTACATAAGAAACAGGGGCAAAAACATGAAATGTCAAACCCGGTAGGTACCAGGGCAGAGACAACTTTGAAGCAAAATCATCAATACATACGACCTCGTGACATCTGTACTCCCCATAGAGTAAAAGCAATCAAAGCATCGATATCAGCTTTCGCAAAACAGGAAGTAATCTCCCCAGCCAGGGTCTTTCAGAAATCTGACATCTATATCCCCTAGCCGAATCTCATAATCGCAAACAGGTCATACAATTTGTTTCCCAAGAAGAGTTGATTTCTCTGAATACAGAAGTTCAATCCCCAACAGAGCTTATTACTTCAGCTACAGAAGTTCATCCTCCAACAGAATTATTCCCCCGCATAACTATTCTCAAACAGATTCTCCCCTGGTAGAGTATTCACAAACAACAAGGAGTAAATCTCCAGCACAACCATCTCCGTTTTACCATCCCCAATGGAAGTAAAAGAGCCACAGTTCTCTACAACCATCAGGAAGGCTATACTCTCCAGCAACAGTCGTGGATTTATTTTCCCAGACTCTGACATGTCATATTAGCCTTTCATGTTCATGCACATACATATCACTTACAGCATAGTCTCATTTATTTTGAGAACATCATCTCACAATGCATTTCATGCATCGCATATAATTAACCCTGTTATCTTTTAAGGAAAGATAATCATCACCAACAATTCCAGCAGTTATACAGGTCATATATGCAGACGGCTAATGAAAAAAATCAGTTCCCGAAACTGAACGGGTCAACTAAGCTACGTGACCAAATGAAGTAACCCTACTATCCAGGTTCCTTCCCATAAGCCCTACTATCCAGGCTTTCATCTTAAGGTAACCCTACTATCCAGGTTCCTTACCATAAGCCCTACTATCCAGGCTTTCATCTTAAGATAACCCTATTATCCAGATTCCTTCTCATAGTCGTACTATCCAGGCTCTCATTCCGAAGTAACCCTACTATCCAGGTTCCTTCTCATATCCCTACTATCCAGGCTCTCATCCGGAAGTAACCCTACTATCCAGGTTCCTTATCATAGCCCTACTATCCAGGCTCTCATCCCAAAGAAACCCTACTATTCAGGTCCCTTCTCATAGCCCTATTATCTAGGCTCTCATCCCGAAGTAACCCTACTATCCAGGTTCCTTCTCATAGCCCTATTATCCAGGCCCTCATCTCGAAGTAACCCTACCATTCAGGTTCCTTCTCATAGCGCTACTATCCAGGTTCTCATCCCGAAGTAACCCTACTATCCAGGTTCCTTCTCATAGCCCTACTATCCAGGCTCTCATCCCGAAGTAACCCTACTATCCAGGTTCCTTCTCATAGCCCTACTATCTAGGCTCACATCTCAAAGTAACCCTACAATCCAGGTTACTTCTTATAGCGCTACTATCCAGGCTCTCATCCCGAAGTAACCCTACTATCCAGGTTCCTTCTCATAGCCATACTATCCAGGCTCTCATCCCGTAGTAACCCTACTATCCAGGTTCCTTCTCATAGACCTACTATCCAGACTCTCATCCTGAAGTAACCCTACTATAAAGGTTCCTTCTCTTAACCCTACTATCCAGGCTCTCATTCCGAAGTAACCCTACTATCCAGGTTCCTTCTCATAGCCCTACTATCCAGGCTCTCATGTCGAGGTAACCCTACTATCCAGGTTCCTTCCCATAAGCCCTATTATCCAGGCTTTCATCACGAAGTAACCTTACTATTCAGGTTCCTTCCCATAAGCCCTACTATCCAGGCTTTCATCTTAAAGTAACCATACTATCCAGGTTCCTTCTCATAGCCCTACTATCCAGGCTCTCATCTCGAAGTAACCCTACTATCCAAGTTCCTTCTTATAGCCCTACTATCCAGACTCTCATCCCGAAGTAACCCTACTATCCAGGTTCCTTCTCATAGCCCTACTATCCCGGCTCTCATCCTGAAGTAACCCTACTATCCAGGTTCCTTCTCATAGCCCTACTATCCAGGCTCTCATCTCCAAGTAATCCTACTATCCAGGTTCCTTCTCATAGCCCTATTATCCAGGCTTTCATTTCGAAGTAACCCTAGGACTCAGGTTCCTTCTCATTGCCCTACTATCCAGGCTTTCATTTCGAAGTAACCCTACGACCCAGGTTCCTTCTCATTGCCCTACTATCCAGGCTTTCATTTCGAAGTAACCCTACGACCCAGATTCCTTCTCATTGCCCTACTATCCAGGCTTTCATCTCGAAGTAACCCTACGACCCATGTTCCTTATAATTTCCCTACTATCCAGGCTTTCATTTCGAAGTAACCCTACGACCCAGGTTCCTTCTCATTGCCCTACTATCCAGGCTTTCATTTTGAAGTAACCCTACAACCCAGGTTCCTTCTCATTGCCCTACTATCCAGACTTTGATTTCGAAGTAACCCTATGAACCAGGTTCCTTCTCATTTCCCTACTATCCAGGCTTTCATTTCGAAGTAACCCTACGACCCAAGTTCCTTCTCATAGCCCTACTATCCAGGTTTTCATTTCGAAGCATCCCTACTATCCATGTTCCTTCTCTCTTATCTCCAGACAATAGTTTACAACACTGTAAGACCTGGACCCGACCAGACACTGACGGTTTCACATTTTCCCAGTAAGTCGCTGTGCAGCCTGAACCCTGACCAGATAGGCAGTTTACTTCCACCTCTTCAATCAGGAGTTAACTCCCCAATAGAGTAATGGACAACCAAAGCTCCTATACTCTATTTTCCAAGACGTAAATCAACATTTTCCAGCGAAGTCATCCTCAACGACAATTACCAGAATTCTAGCAAAGGAATCTTTTATGCAACCGAAATCTTTTTGGATGGCATCTTTAAGCCCAACTCCGGTGATTCTCTGTAGACTTCAAATGGCATATGCAAGCCCATTCCCGATATCATCAATCAATATTACTTCATGCGAGTGCAAATTTAAGGGCACTTTAGTGTTCAATCATCTTCTACCTTTAGATCACGAAAGGCAGACCAACCAATCTACATCCTCAGGTTTAAGAAGATTGAACAGGGGAACCTGGGGTCTTGTCATCACCTATACTATTTAGGGCATCCCAAACCTCCTTCTTAGAGAAATTTTTAATCAAACTGGCCTTGCTAGCTTCAGTTAGCTGGGCTTATTTCCTAATAACATCAATGTCCCCGTGATTTAACTTAGTAGTAGATGTACCCACCAAGTCTGAGTCAAAACTCAACACTTCTTTTTCCATTTCCTTATACTGAGTCAAACAGTTACCATTTTAATCTATTAGGTGATGTATAGAATTTTGTTTTTGTCTACCTTTCACTATTACATGAAAGTAGGCATTATTAGCATCCCCTAACTGAATCCAGTTAGCTTTTGATTTTTGCCTCAAAATCTTTTCTTCCTCTTCATTAGCATAAATGATTTTGTTAGTCCAGGTTTTGACTTCCTGTATTACAACAGAATTAAAGGGGTCTCTAATTTAAAGATGTTTACATTGAGCTAGCTTCTCCCTACTATCTTGTATATTCATAATATCATTTAAGGTCCTCTTGTTTAAACCCCTCAGAATTGGTTGAAGCTTCTTCAATTTGTGCCACAGAACATACATTGGTTGGCCCTTCTGACTTTTACTCTAGCTCTTTTTAACAACCTCCAGAAAATCAGATTGGTTCACCACATTGTTCATAAACCTAAATTTATCTTGGCTTTTAAAAAACATATACACTTGGCCATGGATCTTGACTATAAGGGGGATATGATCAGAAATATGGGCATTCAAGACATCAATTTCACAGTCAGGAAATTTTACAAAACAGTCCTTATTGCATAAAGCCCTGTCTATGCGAGAGTAGATAAGACCATTACTCTGTTTGTTTGACCAGATGAAGTAGCTTCCTCGAGTGTCATGTTTAAAGAGTTTGGCATCTGTCATCATTAAATTCAAGTCTTCAAATTTTGCACCATGAACTGGATTTCCATCAATTCGATCTGCACTAGTAAGAACATTGTTAAAATCTCCAATTACAATCCATGGATTATGAATGTTGCCAGCTATATTCTTAATCTATATCCATAGTCTTCTTCTGTCTGTAGCATGATTATGATCATAGATTAAGGTTATCCAAAATTTGTGGCCTCTGTTATCAGTCATCTCACAATGTAGGCATTGATCCCCATAATTATGCCTATTGACAGAAACCTCCTTGTGCTTCCACATCACCCAGATCTTTCCATTAGGGTGCTTACCATAGTTAACCAACAAGTTCCAGTCATGGCAAAAAGTTTGTCTGATCTTTGCAGCGTTGTAACTCTTGACTTTAGTTTCCAATAATGCAATAAAAGGCAACTGTAGACTATTGAGATGGGCCTTAATCTCCATATTCCTTTATTTTTTATTGAGGCCCCTCACATTCCATGTGAGAATCATGTAGCATCCACTGTTTTGCGATTCTTCTTTTACAAGGATTCCAAAACCATTGCTACAACCAACACCATCATTTTCATTTCTAATTATATCCCTAAATGGCAGGAATATAGCTTTTCCAGTTGCTCCATTTCTAGTTCTTCTAGATGCTCTAGTATAAGCCGCAATTTTCCAATCTTCTTCAACCATGTCTTCATTTGTTTCTAATGGACCTATACTATCATTTATTTGTTTTCCTTTGTATCACGCTTGTCTATGTTTCTTCTCTCTTCTGTTATTGTGGGTTTCTCAATCCACTTCTGAGTAGATTTTGCAGCTTTCTATTTTTCACAGTTATGACCCATCTTGTTACATTTCTTGCAGAATGTTGGTTTCCATTCATATTCCACCTTTTGTAAGATTCTACTTCCCTATGGATCCCTGATATAGATAGAATTCTTTAATTCATTTGTAATATCCACCTCAATGAGCACTCTTTATGTAATTCTTAATTTCTTAGAGGTACATTCATCTGTCATAATAGGTTTTCCAATAGCACTAGCCACTTTCCCAATACTTTTCTCTCCCCAGTAAGTCAATGGAAGTTGGGGAAAGGTGACCCAAATAGGAATTACTCGCACCACATCTTTGTCAAGAGAGAAAAGAGGTCTCCACTCCAAGAGGAACATTGGTTGTCTTAATATGGTGTAAGGGCCCTTCCTCGACACAAAATCCTTATCCTCTTTTGATTTCATCTTAATGATAAAGTATCCTTCCTCATTGTAAAATAGTTTTGGTAGTGCTACGAAATCCCAGGACTTCATCATAAACTTCTTAACTGTTGTCATTGTCAGCTCACCGCCTATCACATACATGATTAGAGTATTCTCCCAGAATTTGATCTCTGATGTGATATCATGTTCTTTAATGATGACTTTAATTTCCTCGTTAACAATGGAAGGATGTGTCTATGTGACATTCAGACCATTTGATGGAATAAGGTTACCTCTTATTATATCAACCCAGGGTTGAGCTTGAGTTGATTTTGCTACTTCATGTTCCTCTATCTCTTCCTCGAGAATCAAACTTAAGACAGGATCTACTGAAGCTTTTTCTTTGAATGTCGTTGAATCTAATGAAGAGTTGATACCCTTCCCATGAGATGTTGATGCTGGTGAGAAGACTCTCACACTCGCCGGAGGAATTTGGACCACCTATTTTTGTGGCGGTCGTCCATGTTTGCCCATCCTCCCAGTAGCTACCATCATAATTATTTTAACATTGAAAACAAAAACAGTTTTAAGAATAATTATCAAAGACCTAAATGTCATTAGGTACCTTACTTATTGCATATATATATATATATATATATATATATATATATATATATATATATATATATATATATATATATATATATATATATATATATATATATATATATATATATATATATATATATATCATTATTTATTGCATATATATTTATGATATTATCCCTCGTTAACAATTTTTTAGGGGAATGCAGTAAACAAAGAACAAATTTCGTGAGTCCCAATTTCCTATGCCTTTTGGTTTTTCAACCACACATAAACCATCGGGCTAATTAATCATCACAATCTTTTATAACTTTTGAATCCCATATCTATCAGTTTCATCTTGCAAACATTTCCTAAGATTTGTTTATTTCTTCTTCCTAAATTTATGCTTTATTCAAAAACCAAAATTATTGACTAACAAGAATTATCTTCTTAACATTATGAATCTATGAATACGAATCGGTATTGCTATGGGTTTCTATGTATATATATATATATATATATATATATATATATATATATATATATATATATATATATATATATATATATATATATATATATATATATATATATATATATATATATATATTAATCATTATTTATTGCATATATATTTATGATATTATCCCTCGTTAACAATTTTTTAGGGGAATGCAGTAAACAAAGAACAAATTTCGTGAGTCCCAATTTCCTATGCCTTTTGGTTTTTCAACCACACATAAACCATCGGGCTAATTAATCATCACAATCTTTTATAACTTTAGAACCCCATATCTATCAGTTTCATCTTGCAAACATTTCCTAAGATTTGTTTATTTCTTCTTCCTAAATTTATGCTTTATTCAAAAACCAAAATTATTGACTAACAAGAATTATCTTCTTAACATTATGAATCTATGAATATGAATCTGTATTGCTATGGGTTTCTATGTACGTTCTTCTTATTTTCCTCAAAATTCGAGTTGATTCTCAAATTTGTCTTTCCGATCTCTCAATCCTCTTTGCTTCCCCCATAGATATTTCTCTTTTCGATCTCTCAATCCTCTTCGCTTTCCCCATATAGGTGATCCATGTCAGATTCTCATTACTATCTGATGATTCTTGTGTGTTCGAGAAGCTTCTGTGTCATCTCACAACGACATTTTCACATTGTAATTACCCTCACATCTTCTTATTTTACCTTAATTTTGGTTTAATTTCGTTATAGATTTTGAAACTTGATTCAAAGATTTAGAAAAATATATGAGTATATGGTGTAGTACACTTCACACAGATTCATATATAAAATTGATTATTTATCCATGCGTTTGCACCGGTCTCACAGTATCATTAAAATTTTTAATTAAATATAATATAGGGATAATTAAGAAATGTATATAAAAGATATACAAATTAAGTAGTCTCGACCCGTCGAAAATGTATAGTTTAGTAGAAAAATAAAGGAAATAATTAAGTAGTCATTTACTCGTGCGTTTGCTTGGGGTCCGTAGGACATGTCTATTTTAAGTAGTCTTGGCCCATAGAAAATTTATAAAATACATATTTTATTATCATATGAACTTATAAATTATAAGCTCAAAAACATATTTGTCAAACATAGTCTTATTAATAATGAACACCTTTTTCAAAATTGCATTAGATAATAGAGTTGTTTGATTGTGTTTTATTTTTTAGGTTTAAAAATAAAATTTTAAATTAATATTTAAGATTTATTTTTTCACAGAATAATTAATGATTCTAATAAATATGTATAACAAAACTTGTTTGATAATTGTACCAAAAAAACTTGTTTGATAATCTATTTTAAGAATATGGTTTAAAAACTAAAATATAAAAAAAATTAAATACAATAATTAAGTTCTTTTAATTTGATAAATATGTGATAGTGGAAATGATGTAGGCTTAGGTATTTATTATATAAGATTAAAAAATATTTTTTTACAAAGATACATAAGATTCATATAGTATGAATTTACGTTAGCAAAAATATCATATGAATATAAAAAGAATGACAAATTTGTGTTTTTGATAAGTTGTGAGTTTCATACATCATAATTGTCTCATGTATTATATTAAAACAAATATTATAATAATTTTTAGTATAAATGTTACCATTCTATCACTAAAAGAATACAATTTACACACGTATATAATTATGTGTAATTATAATGTGCATATTCTTAATACTAAATTAAAATATATCATAAATATTTAGTTGTATTTTAGTTATAAACTAAAATCTGTTTTAATATATATGGATCTATTCAATAAAACTGAGTCATGTATAAATTAAAATTAAAATGTTTTTTTATTATTTTGTAACTGTTGTGTTTTGGAATATACATCTAACCTATTAATCAGGAATTATTATTAATTTTTTAGTTATAAATTTAAATTTTAGAAGACCCACACACCATAGAATCTCCACTTTATTTTTTAAATCTCTTCCCTTTTGAGTTTGATTTTTAAAAATATTTTATTATTAATAATAATAATAATAATAATAATAATAATAATAATAATAATAATAATAATAATATATAATAATAATAGCTGATTTATAGATAAAAATATATTATTTCATTCACTAAAACAATATTATTATGAGAGTACATTAGCCTTTAAAATAATTTATAGTCATAACTAATAAGTATTTTTGTTACACATATTATTTATAATAAATATTGAAAATTTTTGTTCTTAGTATAATAATTACTTGTGATTTTGTATTAACGTATTTAAAAAAGTAGATATTAAACTTATATAAAAATTATAAAAATCATAGTAAGCAAATAAACGCAATTTCTGATAAGTTTATTAATACCGTTAACGCATTTATATGTGAACTTGGAATATAGTCCAAAACCAAAAGTCTCAATTAAACATTATATATTCTCAATTGCAATGTAAATATAAATATCCATTAATAACATATTTAATTTGAAGATTATTTCAAAAACCAAATTTCAATTGAAATGATGAGATATTTAATTTCAAGATTATTTCAAAAACCAAAAGTCTCAATTAAACATCTTATATTCTTCTCATGATAAGATATTTAATTTCAAGATTATTTCAAAAACCAAAAGTCTCAATTAAACATCATATATTCTTTTCAATTGAAATGATGAGATATTTAATTTCAAAATTATTCTAATATACTCTTATTTTATTATTAAACTTATATTAACATTTGTTTATAAAAAATAAGCGCAGTTTCATAATCTTTTGATACAATATTTTCTGATTGCATTTGAACATTAAACTGTTAACAAACATAAATAACACAAACAACAATTTAACATAAGGTTGATGGAAGAAATGAGTGTTGTTTAACCTTGATTTGAGGCTGATGAAAGAAAGGAGTGTTGTTGAACCGGTGAGGAAGATGAAGCTCAAAGGTTCTCAATAATTAAAGATATGTGGTTGTCTTATGCCTTAGATAAGAAATCTATGAGTATCATCTTTTAAAATTTTACACGACTCTAGTTTGGAATTTATGTATCAAATGGTATTATATAGAGTTAGTAATGATTATGTAATTTAAATTATATTCAGGGATACTAAATAAGACATTTAGGGATAAAAATAATTGTATCAACAATTGACACTTTTCTTGTTTATAAAACTATTTATGACTTATTCTCATTTATAAAAGTAATATTTTCAAGTCAATTATTCTTTTTCTTGTATCATGTTATAATATCATATATCATTTTTCATAAATATTTATATTTTGTTTTAATTTTAAATTTAGTATTTTGTATTTAGTTAATATATTTTTCATAAGTATTTAGTATTTTGTTTTAAATATTAAAACAAACTTTTTTTCTTCTAATTTTAAGTACAATAATTATAATTGAAAATTATTTCAATTTTTTACAATTGAGTTTAAAACGGTTAATAATTAGTATTTAAGTTATATAAAACAATAAAATAAAATCAAGAATTAAATATAATTAGTATAATTATTTTAATATGAATTAATTAAAATTGACTATCTTACTAAAAAGTTGAATAAATAGTCTTAAATGATAATTGAGATTTCTAAATAAATAGTTTAAAATCATTAATTGTGACTTGTTTTTTTATATATATAGTGATTTGGTTTTTAGAAATCACAATTTGATAAGAAAAAAATAATTTTCTTTAGTGTTTCTTTACATCTAATTTCAATATAATAAAAGTAGTTACCACACAATTATTTTAATATCGAAACAAAAACAGTTTTAAGAATAATTATCAAAGACCTAAATGTCATTAGGTAACTTAATGATTACTTATTGCATATATATATTTATGATATTATCCCTTGTTAACAAATTCTTTTCGGGAATGCAGTAAACAAGAACAAATTCCGTGAGTCCAAATTTCCCTGTGCTAACTAATCATCACAATCTTTTATAACTTTTGAGTCTCGTGTCTATCAGTTTCATCTTTGCAAACATTTTCTATAAACGTGAGATTTGTTTATTTCTTCTTCCTAGATATATATCTTCCACCTTTTCGTCCTCCGGGAGAGGTGTGTATTCAGGATCTTCTTCCTCGATTTGAGTGGTGTATTCTGGAACCTCACTTGAAGTAGCTACCTTATTTCCCAAATGTTCCACCCTAACAGATAACCTATGATTAGCTATCTTCTTTTCTTCTTCATTCAGCCTCCCTAGATAAGGTTTTTTCTGAGTGCTAACCTCGACGACACAGTCTTGTGTTGCCAAGGCTTCCCTTTCAGCCTTCTTTTTCCTCTGGTGATGCTTCCATTGCATCCTCATCATTGGATTCTTACCTTTATAGTTTGGAGACACATAAGGGTGACCCTTCGACCCGCTACCTTTCTCCTGATTTAGCATATCTACTTCTGGGTCAAGTACCTTCCACTTGGGTCGCTTTCCTCCCTTTTAACTTACCGATTTCACACACTTTCTGTGTGGGGGCATCAATAGGAGGTTGAAATGACCTTTGTCAAGGCTTTTGGAACTACCTCCTATATTCTTCATTTCGACGAGGAACTCCCCTTTTATAAAAAATGAACCTAGGAGTCGAAGACCTTCCCCTCCTAAGATCATATTGTCTTGCATCTTCTAGCTCTTTTGCAACATTTTCGTCATACACTGCGTTACACCTTGGGTACAACCTAGCCTTATAATCATTCAACATGCATCTTTCAAGGAAACCAATGAAACCTTTGTCGACTTGATTATAAGCAGATTCCACTCCTCCTTTGACAATAATGGGAGTTTAACCATCTCTTTCGACCTCGATAATCAGCACCTCAAAAGGTTCAGTGTAATTTTCTTCTTAAACATGCAGTGGATCGATGTCGACTTGCATCGATCATTTCAGCTTCTCTCTAAATTGGAGTCTTCCCTCCTTCAAATCTTTCTGTACCAGATCCCTGAAAAGTACACATTGGGAAGTTTTATGCCCAAGAAGATTATGGTACTCACCAAAACCCCTTTTTTTAATTTTGTTCTAATAAGGGATTCTTCAAGCCCAGAGGCATTATTATCTGTCCATCAGTTACTAATACATAAAAAATTTCATCATATTTAGTTATATCAAAGGTATATGTTTTTGTGGTGAATTTATCATTTTTGCTAGGTTCGAGGAGATTTTTCCCATTCGATGGCTTAAGCAATTTGCAAACATAGAGAGGCCTGGCTTAAGTTCAGCCACATTAACCTTATTCTCCTCGAGAATGTCATCAAAGTATGACGAGTACTCATAAGTTTCCACATACACAACTTTCTCCTTTTTATGTATTTATTATCCATGGCTTTCTCCGCCTTCAGACGTTCGACTTAGCAAACTTTGTCTGCCAATTGCGCCATGTCCCTAAGATATTGTTGTCTAGCTTCTTCGTAATGGAATAATCTAAACCTCATGCGGCCATTTCGACCAACTTATACTCAGGAACTTGTGTAAACCATCTCAGCTTAAGAAGTCTAAACATATTTTAATAATCTTCAATTGACTCGGGCATAATTTGCCTCACACTTGCCAACTCCTTCAGGCTTATTTTTTACTGGCCCATGTAAAACTGTTCATGAAACAATCTCTCCAACTGACTCCAAGTGTGCATAAAGTAAGGAGCGAGTATGGTAAACCAAGTAAATGCATTATGGGTTAGAGAGTTTGGAAAATATTTCATCTTCAAATTATCTTTATTGGCTATGCCTCCAGCCTCAGTATGGTACCTTGTGGCGTGTTTGACTGTAGAGTCATTTGTGTCACCAGCGAACTTAGTAAATTTTGGGACTTTCCAACCCTTGGGTAATTCGGTCTGCTAAAAGTATTCCAGCGGCGGAGATATGAAATTGGGCCTATGAAGATGTATGTTCATACCTTTTTGAAATAAATTCTATTTGACCGTGTTTGCTATATGTGATGGCCCCCATAATTATTTTGTTGAGCGATCCTAAGAATTTGGTCGGAATCTTGATTTATATTTACTACAATTATCCTTGGGTTATTTTGACCTATGTACTCTTCTTCACCCCTATTTGGAATTTGTCTTGGATCACCCCATTATCAAGGGTTTCGACAAACCTAATGTAACACCCCGATTTCATTTAAATTATTTATTTAAATTAAATTAGATGATGTGATGTATTTGTGCGCTTTAGTGAATCTTTGTTGTTTTGTGATGCATTTGTTGGGAATTAGATGCCTTAGAAATTATTGGAATTGAGATAATGGGGGTGTATGACCAAAAATATAGAAACATAAGGTGTAGAGAGATAGCTAGTTATTAGCATTATTTGGATTAAAGTATTAGATTTAATACTATAGTATAATATTTAGATAAATATTATTAGTAGAATAATATAATTATTATTATTTTAGGATTAATTAAATAATTATTTAATTTGGGAAGGACAGGGTTGGTATTATGATTTAAGGGTCCTAAGGTTAGTGTTGGAATAAAATAGAGTGAGACTAGAGAAGAGGAAAAACAACGTAGAACACAGAGCAAATGATCGTAGAAGAGAGAAGAAGAGGAAGAGGCTAGGGCAAGAAGGTTCACCGCAGAGATTCAAGAACCGGAAAAATCCAAGGTAAGGGTGGGATTCTAACACTACAATGGATTGTGTCGTACCCCAAAATTTTCCCTCTCATTTCTCAAAGGATCATTCTAGACCCTCAGGTTTTGCTTCCATCCAATTTTAAGCCTTGAATCACAAATTTTCCAAGAAAGTCATTCACAAGGGCAAATTGGTCATTTATATACTGAAAAGTCAAACTTTGACTTTTGGATCAAAGTCAAGTTTCAAGAGTCATATGTCATCAAGACAGGTTGAAATTTGAAGTTTTTTTCATCAAGAAATTCAAAAGTCAAAATTACTTTGGAAGAGTCAAAATTCTAAATACTTAGAATTTTTCTAGTTGTTTAAGAAATATGACAAATTCAGAACTTCTGACCAGATTATCACCATGATGCAAGTTGATTCTAGAAGAACTTCTAACTCAAGAGTTTTAGATCTCAATGAGACCCAAAACATTGTAGAACAGAACTTCTTCTAGAAGTGTTGGGATTTCAAGTTGTACGTCTTCAAAGACACGTCTCTGAAACTTAGGCACTTAGTAAATTCTGAGCATTTTCAATTCAGAAGTTGTCTACAACTTCTGGGCCAGTTTTCACGTAGGTTCAGTCACAAGTTGCAAGAGTAATTCAAAGAGGGCTTACAAATCATGTCATAAGCTTTCCGGAAAGTCTGAGAACTCGCTCAGAATATGCTGGAGCAAAAAGATTAAAGGATCAGAAGTTGGATGTTGGTTCTAAGTTGCACTGATGTTGAACTTCTGACCCAGAATTAAGCTATGATGCATAATCTCACATTACAGGATTTCTTCTTAGATAAATCTCATCATCATTTAATACTCATAACCACTCTTGAGTTTTTATCCAAAGGATTTCCCCACGTGTGGCATAGAAGTACATTGTTGTCCTTGAAAAAGCAAACTTTTGTACAAGAGTACGTTGGGCCCATGCTTTGCTTTTGCTTATGAGGGTACTTTTCCTTAATTCATGCTTACAAATCCAACTTAGGCATGGCTAAAAGCTGCTAACCACCATACTTGTTTATCTTGCTTCAAGAACAAGCCAACATGCTAGCATGGTGTTGGTACTTTTGACTTCTCCAGGCTACAAAGTTCTTGCCTATAAATTGAACTTCATTTGCAACTGTGAAAGGAGCCGATCGAAAATTTGAAAAGAAAAAGCTTTGAAACCTTGCTAAAAATTCAAGGAATCCAAAACTGCAAACACAAATGCAAAACCTGTTAATTTTTTATTCTTGCATTCAAAATCCAATTTCCCTCAAGTGTTTCTTGACCAAATAATCCATACACCATTCATAACCCAAGTTAAAGGTTATTCCCGTCTGCTGAGCACGTGAGGAAGCTGATCAGAACATTACAAGCAGTCAAAACCAAGTTCCAATTCACAGGACCTTTTCTAGCTGCAAGGTAAGCTTCTGATGACTCTTATCATATTACTTAGGCATTGTTAGATTTGCATGTTCAAAATACAATGTAGATATCTTGACTCTGATGTTGTATGTATTCTGAGGTTTCATGTATTTGTCTGCCTAAGTAGGGAGTACACCAGTTCAGAACTTCTTATGGAAACTAGGTTTAGCAGATACAAGCTTGTTGCTGATTTACAGTCTTGACTCTTTTTTATGTTTCTAAAACCATGATGGAAACCTGCCATAATTTCTATGTTTGTGTTTTCTATTCTGTTAAGAAATGACTAAGTTGTAGATGTTCTGATTAGCATGAAGAAAGAGATGGAATTTATCATCAGAGTTTACTTTGTAATACATGTTTATGCTTTTACTTCTAATACCGGATGTACAGCCACCCCAGTGGTAGAAAGCATGCGCATAGAACATTAGTACTAAGGGTCCTGGGTTATAACCCCAGAAGCATCCTTTTAGGTTCATTTATTGACATTTTTACCCATTCATCTGTTAGACAATATTCCTAAATCATAACTTCTAGACAATCTTACCCAACAACATTATCACCTCACTCTCTCAAACATCCAGAACTTCTGATTTGCCAGTGACATTAGAAATTCTAGGTGCCTAGCTACACTATAGCTTCTGAACCCCTTCAACAATCAGAACTTCTAAGTTTTCCTTTATTCCCAGCAACCTCATAAATTGGTATACCCAGGCCCAGAACTTCTGACCCTCTACTTTCCTGCTAACATTTTCTCTCTTGCAGCGTATCAGAGTCAAAACTTCTATTCCTTCTCGTTTCAGCAATGTGCTGATTCTGACTTTTTTTCTCTTACTTATCTTATTTTAGCTTTTAAATAACCAAAACACCAAAAATATTTCATATTCACATTTTTTATTTTATTTCTTTTAGAACAAAGAGATCAAAATATTTTCTTAAGTAAACTAACTTCTTTACTTAAAAAAAACAAGTCCATTTCAATTCTTTTATATTATTTCAATGTGGTTGTAATAGATAATTAGGACTTTATTTTCTTGCAATCCCCATTTGTAAATCTGTACACCCCATCCCCTTAATGATGTAATAGTGTAGGACTTTACTGTTCTGCACTTTTATTGCTTTCATATATTGTTAGTAATTAGGGTATGTATGGCAAGACATGAAAACAACAAATAGATAACCCTAATCAATACAAAATGCATGTAAATAAAATACACTTTGCACACATGCACCATTTAGGGTAATCTCACTTGTTGCCTATCGAAAAATAGTCATGTCCCTCGAACATGGGCGTTTTAGAAAAGACCCTCGATAGAAGATCTTAGTCCCTCGATGACCCTCGATGTTGCCTTCGGTGAACGATCTAGTCCTTAAACGACATTGCTAAAACGTCTCATAGGTTGCCTTATATGAATATACAAACGTCCCGCGCCCGTCCCTTCACATCCAACGATGGGGCTTCTTACCAAAACAATGGTAAGATAGAAACATCTAAAGGAGGAGGAAAAGAACATTTAAGACCTTTTGAGTAGGTAGATTCGCTCCTAGTTGCTCGCTTGCTCATAATAAAAACATTCCACCAACACCTCTTTGAAACATTTTCAAAAGACAACACTTTGTACGCGTTCTTATAGAAACGAGAGCCATTACAAAGAAAACCATTTTCAAAATCACTTTCAAAAACACATTCCACAAACACCTCTTTGAACTATTTTTGAAACAACACTTTGTACGCGTTCTTATAGAAACGAGAACCATTACAAAGACATTTTCAAAATGCTTTCAAAACCCACACCACAAGCACATATTCAAACAAAAGCAAGTGATCTAGCAAACAACTAAGAGCCTGTAGGTAACTACGGATGAAAAGGGTGCTGATACCTTCCCTTTTAATAATCTACCCCCCGAACTCAAGAAAACACCTCTAAAGTTATTTCCTGTTCTTTTCATCCTTTCCTTTTGGATAAAATAAAAGTTGGTGGCGACTCTTGCTATCCACGACATTTGCGATCAAACACAAACACCCAAGTTAGTTCTCCCACCATATCACAAAATTGTCGGCTCTGCTGGGGAAATACTTAAAAGTGGGGTTACCTTAGGGTTAAATCACATTTACTTGCTCCATTTGTTTGACTTGCATGCTTTACATTATGGTTACTTGTTTGGGTTTTTTTATCCTCCACTCAGATCTAGGGGAAACCTTTTAGGTAAGTAGCAATAGATCGTCGAAACTGTGTGGGGTATACCGACACGGTTGAAGCGATGGCTACGTTGATGCGACACTTTAGTTGGTACCGGTATCCCTTGAGTTAATCAAGGAGAATACAGCGCCTCTGTGTGGTGTCATAAAGCATCAACTGACCTTAGAACCTTTAAATGAACAACTTAGCCATTAAGACGTAGTGAGATGGCCATCTTTGGTGTATTCCCAAGGTCGACAGATACTCGATGCTACACTCCTTGAGAATTTACTCTTGAGTTTTGTTTGGTTGCGAGTCAATCGCCTATCAAATGAAGCTTGTGGGAAAGGTCAGTGATATTGAGATCCCTTAGATCCCGGTTACTTTTTATAGGACAAGTTGAGCTAATCCAACTTCAAGAGGGTACTACCTTAAAACCCATGCAAGCCTTAAACCTAAGGTCTTTTGTGTGATTTGCTTGTGCTTGATATATTTGTGATTTCTTAGCATAATCATGACATCATGACATGGCATATCATACTAACCATTTCAAGGATTTTTTAGGGTTTACCTTTGCATTTGTTTTGTAGGACATGACATCCACTCGCAGGAACACTATCCAAATCAACCTTGTGAAAGTACATCCTCAACTCAAGGAGTTAGCATCAAGGATTCCCGAAAGTTCTCCCTCCATTGAAAAACATGGTCGACCTCTAAACATGGTCACTTCCACCCCCGATGAAGAATTGTTAAAGGTGCTCTTTCAGTTCTTTGACCCAGTGCACCATTACTTCACTTTTCCTTATTACTAGCTATTGCCTACTA
Source organism: Vicia faba (assembly GCA_948472305.1). Classification (NCBI taxonomy): domain Eukaryota; kingdom Viridiplantae; phylum Streptophyta; class Magnoliopsida; order Fabales; family Fabaceae; genus Vicia; species Vicia faba. Next base: position 1,312,760,114 of record OX451735.1, on the reverse strand, counting down.
TGGAGGAGTTTTCTCAGTTATTAGGGATACCTATCCTTAATCAGCTACCATTCAACAGTATGAAAAGAGACCCAAAGCCTGAAGAGATTGCTCAAGCTCTGTCTTTACAACGGTCTGACGTAGTGGCAAATTGGGAAACTAGAAGAGGTGTCCAAGGATTTCCAGCTAAGTATCTATTTGAGAGAGCCCACTATTTTTGGGATAGCCTGGGTTTAAAAGCTTTTGAGGAGGTGTTGGCCCTTCTCATCTATGGGATAGTACTTTTTCCAAACGCGGACCAACTCATAGACATGAATGCAGTTAAGGCTTTTCTGTCACATAATTCGGTGCCTACCTTACTTGGGGATATTCTACACTCTCTGTATACACGTACTCTAAGGAGAAGAAGGACCCTTCTGTGTTGCACTCCTTTGTTAGCTAGGTGGTTTATTTCTCACCTACCTCATCCTACTTTGAAGAATGAGCAGGGTTTGAAATGGTCTCATAGGCTGATGTCCCTTACACATTCAGATATTCATTGGTGTTCATGATCCTCGGAGGATGTTACCATCATTGATCGTAGTGGGGAATTCCCTAATGTCCCTCTCTTAGGCATTAGGGGGGAATCACTTATAATCCTTGTTTAGCATTGCGAAAGTTTGGTTATTCTAGAAGGGATGGTCCACATGAGCCACTCGTCCAAGGAATCGTCTTTGACTATTAGAATGATGTTCATGGTTATCGCAAAAGGTTCGTTCATGCTTGGGGCATGATAAACAGAGTTGACAGCAAGACATTAGGGAACAAGAATTCCATCCCTCTTGAGCCTTACCTCAAATGGGTGCGAGCTCGTGCTCAATGTCTTATGATGTCTTAACCTTCCATCTTACCTGTGATTATGGAGCCAATTGCTGAGGGAGACACTCCTTAGGTTGTTCCTCATCCTGATATGCCAACTGATTTTGAGGAGCTACAAAAATCCTGGATCTAGCTTAAAGAAGAATGGGATACTTTCGAAGCCCAATTCTACACTAGTGAGAGGAAAGTTCAGGAACTCACCAAGCAGCTGCATGAGGAGTGAAATCTGAATGCCTATATCGCACCAAAAAGGATGCATTCAACCTTTTTATCTTAGGAGTTTTGTATTGTAAGCCCAAGGAGGCATGATGTACTCAAACTTGGATTTATTAATATAACGTGTGTTCCTTTTTCTCTAAAGCAAATATAAATCCCTAATTTCCTTGGAATCATTTGCATATGCATCCTCATTCATCATAAGACAAACAAGTTTCTTACAACAGGTCTCCTTATCTTTCTACTGTTTATTTTAGTGAGATGGATATGGAGCAGACAGTAAAAGATCTTCAGGCGCATAACGCTCAGTTTCAACAAATGTTCTTGACTCTCGCAAAAGGACAATAGGAATTGAAAACTATGTTGATCAAAGAAAAGAAGAAGAAAGCAAAGTAATCCACCGGTGTTTTGAATCTAGGAAGAAGGTTCCAAGGACCAGCTAGACAGACTTTAGACTTCGCAACATCATCAGTTGAAGGGGACAATCAAGAAGGGAAAAACAAGGAAGTGACTGACCATCCATAATCTGAAGAGGAAGAAGAGGTTGATTACTTGAAGAGCAGTACCCTTCAGTTGACGACAAATACAAATAGTTGGAAGATCGCCTAAATGCTATGGAGATCCAGAGGGTGCCAGGATTGGATTTTGATGAGTTAGGACTTGTCTTAGGGGTTGTCATACCACAAAAATTCAAGGTCTCTACTTTCGCTAAGTATGACAGTGTCTTTTGCCCAAAGTTAAATTTAAGGTCATACGTCAGGAAAATTCAACCCCATACAGCCGATAGGGACCTATGGGTACATTTCTTCCAAGAAAGATTGTCAGGGACACAATTGGATTGGTTCTATCAATTGGAAGGAACCAATATTTGCAATTGGGAAGACTTGGCTTCCGCCTTTTACAAACAATACCAGTATAATGTTGACTTAGCTCCAACTCGGACACATTTGCAAGGCATGTCCATGGGTACAGGTGAAGGTTTCAAAACATATGCCCAAAAATGGCGGGATCTCGTGGGAAGAGTCCAACCCCCTCTATCTGATAGGGAATTGGTGGATATGTTCTTGGGCACGCTATCTGGCCCTTTCTTCAAACACCTGATCAGAAGATCCTCGGCTGGATTCACCGAATTAATCATGACTGGAAAGTGAGTAGAGGCGGGTATAAGAAGTGGAACAATTAAAAAAGATGCATCCTCGAGTGCGTTGAAGAAACCATTTACTGGGAAGAAAGAGGTTGGTGTTGTGTACCATCAAGGGAATCAAGACAGAACTGAACGTCGTCCAACGGTAGGGGCTCTCATGATCTCTAAGCCTGCACCTACTCAACAAAGGAATAATCAGTCGAGAATAAAAAGACCGGTAAGACAATTTACCGGGATAAATATGACATTATCTCAAGTTTTTCCATATTTGTTGAGATCTAACCTGGTAGCCTTATGGGAAGCTCTGAAAAATCCTAAAACTTCCTCTCCCCGTTACAACCCAAATGCTCGTTGTGCTTACCATTCAAAAAGTCCAGGTCATGATACAAACGACTGTTGGGCTTTGAAAAACAAGGTGCAAGACCTTCTCGAGGAAAAGGAAATTGAATTTGACGCCCCCGAGATCCCTAATGTTATCATTGCTCCTATGCCTAAGCACGACCGTGGTATTAATGCTGTTGAAGATTATGTGTTTGTTACTACTGTTGACGCTCTTGTTACTCCTCTCCTTACCGTCAAGAGGAACCTATTGAAGGCCGGTTTATTTCCGGGTTGTGGCGAAGGTTGCCACCTCTGTTTATCTCTACCGACTGGTTATCATTTATTGAAGGCAACTGTCCAATGCCTGATGGATTACAAAGAGATTTTGTTTGAAAAGACTCCAGTTCCAACCATTTCTTACAAGGATGTTTCAATAATAACCATTTCCGCCAATCCTCCCAAGGTCTCCACCAAAAGACCCGTCAGGATTACATCCATTCCAAAGGTGACTCCACTAATAATTACTATTCCAGGGCCAATCCCATACTCCTCAGATAAAATTGTTCCCTGGAACTATGGGGGCGACGTCTACTACCACAACATCAAGCAAGATTGGCTGGCTGATGAAGACTCAATTTTTGAGAAGGTTGACCCGACATTGGCAACATTGCGGGAACCAGCAAAATAACCCGAAGTGGAAGAGTGTTCTCCCCTGAGATTTATCCTCCGAAAGCTATTATTGTTCCTGTGATCATTCTTGATTTTGTTCCTGCTGATACTACTACTATAGTTCCTGTGATTACCCCTACTGACACCCTTATCACCGAGTCACCAAGACTCGGGGAAAAGACATTTTGGTTGAGCCTGTCCAGACGAAGGCGCAACCAGTATCTATCCCGGAGGCTTCCAAGAAGGAGATGGAAGAAATTTTGAAAATTATAAAGAGAAGAGACTACAATTTAGTCGAACAACTAGGGCAGACCCCTTCAAATATTTCTATGCTAGCTTTACTGTTGTGCTCTAAAGCTCGTGCGAAGGCTTTGGTGAAATTTCTTAAAACCGCCCATGTGCCGCAGGAAACCTCTGCTAATCAATTCAAATATTGTGTGGCTAGTCTGACAGCGGATAACGGTTTGGGATTTTCTGATGCTGATCTGACACCCAGAGGAAGAAAACATAATGATACGCTACATGTTTCCGTCAAATGCAGGGGCATTACTTTGGACCATGTCCTGGTAGATACCGGTTCATCATTGAACGTGCTGCCTAAGAAGGCTCTGGATAGGCTAGACTGTGAAGGTTTGACCTTAAAACCCAGCAACATAGTGGTAAGGGCCTTCGATGGTTCAAAGAGAATGGTGCACAGGGAGGTGGACATCCCCATCAAAATTGGTTCTCAGACCTTTGATTCAACTTTCTACGTAATGGATATCCTCCCTTCCTATTCCTGTCTGTTAGGCCGACCTTGGATCCATGGCGCTGGTGCCATCACCTCTACGTTACATCAGATGTTGAAATACCCGATCAAGGGAAAGATCATCACTATTCAAGGGGAGGAGGAATATATGGTCAGTCACCTGAACTCTTTCAGGTACATGGAAATGGATGGTGAGTTCATTGAAACTCCGTGTCAGCCTTTCGAGGAGGTCCCACAAATAGTTGCAACAGCCAGGACTGCTACCAAAACTCCATGAACTACCAGAACACTGTTGAAAATGGCCTCATTGAAGGATGCTAGAGCGGCAATTGAAGAAGGTGAATGCACTATCTGGGGTCAGCTCTCGGATATTCCTTACAAATCCGATAAATTTGGTTTGGGCTTCACCTCAGAGGCGTAAAGGGCTATTCTACAAACTCGCATCGGGGGGCCACCTTTACATATCAGTAATCAGGGAGTCTACACGGTAGAAATGACGACGGTAACTGTGACCTGGATGAGTGGATCTCCCCAACCGTCAGCGGAGGACTCAACAACTGGGAAGCCAAAGATTTTGTCCCTATTACTTTTCTTCAAGAGTAATTGTCTTTCAATTTTCATCAGATTTGTCATAATCAAACAATTTAGATTTTAAAACCTTGTGTCTTACCCGAGGCACAACGGTACATTTGTGAGGATTGTTACTTCATCTTCATATGTCATCAATAAATCATGGACGTTTTTGCATGCAAATTTTTACGCTTATTGTTTTTTCTCTTTTTAACTTTTATTGTTTTTCAAAGATAGCTATTCTCTTACACACACTCACATATCAAAATGCAGATCCACCTCCACTCAGGATCCCATGGGTAACGATTCTGCTATGGCCTATCATGACTTTGAAAATCCAATCTACTAGGCCAAAGACGAAGGTGAGGAAGATTATAAGGTACCAGGGGAACTAGCTAGGTTATTGCAACAAGAAGAAAGGACCATACAGCCCCACGAAGAGCCAGTGGAAACAATTAATTTAGGTACTGAAGAGGACAAGAAAGAGGTCAAGGTAGGTTCCAACTTGGAGCCTAGCATCAAGAAGCGCTTAACTCAGTTACTACATGAATATGTTGAGGTTTTTGCTTGGTCATATGAAGACATTCCAGGGCTCGACACTGACATCATGGTCCATCGTCTGCCGACAAATGAAGACTGCCCTCCGGTAAAACAAAAAGTCCGTCGCATGAGGCCAGAAATGTCAAAGAAGATTAAGACTGAAGTTATGAAGTAGTTCAACGCCGCATTCTTGGCAGACACCTCATATCCACAATGGATCTCCAATGTTGTTCTAGTGCCTAAAAAGGATGGTAAGGTACGCATGTGTGTGGACTATAGAGACTTGAATATGGCAAGCCCCAAGGATGACTTTCCGCTTCCTCGCATCGATAATCTGGTTGACAACACGGCACAACATAAAGTATTTTCTTTCATGGATGGCTTCTTCGGATACAACCAGATCAAAATGGCACTTGAGGACATGGAGAAAACGACTTTCATCACGCAGTGGGGTACATTTTGTTACAAGGTTATGCCATTCGGGTTAAAGAGCGCTGGGGAAACCTATCAGTGTGCCATGGTAGCTCTATTTCACGACATGATCCATCATGAAATAGAGGTGTATGTGGATGACATGATAGCCAGATCTCAAACTGAAGAAGAGCATCTTGAACATTTGCAGAAACTGTTTGAAAGACTGAAGAAATACAAGCTAAGGTTGAATCCAATTAAATGCACTTTTGGAGTAAGGTTTGGTAAACTCTTAGGTTTCATTGTCAGCGGGAAAGGTATGGAAGTGGACCCTGCAAAGGTAAAAGCAATACAAGAAATGCCTGCTCCTCTCGTTGAGAAGGAAGTTAGGGGATTCTTATGACGGCTGAAGTATATCTCCCGGTTCATTTCCCATCTAACCGCTACTTGTGAACCAATCTTTAAATTACTGAAGAAAGATCAAGTGTTGGAATGGAATGATGATTTCCAGACTGCCTTTGATAGGATCAAATAATATCTTCAAGAACCTCCCATTTTGATGCCGCCAGTCGAGGGAAGACCTTTGATCATGTATCTAACTGTCTTGGAAAATTCAATGGGGTGTGTGATGGGGCAGCATGACGATTCTGGTTGAAAAGAGCATGCAATTTACTACCTGAGCAAAAATTTTACCGACTGTGAAACTAGATATTCACTACTCGAGAAAACTTGTTGCGCTCTGGCATGGGCTGCTCGCCGACTAAGACAGTATATGTTGATCCATACTACCTTATTGATATCAAAGATGGATCCAATTAAATACATATTTGATAAGCCCGCCCTCTTTGGGAGAATAGTAAGGTGGAAGATGGTCCTGACCGAATACGACATTCAATACACTACCCAGAAAGCTATAAAGGGAAGTGTATTAGCCGATCACCTTGCTCATCCGGCTGTGGATGACTATCAATCCATGAAGTTCGAGTTCCCAGATGAATACATCATGTTGATAGGAAATTGTGAAGAACTAAATGACGGACCTGAACAAGGATCTCGATGGACCTTGGGTTTTGACGAAGCTTCAAACGCACTCGGCAATGGCAAAAGCGTTGTGATCATATCTCCTGAAGGATGTCATACTCCCTTCACCTCTAGATTGTGTTTCAATTGTACCAATAATATGGAAGAGTACGAGGCGTGTATTTTGGGTCTCAAAGCTGCCATAGATTTGGGAATCAAGTCCTTAAGTGTATTTGGAGATTCAGCCTTAGTCATCAGTAAGATCAAAGGAAAATGCGACACGAGACAGCCTAATCTCATCCCGTACAAAGAACATGTCATGACATTGATCCCACATTTTGAAGAAATTACCTTTGAACATTTTCCACGAGAGAAAAATCAACTAGCAGACGCGCTGGAAACTATGTCATCCATGTTCAAAGTCAGGTGGGATAATGAGGCTCCTCAGATCACCATCGAGAGAATGGACGAACCATCTTACGGTCACGAGGTCGATAATGATAAAGTAGTGGACAAGCCTTGGTTTCATGAAATTAAGAGATATCTCGAGGCCCAAGGGTATCTGGAAGGAGCTTCAGTCAACGACAAGAAATTCTTGAGAAGATTCTCTGCTAAGTTCTTCCTCAGTAATGGCGTTCTCTACAAGCGCAACCACGACTCTACTTTGCTTCATTGCATAAACAAGAGTGAGGCAGACAAGATCATGGCTGATCTACATGAAGGCACTTTTGGAACCCATTCCAGTGGGCACACGATGGCTAAAAAGATCCTGCGGGCAGGATACTACTGGTCTACCATGGAAGCAGATTGTCATCAGCATTCACGAACTTGCCACAAGTGTCAGATCTATGCTGACAAAGTACATGTGCCTCTAATTCCTCTAAATGTCCTAACTGCTCCTTGGCCATTTGTGATATGGGGCATTGACATGATTGAAGAAGTCAAACCTATGGCTTCTAATGGACACCGCTTTATCCTAGTTGCCATTGACTACTTCACGAAATGGGTTGAAGCAACATCCTTTGCTTCTGTCACCAAGAATGTTGTGGCCCGATTCATCAAGCAAAATCTTATCTATCGATACGGTACTTCGGAAAGAATCATCACAGATAATGGTACAAATCTCAACAATACTATGATCATTGCACTCTGCGTGCAATACAAGATCCAACATCATAACTCTTCCCCTTACCGGTCAAAGATGAATGGCACTATAGAAGCCGCTAATAAAAACATCAAGAAGATCATACAAAAAATGACAGTAACATACAAGGACTAGCATGAGATGTTACCATTTTCTCTCAACGGTCACCGTACCATGGCGCGCACATCAACAGGGGCAACTCCCTTCTCCTTGGTATACGGCATGGAAGTTGTTATACCAATTGAAGTCCAAATACCTTCTCTGAGAATCATAAAAGATACAAGGCTAAATGAAGATGAATGGATTCAAACTCGACTTGACCAGCTAAACTTGATTGATGAGAAGAGGCTTACGACTGTCTGTCATGGCCAGATATACCAAAAACGTATGATCAAAGCTTTTAACAAGAAGGTCAAACATCATGTATATTGGGTTGGTGACTTGGTAATCAAGCGTATCATATTACCACAAGGTAATCCCAGGGGAAAATGGACTCTTACATACGAAGGACCATTTGTGATCAAGAGCATATTTTCTGGTGGGGCAATGATCTTAACCACTATGGACAGTGAGGATATTCCACACCCTGTAAAGGAGGACATAGTTAAAAGATACTGTTGTACCCCAAAATTTGCCCTCCCATATTCTTCAAAATTTGCCAAGTCAAAGCTTCAAAATCTCCCCAAGGGTTGCACAGTTCAAGGGCCTCCTAACAGTCAAAATTAGGGTTTTGGTTCAGACAAAGAAAATGAAGTTTTCAAGGGTCCAATCAAGTCCCACATGCTTACAAACATGGTCAAGCATCCTCATGCCAAGTTTCAAGACTTTCAGCACAAAATTGCACAGTCAAAAACCCTAATTGCACTACAGTCAACTGTAGGGGCAAAATGGTCATCTGACAGTCAAAAGTTCAAATTTTTGGTCAACATCTCATTTTGAAGCCACAAACATCATTTGATCAATGCTTGATCATGATTCTCAAATCTTGGCTCAAAAATCATCAAGATGCAAAAGTTTCCATATTTGGACAGTTGAAAAAGTCAACTGTAAATTGACCAGGGCATAACTTTCACATGGATTATCAGAAAAATTCCATCCAAAGCTCATTTTGAAGATGAAGACATCTCGTACAACTCCTCTTCACACTTCAAGTCCAATAAATGCTCTCACAAAAAGTTATCAATTTCAACATTATAGGTCATTTTCAAAAGTCAACAAAAAGGGACTTTAAGTCAAAGGCCATAACTTGAGATTGGTAAATCAAAATGACATGGGACCAAAGACATTGGTTATAGGATTCAAAGGCCTTTCCAAAATTCCAAAGAACATGAACAAAGCTTAAAAATTGAGCAAGTTATGCCTTGTGGAAGTTGGGAAATTTTTGGATATTTTGAAAAGTCAACATTGCTTCAAATGTCTTAAAAATGCTAATGGGCCTCTTTTTCTTCCACAATTCATCATCCAAGGCATGTGCACGACCATTTGGCCCAAAGAGAAGTTTTTTATCATTTTTATTTATTTATTTGGATTTTTAATTATTAATAATTCATTTAATTAAAATAAATAGGTGAAAAATACTAAACCTAATGTTTTAAATCTTTTTGTGCATGGAATAGGCTTAAGATTTCGTGCACAATCAGATATAGAAAGAATCATGGTGATTGGATATGATTGGCATCAAAAGCATGTGAAAAAGATTGAAAACATTATGCATGAAAATCAAATCTTCCATACATCAATGTTTTGATTCTTTGGACAAAAAAACTAACCCTAATCATTCACATGTATATATTGATGCTAACCCTCGTGCCCATAACCTCCCAGCTGCGCCATACACCAAGAACCAAAGTTGAGTTTTTTTGTCAAAAATTGAAAATTTAAAGTGGTCTTAGAGGACGATTCAGAGGCCAATATCAATCCCAATAGCTTGCAAAAGTGTTACTGAAGCTAACTGAATAGTTTTCCATATCCCTAACATCAAGAATTGGTAATTCAAAGTCAAACTGTATCACTCTTTTTGCATAATCGTGCTTTGTTATTTAGGCCATATCCATGCATTTTTGTTCTTGATTTGTGTTAATTGGATGATTCTGAAACTAACCATGTGATTGAATTGAGTTTTTATGCATTGTATGAAGAATTGCCATGGACGATTATTAGGTTTTTTCAAGTTCTAATTTGGGCGTTTCCAAATACTGTAAAATTAGAGAATCTCAGTGCCATGTTTGGATTCAAGAAGCTTGGACGATCTGAATAGAACCCTCGCGCCTAATTTATACTCCAAGACGGCCTAATCGCTATTACTGGAAAACGCATATTTTGGGGGGGTTTAAAACCCCCGCTAACCCTTTTATATTTTCAGGAAAAACGCATTAAGGAAGAAGATGATGAAGTGTAAGGCGTTGGTTGGTCCATTTGAAATTTCGCACGGAAACAGGCACTAACTTTTGTTTTATTTTATAATGTTTGTTGTTTATATAATATACAAAGAGACAAAGCAGCGTGGTTGGCAAGCATATGCGTTGGTAATCTCCAGGACCTGGGTTCGAGCCCCAGGTCCCCCTCCCATTCCATATTATTTTTCTAATTGTGTATGTGTGTAGCTTACTCCCAGAATTCCACCATACTCTCCACATCCAGGCCTTCCACGTGCTGGCTGAGATCAATCAAAAGGGCATAACTTGAAGAACATCATGGGCCTTAGCCAACCATGCATATGGGAACGTGGAAAAGTCAAATAAGGCCTTAAAAACCTTGGGCCAGCAATGCTAACAAAACCTCCAAATGGGGACAGACCCCCCATGGTTTGAATTTTCATTCTTTTCTTTATTTTATTTATTTCAATTATTGTTTTTTTTTAATTAATTCCTTTAATTTAATATTTTCATAAAAAACATAAAAACAATATAAAATCAGAAAAAGACAAAAATAAGTATTTTTATTTAATGTTATTTTTTGTAAATAAATATCATTAATTGATTTTAGTTTTTAATTTAGGTTTAAATCTTAATGTTTTTCTAATAAACTTAAAATTTGTAGAATTAGGGTTTTTAATCAATTTTTATCCTTTTTCTTTTCTTTTCACTAATAATTAATTATTTATTTTTGTAAATCAAATTGCTTTAATTAATTAGGTTAATTTAGGTTTAATTTTAACATGTTTTCTTAATAAACTAAAAAAACAACTAGAATTAGGGTTAATATTTTCTTTCATTTAATTATTCTCATTAAAATCATAAGTACCAAAAAATCTCAAAAAAACAATTTCTTTTTCATTTTAATTTAATTAATTTAATAATATAATTTAATTTCATTAAAAAGGGTCCAACGCCCTCGCTTTCAATTTTAATTCATATTCGCGCATTTTATATTTATGTACTTCTCCCAAAGCCGTGTAATATTTATCTTTCGCACTTTACTTTACTTATTTACTTTCTGTCAAATCGGGTCCTGGAAATTTTGGCGATGTGGACCCGCGCCTTTGTAATAGTTTAGAACTTTACATTTCTCGCAACTTTTTAATTGTTAAATAAATGCATGCAAGAATGAATGGCCTAAAATAAAAACAAACGCATATATCACTTTGACATGAACAAGATAAAATAACTGAACATGACACACAAATCACACATCACCCCTAGGGTACGCCTCACTGTTGCCTTGCCTCGAAAAGTGATCGTCGAGTAGAGGATGTCTTAGTAAGTCCTCATGATCCGGGAACCTGGCATGAGGGTAGCTTCTAAGGTGTCTTCCCATTGCTCTGGTGATCACCATGTCCCGAACCTCGAATTGACCCGAACACCTCCAACGGTGGTGCTACCTACCTCTCAATGGTGGGATGGCACTACTTTAAAGGAAATTTACACAGACGAATTCCTTAGGGTAGGTAGGTTCTCGTAGATACTTGCTCTAATTTCAAAACAAATCAAAAATACTTTTCACACCGACACCTTTCAAAAGCTTTCGAAAGCAACTTTTCAAACACTCTTGAGGACTGATACAAGAGTCGAACTGAAATTTTCAAAGAAACTTTTTAAAACCCACAGTTGAAAAGCAAACAAACAATTTTGAAAACACAAATGAGCAAGTATCTAAGAGCCCATGGATAACCATGGATAGAAAGGGTGCTAACACCTTCCCTTTCTATAACCTACCTCCCGAACCGAGAGAAATCTCTTTAAGGAATTTTTCTGTGCTTTTGTCCTTTCCATTTGGAGAAAATAAAAGACGGTGGCGACTCTTGCTTCTGCAACATTTCGCGAACCAGCGTTAAACAGTCAGTTCCAGATCCACCGATCACAGATACTATGCATCACCAAAGACCCGTTAGGTCTACTGGCCTAGGCAAAAATTATGGCATCCTGGCAAACCAAAAGAGTTCGGACAAAAATTAGGGATAAAATACAAAAAAAAAATTGTACACCCGGCAAGTCGAAAACCTAAAAAGGCGACTTGGGCAAAAAAGGGGTATCTCGGTGGACTGAAAACCCGAAAGGGCGGTCCAGGCAAAAGTTAAGGATTCAAAGTGTATGACTATGTCCCGTTAGATTACCTTACAACCAATCTCCATCATCAATCGTCAAACTCAAACGGTACTAATCAATCCAATCAGCTTCGTACAAAGAGGAAAATAGACGAGACACTCAGAGACATGAAGGCTATAGAAGATTGGGAACCCCATGGGATTATTTCACATAGTTTCTTTTTCCTTTATATCAATTTTCATTTTTTTACGACGATATTCTCTTACTAGGATGTTCGTCTCTTTGTACAAACACTTATTCAAGTTAATACAAAGATACTCCTTTGAAAGTGAAAAAACTATTTGTTTCCTCTTCTAATGTTCTTTTTTTGTTTACGAAAACGTTCAGCATTTATTTTTTGAGCATATGCATTTAAATGTAATTACTGTTCATAAATGAACTCGTAAAAAAGGGAAACTAAACCAGAAAGACAATTACTAATGACTTTAAGAAATAGGACAACATTTTTGGGCCATTACACGAAATCCTCGCAGGTACTTTCTCCAGCAGAGGCAGAAGCACAAACATCCTATTACATGATCTTTTTCATATCTCTGAGGGGACGAAACTTCCAGTTTCCACCTCAAAGATTCCCCAGCAAAAGTCATTCAGTTTCTCAGGATTTCTCAGCAGGATTTCACAAGGCTTACAAGCAACACACGGCGTTTCTCTTCCCCGACAGAGTTTATTTCTCTGGTTATGGAAATCCATCCATCAACACTACAACTTCAAACAGAACATGAAGACTTACATTCCTCATCCTCAGCAGCAGACAAGGATTTATTTTCCCCAATCTAAACAACATAGTCGTAGAACAGCTTACATGCGTGTACATCGCATCAATACATCATAAGCATTGTTGGAACCAATGAATATATCACAATCTCATTGCACTATGCATTTCATACATCATAGAATTACATACAACTAATCCTTCACCTTTTTTAGGAAAGATCAAACCAACATAAAGTTATTGCCAACAGACTAGGCAAATATCTATGAACAAATCAATTGTAGATTCCCGAAACAAGCGGGGGTGATTATCTACATGACAAATACTCCTTTCAAACTTTTGTTGGTTCAGTTTAAATATCTCAATGGTTTATCCTGATTCTTTCTCACAGACATTTTTCTTGGTTCAGATAAATCGCTCCAAGATTTATTTTGATTCTTACCCAAGACCTCTTTTGGTTCAGTTCAAACCTCTCAACGGTTTATACGAATTCTTTCCAAATAAGACACTTTCTCTGGTTCAGATAAGTCTCTCAAAGATTTATCCTGATTATTTTCAAGACTTCTACTGCTTCAGTTTAAATCTCTCAACGGTTTATCCTGATTCTTTCCCGCAGACATCTTTCTTGGTTCAGATAAATCGCTCCAAGATTTATTTTGATTCTTAACCAGGACCTATTTTGGTTCAGTTCAAACCTCTCAACGGTTTATACTGATTCTTTCCAAATAAGATACTTTCTCTGGTTCAGATAAGTCACTCCAAGACTTATCCTGATTCTTCTCTAGACTCATGCTGGTTCAATTTAAATCTCTCAACGGTTCATCCTGATCCTTTCCCACTGACATCATTTCTCTGGTTCAGATAAGTCGCTCCAAGATTTATTCTGATTCTTTCCATTTGAAGAGAATTCGAGACCTATACTTATTCAGTTTAAATCTCAACTGTTTATCCTGATTCTTTCTGGTAGACATTTCTTCTGGTTCAGATAAGTCGCTCCAAGATTTATCCTGATTCTTCCCAGCTAAAGATTATTCAAGACTTCTCCTAGGTTCATTTTTAAATCAACCAAAGGTTCTTGCTGATTCTTTCCCCAGTTAAAGTCAAGTTTAGACTTAGTCAGTTGTACCCCAAAATTTTCCCTCCCATATTTCACAAGACATTGCAAGAATAATCTCCAAGTTGCTCAAGATTGCTCAAGGGTTGGACAGTTAAATCATCTCCTAAGGCAGTCAATCTCAAACTAGGGTTTTGTGTTGCATCAAGGTACTTGCCTCCAAATGACCTCAAGTTCTCCCCAATGTCCTAATATGTTCTCAAGTTCATCCATGTCAAATTTCAAGCCTTGCAAAAGAAGTTTGGTCAGTCAATTGCTCAAGAGGTCCAAAAATCGACTATGCTAGGGCAAAAGTCAACTGTGACCTATGAATAGTCAAACCTCAAGATTTGTTGTCAACATTCCCATTTTTAAGGATAATTCATCATTTGATCAAGGGTTGATCATGATTCATAAAGGATTGCTCAAGATTCATCAAGATTCAAAAGATGCTAAATTAGGGTTTTGTAGGAAAAGTCAACTCAACTTTGACCAAGCATAACTTTCTCATAATTTATGATAAATGACCCATCCAAAGCTCATTTTGAAGAGGATGAAAAATCCTACAATCCATCTTCACACCTAAAGATCAAGAAATGCACTCACAAGAAGTTACAAATTTGGACATTATAGGTCATTTTTGGAATTCAACAAAAACACATTTTTTTACAAAGCTTATAACTTGAGCATGTAATATCAAAATGAGATGAGACCAAAAGGGTTGGTTATAGGACACATCAAGGTTTCTAAAAAGTCCAAGAATACCTCCAAAAGTTCAAAATTGAAGAAGTTATGCATTGTTGAAGTTTGGCATTTTTCCAAAATTGCCAAAAGTCAACTATCCCTAAAACTTCAAATTTTGTCAAATGGGCCCACTTTTTTCCACTTGATTTAATCTTGTCACACTACACACGCGTCCTAGCTTCAGCCTCATATCCATTTATTAATTTTTCTATTTTATTTGATTTTTATTGAATTAATTCATTTTAAATCAATTTAAATCCAAATAAAATATAAATATTGATAACTTGGTATCTTTTTGATTGATACAGGCCTTAATTGTCATCATGGACATGATCAAATTCGAATCAAGCCATATCATGAACAAAATATTGGATTTGGAATGAAATTGGAAGCTTTTTAATGGAGGATCATATCATATCTCCAAGCATTGATTTACAAAGATTCAAGCCCAAATTTTTAACCTAATGCATTGCCTTATACTTATACAGGCTAAAGAGGCACGAATTAGAACCTAGAGGCTGCATAAACACAAAAGCAAAACTTGAAAAAAACATGAAAAAAGCTTGAATCTGAAAACGTGCTTAGAGGCAGTTTCAGCATAAAATCTCCACGCTATTCAATTGCTTGACATCCATTGAGTGAGAAGGAATCAAAAGCAAGATATCTCCCTCCCTGAATCGTGTTGTAAGTCACCTGAAAAACGCCCCTGTACTCGAAATCGTATTCTCTTATTCTGGCATTTTCTTGATAAAACATTGGCATATTCATGATTCTTGAATGATTTCTAAGCTTTCTACATTATTCAATTGTATTTTTATAGCCTGTAATCCCATACCCGGACCTAGGGTTTTGGAAGCTTGTTTTTGGGTGTTTTCTCTACAGTTGAAATCAAGGCCATTAATATACATGGACGTGTTCAGGAGGAAGAGACGAGCATGGTTGTGGCTTTAGTTTGGATTTCCATGGCCTAGAACTGGTTTTAGGATGAACCTATGGATTTAGCTGCGGATAAAAATCCGCAGGTAAATAACCAGGTTTTCAATGAGGAAGACGATGACGCGTCCCCCTCCCATTGGATAATTCAAAAATTCGCCCTTTTTATTTTTTTTGTTCAGGCATATGAATTTGTTTCTAATATATTAATTGTTGTGTATTCCACTAACAAAAGAAGTGCAGTGGTTGAGTGGTAGTGGCAAACGTGCAAAATCCAATGGGACCTGGGTTCCAATCCCAGGTCCCCCAATTGCTTGTTATTGTTTTTTAACAGATATTCTAGTACAAACTCAAGCGCGTGGACTACCATATACCATCATCCAATCATCTGCCAGATGGCCTCCAGGCCAAATCTGATGGTCAGGAATGAATGTCCATCATGCTCTCAAGTCAACCAGCGCATAGAGAATCTGGGAATGTCAATACAGGCTTGCACGTTCGGGCCTCAAAAATGCTGATCTCACTCCCTTTCCAGGCCCGGCACCACCCTTGGTTATTTCTTTTTTTTCCTCCTTTCTTTTATTTAATTATTTGATTTATTAATTATTTTTATTACCACTAACCAATTAATTTTTTTTCCTCATAAAATCAAAAACACAAAAATATATTTTATTTATTAAAATTATATTCATTACTTTATTTTTGTAAATAAATTAATTCAATTAATTTATTTTAATTAGGTTTAACTTTTAATATTTTTGCAATATTTAAAATTAATGTAGAAAATTAAGTTTTATTAACTTTAATCAATTTTATTTTTATTTCTTTAAATACCCAAAAATCCAAAAATATTTTAATTAATTAATTAATTTAATTATTAACTTAGATCTAACTTCCATTAATTCAAAAATAAACAAAAAATGCTTTCTTTCAAAAAAGGGTCAAAACCCTAAAAAATGCGCCCAATTTAATTTTCTCGCACGCGATCCATTTATGATATTGATGTAATTGTTTCCGGAATGTAATAACTTTAAATAGGACTTTAAATTATTTATCGCTTTATTTATTTTCCACATTTTAAATTTCAAGGGTTGTTTTTGGCGATGTAAATACCCGATGCCTTGTAATAGTTAGATTTAATTTCCGCAATTTAATTTCCGCAAAATATTAACTGTTAGATGTTTGGATAATAGGGAATGCATGACAAGATCAAATCTTTAACCTAAAATCAACATAGCTCACCCATGACATGTACAAAGATAAAATTAACCGAAATAACACACTCACACATGCACACTCTTAGGGTACACCTCACTTGGTTGCCTTCGAACGTGGTCATTGAGTATAGGAAATTTTAGAGGTCGCTCTCTTGTCCAAAGATCATAGTTGCCTCGAAACGGTTGCCTCGGAAAAATGATCTAAGACATTAGGGTTACCGCTAAGGCGTCCTAACATTGCTTTAGTGACCACATGTCCCTTAATCGAATTGACCCTTAAACTCCAACGACGGTGCTACCTACTCATTAATAGTGGGATAGCATTGTCTAAAGGACATTAGCACAGATTGATTCCTTTTTCGAGTAGGTAGATGGTTCTAAGGTACTTGCTCCTTCAAAACAAAACAAAACTTTTCGCACTTACACCTTTTCAAACGAAAACTTCTTCAAACCCACAACAAAAAGAAAATCAATTTTGAAAACACTTTGAGCAAGTACCTAAGAGCCCGTGGATAAACACGGATAGAAAGGGTGCTAACACCTTCCCTTTCTATAATCTACCCCCCGGACCCGGGAAACATCTCGAAAAAAGGAATTTTTCTGTGCTTTTTTCCTTTCCTTGTTGGATAAAATAAAAGTCGGTGGCGAATCTTGCTTACCGCGACATTTTGCAAAAACAAACGTAAAATGCAAACCAGCATTCCAAAAACAGTCAGTTCTTCCCACCGTATCACAGAACTGGCGACTCTGCTGGGGATACTCTATAAGTGAGGCGTACCTTAGGATTAGATCATTGTGTTTTCAATTGCTTGCTTTGTATGCTTTATATTTGTGGGCTTGTATCGGAGTTTCTATAGATCCTAACCCGGATCTGGGGGATACCCTTTAGGTAAGTAGCAATAAACTGTGAGGGAACTGTATGGCGTAGACCGATACGGTTGGAGCAGTAGCTATGTTTGTGTGGCACTTTAGATTGTACCGATATCCCTTGTGTTGGAACGAGGAGAATATGGGTCATCTAAGGGGTCATTAAGCACCAACTGACCTTAGAACCTTTAAATTGACCAACTTGGCCATAGAACAGTAGCAGTATGCTACACTCATTGAGACTAAACTCTCGCGATGATTCCGACCGCAAGAAAAGGTTGCTAAACTGGAATTATGACCGATTGAGGGTAGTCAGTGATATTGAGATCCTCTAGAACCCGGTTACTATTTTTAGGACAGGTTTGAACCAACTGAACTGAAAGAGGGTAGTACCTAAGCTCCTTGCCAGCCTGAAATCTAAGGGCTCTCTGTGTGACTTGTGTGCCTTTCCCATGTTTGCTGTTTGTGGATACTTGTGGTGTGCTTACTATCATGACATCATGACATCATAACATTGCATACATCTTGCATAGGACTAACCTATTTCAAAGACAGGATGGATTCATCTGTGTTCTGTTTTGTAGGTCATTATGATGCCCATGCATAGGAATACCATCCGGATCAACTTTGTTCAGGTTCCCACCTTGCTTAAAGATCTGATTGCAAAGATTCCTGATACTACTTCCTTCCTCAGGAGACATGGTTATCTTCTCAGTTTGGTCACCTCCAAATTGGAAGAGCAGATGATGAGTGTCCTAGTCCAGTTCTATGATCCATTGTATCATTGCTTCACTTTTCAAGACTATCAGCTGGTTCCCACCCTAGAAGAGTTCTTTGAGTTGCTCGGTATCTCTGTTCTGGAACAGACCCCATTTACTGGTTGGGAGAAGACCCTTAGGCCCGAAGAGATTGTTGCAGCCCTTCATATGACCAAGGAAGAGGTAATGGCTAATTGGGAGACTAGAAGTGGAGCAAAAGGCTTTCTGACTAAGTTCTTGGTTGGTAAGGATA
The DNA here is from genome assembly GCA_948472305.1 of Vicia faba. NCBI lineage: Eukaryota > Viridiplantae > Streptophyta > Magnoliopsida > Fabales > Fabaceae > Vicia > Vicia faba. The sequence goes on along the minus strand of OX451735.1, from coordinate 1,312,741,373 downwards.
ACTACTTCTGGGATAGTCTAGACTTCAAGGCATTCGAGGATATTCTGGCTCTTCTGATATATGGCTTAGTATTGTTTCCGAACTCTGACTCCTTTGTTGATGTTAATGCGGTAAAGATCTTCATCTCTCGGAATCCGGTGCCCACTCTCTTGGGTGACATTCTTCATCAGCTCTATGCTCGTACTGCCCCAAAGTGGGGAACCTTGATGTGCTGTGCTCCGTTATTGGCGAGGTGGTTTATTTCGCACCTTCCCAAGTCAGTGCTGAAGAACAAAGAAGGCATGGGTTGGGCCTATAGGGTTATGTCTCTCTCGCATAATGACATTATCTAGACTCTCAAGGGTATGGACGAGGTGACTATCATCGATCGTTGTGGGGAGTACCCTAATGTTCCGCTGATAGGAACCCATGGAGGAATTTCTTATAATCCGTGCTTAGCCTTACGTCAGTTTGGGTGTGCCAGAAGAGAAAGACCTCATGAGCTGCTAATGCCTCATATCATATTTGATTTTCAAGGGGATGGAGACGAGCTACGCCGCAGATTCATAAGGGCTTGGGATAGAGTTCACCAATCTGATCCACATGAGCTAGGCCCTAAGACTTCACTTCCAATGGAGCCATATCTCAGATGGGTTCGCATCCGTGCCCAAAATCTAGGTATGCCATATGAAGCTGTCCGGCCTATCATTATTGAGGTTGCTAATGAAGAAGGGGTTCTGCCAACCATCATCCATCCTCATATACCCACTGAAACTAGGGCACTGAAAAGGTCTTGGATGCAACTGAGGGAAGAACGGGATTCTTATCGAGAGAAGTTTAACGAGCAAGAGCAGAAGATCCAGAAGTTGACGAGGCAGTTGGAGAACGAGCAGATTCTCAATGATTATGTTCGCACCGACAAGAAGAGGACATGGGAGAATTGATTGTCCTTTGATGATTTCCTTTCCAGTTTTCATTTACTTTTCAGTATTTCATTTCTTGTAACGCCTGAGGGCAATCTGTTGAACAATTTGAATTTTAAAGTTTATCTAATAAAGTGTGTTTCCTTTCTGGTTTACAAATTTGAATCTCCCGATTGTCTTTGAAATCATGTCATACACATTGCATCCCATGCACTTCATAAACAGGTACGCATTACAGGTCTCTTATCTTCTTCGCTGTTTATTTAAGCATTCATCATGTCTGCTGAACCTTCAACTGAGCAAGCCATCAAGGCTCTCCAGGCCCAGAATGCCCAATTTCAAGAGTTGTTCATGAATCTAGCTAAGGGTCAACAAGATCTGAAGATCCTGATTCTGAAAGAGAAGAAGAAGAAGAAGAAGAGGACAATCTTGTTCAACACTGGTCACAGGTTTGGGAACAGGCTGCAGAATGAATTTGATTTGACCACCTCATTTGGAGGAAAAGATAATCAAGAAGAAAGGAGGGCTCTTAGCCATGTGGTCTCCGACAATGAGACGGACTTCGACGAAGAACAGTATCCTCCGGCTGAGGATATATACAAGCAACTAGAAGACCGGCTGAGTGCTATGGAATTTCAGAAGGTGTCTGGTCTAGACTTTGGTGATCTAGGTCTATCATCTGGGGTGGTGATTCCCCACAAGTTCAAGGAACCAGCCTTTGCTAAGTATGACGGAGTTTCTTATCCGAAGCTGCACCTCCAGTCATATGTGAGGAAGATTCAGCAGTACACTGCTGATAAGAACCTATGGATCCATTTCTTTTAAGACAGTCTCTCAGGGACTCAGCTTGAGTGGTTCTACCAGTTGGACGGAGCCAGTATTCGCAGTTGGGAAGATTTGGCTACTGCTTTCTACAGGCAGTACCAGTACAACTCTGACCTTGCTCCCACGAGTACCTAACTCCAGGGTATGTCAATGGGAACGGGTGAAGGATTCAAAGATTATGCTCAGAAGTGGAGGGACCTCGCCGGAAGAGTACAACCACCCTTGGCTGATCGGGAACTTGTGGATATGTTTTTGGGGACCCTGTCTGGTCCATTTTTCAACCACCTGATTGGAAGCTCTTTGTCTGGGTTTACAAAGCTAATTTTGACCGGTGAGATGATTGAGGCTGGTATTAAGGTTGGGAAGATACAGAAGGGTGCCTCGTCAAGCACCGAGAAGAAGCCATTTAAGAAAGAGTCCAGTGTTGTTTACGGTTCGAAAAGCCAGAGTAGACCTGAACGCCGCCAAGCTATCAATGCGGTGGTTATTCCAAAACCTGCTGGTGTTCCTCAGTACAACAATCAACAAAAGGACGAGAGACCTCGAAGGAAATTCACTCGTCTCAGCATGACGTTATCTCAGATTCTGCCACAGTTGCTGAAGACCAATCTGGTGATTCCAAAGGAAGCCCCAAAGAACCCAAACACAACGTCACCGAGGTATAACCCTAATGCCCGATGTGCTTATCACTCTGATAGCCCGGGGCATAATACATATGATTGTTGGACTTTTAAGAATAAGGTACAGGACTTAATTGATGCGAAGGAGATTGAGTTCGAGGCGCCCGAAAGACCTAATGTTGTGACTGCTCCTATGCCCAAGCATGGAGTAAATGCTATTGATGAAGACTCGTTTGTGGTTTCTGTGAATGACATTGTTACCCCTTTTATGACTGTGAAGAAGAACATTTTGCTAGTCCTTTTATTTCCGGGCTGTAACGAAGGTTGCCGTATGTGTTTTATTCTGCCAACCGGTTTCCATCTTTTGAAGTCAGGTGTCCAACGCCTGATGGATAGTAAAGATATTCTGTTTGAGAAAACTGCTATTCCTCTAGTCCATACTGAAGAAGTTGCCATCATTACCATCTTCGACAATTCTTCCAAGACTCCCTCGAGGAAGCCTGTTAGAATTACATCTGTTCCAAGAACCGCACCATTGATCATCACTGTTTTGGGGCCCATCCCATATACCTCTGATAAAGCTGTCCCTTGGCATTATGGGGCCGATGTTTATTTTCATGGAGTTAAGCAAGAGTTGGATGCTGATACTGACATCAGCAATATTGTTGGACCTGCTAAAGTCACCCGCAGCGGGAGACTTTTCTCACCTGATATCTCTCCACCAACTGCCCGAAAACCTGTTGTTATTACACCTGCCAGTGTACCTGCTACTATTCCAGTTCAAGTTCCTATTCTTACCCCTGTCGCCGAGTCCTCTGACGCCCGGGTCAAAGGGACCACCAGTGAGCCTACCCAGACGGAGGCGCCGAAAACGATTACTGTTGAAGCTTCTAAACAAGAGATGGAAGAAATTCTGGAAATTATCAAAAAGAGTGACTAAAATGTAGTTGAACAGCTGGGGAAAACCCCGTCCAAGATTTCTATGGTGTCACTGTTGCTATGCTCAGAAGCCCATGCTAAGGCTCTGATTACCTTATTGAAGACTGCCCACGTGCCACAAGAGACATCAGCTGATCAATTTACCGATTGTGTGGCCAATTTGACTGCTGATAATGGGTTGGGTTTCTCTGACACCGACTTGACTGCTAAAGGGAAGAATCACAACGATGCCCTGCATGTCTCCATTGAATGCAGGGGCACTACTCTTGCTCATGTATTTGTGGATACTGGTTCCTCATTGAACGTTTTACCAAAGAAAGCTCTAGTCCGGTTGGACTATGAAGGTTTGGAGTTGAAACCAAGTTACATTGTTGTTAGGGCCTTTGATGGGTCTAAGAGGATGGTGCACGGAGAAGTTGATATCTCGATTAAGGTTGGTTCTCAGGTTTTCAATTCTACATTCTATGTGATGGATATTCATCCATCTTATTCTTGTTTCCTGGGTCGTCCATGGATTCACAAAGCTGGGGCCGTAACCTCACCGCTCCACCAGAAGCTGAAGTACCTGATCAAGGGAAAGACTGTGACAGTACAAGGAGAGGAAGAGTACATGGTTAGCCACCTCAATTCTTTCTGATATGTAGAGATGGATGGGGAGTTCATTGAGACCCCATTTCAGCATTTTGAAGAGGTTCCCCAGACACTGGCATCAGCTGAGACTGTTGTTGAAGATTCTCCTATAAAGATGGCTTCCCTCAAGGATGCTCGGGCTGTTGTTGAGAAAGGTGGGTGTGCACAGTGGGGCCAACTCCCTGATTTTACACGGAAGACTAACAAGTTTGATTTGGGTTTCACTGCAGAAGCTCAAAGGGCTGTTCGGAACGCACGAATCGGAAGACCTCCCGTGTTTATCAGCAACTCGGGAGTAAATGCCATTGATGATGATGTTGAAGAGTCTGAGTTCGACAATTGGATCTATCCTACGACCGACGGTGGACCAAGCAACTGGACAGCAAAGGACTTCATCCCTATTACTTTTGTTACCAAGTAATGAAACTTTTGTTTTGAATTTGTAACAAATAATGTTTTAAACTTTATGGCCCGACGTATCACCCGGGGAACCGTGGCTTCATTTGTGAGGGCTTTATGTGTGTCATTTTCATATATCATTAATAAAAGCATTGGACGTTTCTTGCATTTCAAATCTTGTGCTCCTTGTTTTTCTTTATTTTATATTACAAAATAGCTATTTTACACACACTCACATATACAGGTCCACATCCACTCTGGATCTCACTGGTAACGACTCTGCTACTGCCAGTTATGACTTTGAAAATCCGATCAACTTAGCCGAAGACGAAGGTGAAGATGATTGCGAAGTGCATGGTGAACTTGCTAGACTGCTACTCCAGGAAGAGAGGCTTATACAGCCATATGAAGAGCCATTGGAATCAGTGAATCTGGGTACAGAGGTAGACAAGAAAGAAGTCAAGATCAGTGCCAATTTGGAGCCTACTGTGAAGAAACGATTGATTCAGATGCTTTGTGACTACGTTGAAATCTTCGTCTGGTCTTATGAAGATATGCCTGGGTTGGATACCGATATTGTGGTTCATCGCCTACCTACCAAAGAAGACTATCCTCCAGTGAAACAGAAGGTCCGCCGAATGCGCCCAGAGATGTCCGAGAAAATCAAGGTTGAGGTTATGAAACAGTTTGACGCCGGTTTTCTAGCATTTTCTTCTTACCCCCAGTGGGTGGCTGTGATCGGTGGAAATAGAACTGACTGTTTTTTTTAAGCTGGTTCGCGAAATGTTGCGGTAAGCAAGAGTCGCCACCGTCTTTTATGTTCTCCGACAAGGAAAGGACAAAAGCACAGCAAAATTCCTTTTCGAGATGTTTCTCGGTTCGGGAGGTAGATTATAGAAAGGGAAGGTGTTAGAACCCTTTCTATCAGTGGTTATCCACGGGCTCTTAGGTACTTGCTCACTATGTTTTCAAAAATTGTTTGCTTTTCAAGTGTATGTGGGTTTAGGAAAAAGTTTCGTTCGAAAAATTTCTAGGTAACTCTTGTATCTGTCCTCAAGAGTGTATGAAATATTTGTTTGAAAACCTTTTGAAAGTGTATGTGCGAAAATTGGTTTTGTTTGTTTGAAAGAGCAAGTACCCAGGAGAAATATACCTACTCTAAGGAATTAGGCTGTGTAAGAGTCCTTTCGATAGTACTATCCCACTATTGAGAAGTAGGTAGCACCGTCGTTGGAGTTATTCGGGTCAATTCGATTATTAGGGACATGTGTGGTCACCAAAGCAATAGTAGGACACCTTAGCGGTAACCCTAATGTCCTAGATCCTTTTTATCCGAGGCAACCGTTTCGAGGCAACTGGATCTTTAGACAGGAGGGCGACCTCTAAAACACCCTATACTTGACGACCACGTCGAGGCAACGAGTGAGGCGTACCCTAGTAGTGGCATGTGCATGTGTGTTGTTTCAGTTTATGTTTATCTTTGAACATGCATTTGTGAGCTACGGATTGATTTTATTTGTCATACAAGTCTTTCATGCATTTTTAACAGTTAAGAGTGCGGAAAATAAAGTGCGGAAAGGTAAATCTACGCTATTACAAGGCACGGGTCTATACATCGCCAAAAACAAAACCCGTTTGGAAAATAAATGCGAGAAAGGTAAAGAAAGCGATAAAATCCTAATTAACTATTACATCCTCGGAAACAGATACATAAATAATGACCAAAAGGAATTAAAGCGCGAAAGAAGTTAAATCGGGAACGTCTTAGGGTTTTGACCCTTCTTGAGAAAGAATAGAATTTGTCCCTTTTTTGCAATTAGTGAAATATTAAACCTAATAACTAATTAATTAATTAATTAAAGAAAAAGTATTTTTTTTTTGTGTTTTTTATGTTTTAATGAAAATAAAATAAAAGGAATTAAAAAGTTAATAAACAAAACCTTAATTCTAAGCTAATTTTATTTATTGTAAAAAAGAAATTAAAATTACCTAATTAAACTAAATCAATTTATTAGTATTTTATTTACAAAAAATAATTAAATGAAATTAATAAATAATAATAATAATTTTAAGAAAATATTGTTTTCTGAATTAGTTATAAAAATAATTATTTTTTAGTTAGATAATAATAATAGTAATTAATAATAATAATTAGTAAAGATAATAAAAAAAGAATGAACAAAAAAGAATAAACCAGGGGTGCTGGGCCAGCTTGGAGGTGAGTTTGGCAATTCAGGCCCATCAAATTGTAAGCCACGTTTGACTTTCTGGAAATTATCTACGCGTGCTTTGACTAGAAAACATGGTATCCATCATCTTTTGTCCTTTGGATCTGCCTTGAAGACACTTGGCGTTAGGATGAATGAGGAGCATGGTGGACAATATTCAACAGCCTGCATGTGAATGCGTTAGGAAAAATAGAAACAAGGGATTTGGGTGGACCTGGGGATCGAACCCAGGTCCCAATGCTTGCCAGACAGATCACCAACCACTAAGCCATGCGCCTGCATTTATCAACATAATGGATAATGAAAATAATATATAAAAAGATCAATTATGCTGGAAATTGGAAAAAAGCGCGCGTTGGTTTGAAAGTTCCAACCATATGCTTCCACGTCCTTCGTCTCCTTCCTTATGCCTGCAAAAACAAATTAGTTAGCGGGGGTTTTTAACCCCGACAAAGTGGCACGAGGAAAAATAACGAATAGCCCTACAGGCTATATAAATTGGGCGCGATGGTAGCTTTGCGTTCGTCTCATCCTGACGGTTTCAACCATAGGCATTATGAAGCCTAATTTTGTCTGTACAGCAAAGCCCTATTTTGAAAGCTTCGAAACCCTAAATTTCATCAATGGTAGATTCTGATTCTATGCGTTTCAATGCAATTAACCTATGCCAAAAGATTCTTGTGGATTCAAGCAACACAAAACACACAAAAAATCACATTAAAGATGCATGAATTATGAGTTTCGATTATGAGAAAGAAAGCTAAACCGTGTGACTGTTTGTGGAGATTTCTTGAGCTTTAGGGCTTGTTTTTTATTGCAAAACGTATCTGGGGATCCCTGCAAGGTGTTAGAAACCACAAAAGCCCTTGAATTGGCCTGGAAGGTTGAATTCAGTTTTGAGTTTTTCTTTGAATTTTTTGAATATGGTTCTGGCTTTCTGTAGCAGTTTGCACGTTCCTGGCATTAGGGTTAGGTTCAGCATATATAGTATAATGGATTTAGGTTACAATCTTGGCCAAGAATCCATGGAATTATGGTTTACATATTTGATTTTCAATCAAATATTTTTGCATCTTTTTGATTGCCAAAACTTGCCAAAATTGGATATTCTTGTCTCTTTGATTGGCACACGAAATCTCCAGCTCATATTGGTCACATTTGCTTCATGAAAAGATTTGAAAACCATATCTTCATATTTTCCTACAATTAAATGAATTAAATGAATTAATAATCAATTAAAAATCCAAATAATTAATAAAAATAAGAAAATAATTCAATTTAATCTCAATGGGTCGTGCATAGGCCTTGGACAATGTTTCAAGAAGAAATTTGAGGCCCATTAGCAAAAATGAAGTGTTTTGAGCAAAGTTGACTTTTGCAAATTCACAAAAATTTCCCAACTTCTCCAAGGAATATCTTGCTCAATTTTGATCCTATGAACATGTTCTTGGACATTTTGGAAAGGTCTTGAAGTCCTCTAACCAATTCCTTTGGTCCCATGTCATTTAGATTTACCAATCTCAAGTTATGGTCCTTGACTTAAAGTGCCTTTTTGTTGACTTTTGAAATTGACCTATAATGTAGAAATTGATAACTTTTTGTGGGAGCATTTCTTGGACTTGGAATGTGAAGATGAGTTGTAGGAAATGTCATCCCCTTCAAAATGAGCATTGGATGGGATTTTTCTGATGAACCATGAAAAAGTTATGCCTTGGTCAAGTTATAGTTGACTTTTCAGCTGTCCAAAAATATCAACTTTTGCATCTTGATGATTTTTGAGCCATGCTTGTGGAATCATGATCAAGACTTGATCAAATGATGATTGTGTGCTCAAAATAAGATGTTGACCAAAAATTTTGACTTTTGACTGCCAATGACCATTTTACCCCTGTAGTTGATTGTGAACCAAATAGGGCTTTTGACTGTGCAATTTGATGTTGTGAGACTTGAGACTTGGCATGTAGATGCTTGACAATGTATATAGGCCTATATGACTTGATTGAGCCATTGAAAACCTCAACTTCCTTGAGAGAAACAAAACCCTAATTTTGACTGGCTTAGGAGGATGTTTGACTGTGCAACCCTTGAGAGATTTTGAACCATTTAAAGATTGATCTTGACAAATCTTGAAGAATATGGGAGGGAAAATTTTGGGGTACAACAGTTTCCCCTGTTCAATCTTCTTAGAACTGAGGATGTAGATTGGCTTGTGTGCCTTTCGTGATCCGAAGGTGGAAGATGATTGAACACTAGAGTGCCCAGAAATTTGCACTCGAATAGTAGAATATCAGTAATGTGATGTCGGGAATGGGCTTACAGATGCCATTTGGAGATATGATGGATGGGAGGATGGGCTTATAGATGCCATCTGAAGATGTGACAGAATCTTGTCGGGAATGGGCTTATAGATGCCATTTGGAGACTGTTGGTAGGTGGATGGGCTTATAGATGCCATCTGGAGATGTCGATCGCGTAAGAGATTCCTTAGCGAGAACTTGTATATTTGAGAAAGAAAGATAATTTCCTGGCCTGTTACAGGGGTTGATCTTCAAACTCCTCATGCAGATATGCCCTGGCTAGATACAGGTATCGAATCCACAATCAATCGCTCACAGATATGTCCTGGCTGGATACAGGTATCGAATCTGGAACTGGTCGTCTACAGATATGCCCTGGCTGGATACAGGTATCGAATCTGGAACTTCAAACTCTTCATGTAGATATGCCCTGGCTAGATACAGGTGTTGAATCCACAATCAATTACTCACAGATATTCCCTGGCTAGATACAGGTATCGAATCTGGAATTAGTCGTCTACAGATATGCCCTGGCTGGATACAGGTATCGAATCTCTAAACTCTTCATGCAGATATGCCCTGGCCGGATACAGGTATCGAATATATAATCAATCACTCACAGATATGCCCTGGCTAGATACAGGAATCGAATCTGGAATTGGTCGTCTACAGATATGCCCTAGCTGGATACAGGTATTAAATCTCTAAACTCTTCATGCTGATATGCCCTGGCTGGATACATGTATCGAATCTACAATCAATCACTTACAGATATGCCCTGGCTAGATACAGGAATCGAATCTGGAATTGGTCGTCTACAGATATGCCCTGGCTGGATACAGGAATCGAATCTCTAAACTCTTCATGCAGATATGCCTTGGCTAGATACATGTATTGAATCTATAATCAAATACTCACAAATATGCCCTAGATAGATACAAGAATCGAATCTGGAATTGGTCGTCTACAGATATGCCCTGGCTGGATACAGGTATCGAATCTCTAAACTCTTCATGCAGATATGCCCTAGCCGGATACAGGTGTTGAATCCACAATCAAATCACTCACAGATATGTCCTGGCTAGATACAGGAATTGAATCTGGAATTGGTCGTCTACAGATATGCCCTGGCTGGATACAGGTATCGAATCTCTAAACTCTTCATGCAGATATGCCTTGGCTGGATACAGGTATCGAATCTACAATCAATCACTCACAGATATGCCCTGGCTAGATACAGGAATCGAATCTGGAATTGGTCGTCTACAGATATGCCCTGGCTGGATACAGGTATCGAATCTCTAAACTCTTCATGCAGATATGCCCTGGCTGGATACAGGTATCGAATCTATAATCAATCACTCACAGATATGCCCTGGCTAGATACAGGAATCGAATCTGGAATTGGTCGTCTACAGATATGCCCTGGCTGGATACAGGTATCGAATCTACAAACAATCGCTCACAGATATGCCCTGGCTAGATACAGGAATCGAATCCGGAACTTCAAAAGGTCGCTTACAGACGTGCCCTGGCTGGATACAGGTATCGAATCTCTAAACTCTTCATGCAAATATGCCCTGGCTAGATACAGGTGTCGAATCCACAATCAAATTACTCACAGATATGCCCTGGCTAGATACAGGTGTCGAATCTGGAATTGTGAAAGTTGATGGTAATCATCTTTTGATTGACCTTTTCTTGAAAAGGCAAAACATTAGTTGTATGCAATGTCATGATGTATGAAATGCATGATGTCATGATGTTCTCAAAAATAAATGAGATCGTGTCGTATGCACTTCATCATGTATGTAAGCAGGATGTATGAAATGTGATATGTCTATGAATATATTTGTAGGAGAAGATGACCGGTAGGAGAAGACGTAAACCGGTAGGAGAAGATGACTCCGTTGGGGAATAAACTTGGCGAAGAGATTACTCTGCGGGGAATTACTCTTTGGGGAAGAGATACTTCGCTGAGGATTGATGATAACTCCGCTGGGGATTCTGTTGATAAGCTTTGTTGGAGGATTTGATGGACTCCGCTGGGGGATAGGAAGAACTTCGCCGAGGACGATCTTTCCGTGGTAATTAGCTAAGGATAACCCAGTTATAAGCTCTGGTGGGGAATAATCTTCTGAATAAAGCCGGGGAGAGATATGTACTCTGCAGGGGACAAGCTTCCAGAATCTACTAGGGATAAGCTTCCAGAATCTACTGGGGAGATTGATTCAACTTTCCTGGGGAAACTTTTTCAGACTGCATTGGGAAATGGCTCCACTGGGGTGTCTGTATTCCGCCGGGGAACAATCTTATATTTCTGTCGAGGAATATTAAGACTGTCGAGGATGCTTGCTGAGGATATTTGTATACTCCGCTGGAGAATATTGAGATCTTCTGGGGATATCCAACTTCCTTAGGGCTGACAGTAGCCTAACTCTGCTTGGGGAAAGTGTTGCTGACTTGCTAGGGATACTGTGCCTTTTTAGGGGCTGCTGGGAGACCAACTCTGCTCGGGGGAGAGTATTGCTGAATCTTGTCTTACTCTGCGAGGAGTGAAGGTATCTTGGTTACGTTCTTCAGCCGAACCTACCTTGGTACCTTGGTGGAAAGAGCAACTAGATAGCTTAGACAATTCATTATTGCCCCTGTTTCTGATGTCACCTGTAATTAGCCCTTTGTTTCGCATGCAAATATTTATGATTAGCAATTAATGTCAAATGCATATATCAAAAATTAACATTGGACTTTCTTTGCAAAACAAAACAGAAAAAGAAAAACAATTGGCAATTTGTCTGGAAAAGTGAATTTGTATTGATTTTTGAATTTGCCTGTAAATAGGCGTTTTTGTACAAGAGGCTGACGTCCTAGTAAGAGAATGCCGCCGAGCAAAATAGAGTTTATACAATTTTGTGAAAAGGAAAACAAAACAGCTATGTGGAAAATAATCCCACTGGGTTCCAACTCTGCTATCGCCTTTATGTCTTCAAGCGTCTCATCACTAGGCTGCTTAGTTGAAGATGAAGCTGATTGATCGATGCCGTCTAAGCGTGATAGTTGATACCGAATTCTGGACGCAAGGTGATCCAATGAGACATAGTATTATGCTTTATCCCTAACTTTTGCCTGGACCGCCCTTTCGGGTTTTCAGTCCACCGGGATACCCATTTTTGCCCAAGCCGCCTTTTCAGGTTTTCGACTTGTCGGGTGTACAGGTTTTTTTCATTTCATCCCTTACTTTTGCCAGAACCCTTTTGGTTCGCCGGGAAGCCCTTATTTTTGCCTAGGTGTGTCAACCTAGCGGGTCTTTAATCATGCGTAGTATTTTTTTACTATGTCTGCATTGGCGGGGTGAGGAAGGTCGTCACCATCCATGGTGGTTAGAATCATAGCTCCTCCTGAGAAGATATGTTTAACCACAAATGGCCCTTCGTACGTAGGGGTCCATTTGCCCCTGGGATCATTTTGAGGAAGAATGATGCGCTTGATTACCAGGTCTCCGACTTGATACTCTTGTCGTCTGACTTTCTTGTTAAATGCCCTGATCATCCGTTTTTGGTACGTTTGACCGTGACAAATAGTAGTGAGTCTTTTTTCGTCAATCAGATTTAATTGATCAAGTCGAGTCTGGATCCAGTCATCTTCGCTCAAACCAGCATCCTTCATTATCCGGAGAGAGGGTATTTGAACTTTGATAGGCAAGACTGCCTCCATGCCATAGACCAAGGAAAAGGGTGTTGCCCCTGTTAACGTTCGTGCTGAGGTACGGTATCCATGAAGAGCAAACGGTAACATATCGTGCCAATCTTTGTACATCACTGTCATCTTCTGCACAATCTTCTTAATATTCTTATTTGCCGCTTCGACAGCCCCATTCATCTTCGGCCGGTAAGGAGAAGAGTTGTGGTGTTGTATCTTGAATTGCTCGCAGATCTCAATGATCATCTTGTTGTTAAGATTGGTACCATTGTCCGTAATGATCCTTTCCGGGACACCGTAGCGACAGATCAGGTTATGCCGAATGAACCGTGCCACGACATTCTTGGTTATGGTAGCGTAGGAAGCTGTTTCAACCCACTTTGTAAAGTAATCGATCGCTACCAGGATGAAGCGATGCCCGTTGGATGTCGTAGGTTTGATCTCGCCGATCATATCAATTCCCCACATTGCAAAAGGCCAAGGTGCTGTCAAGACGTTCAGAGGAACTGGAGGAACGTGCACCTTATCAGCATAGATCTGGCGTTTGTGACACGTCCGAGAATGTTGGTAACAGTCGGCTTCCATTGTGGACCAGAAATATCATGCCCGAAGGATCTTCTTTGCCATGGTATGTCCACTGGAATGTGTTCCGAAGGTACCTTCATGTAGCTCTACCATGATCCTTTCTGCTTCAGTCTTATCCACACAACGCAGTAAGGTTGAATCATGGTTTCGTTTATAGAGAATGTTGTTCCTGAGGAAGAACTTTACCGCGAACCTTCTCAGAAACTTCTTGTCGTTAACAGATGCCCCCTCGGGGTATTCTTGAGCTTCAAGGTACCTTTTCACTTCATGATACCAAGGTTTTTCAGTTACCTCTTCAGCCTCAAGATCGCAGCAATGTGCAGGCTCATCCAACTTCCAGATAATGATCAGGGGAGCCTCGTTATCCCATTTGACTTTGAACATAGAAGACATCGTAGCTAACGCGTCTGCCAACTGATTCTATTCTCTTGGGAAGTGTTCAAAAGTTATCTCCTCGAAATGGGGGATCAATGTCAACACATACTCTTTGTAAGAAATAAGGTTCGGGTGTTTCGTATCCCACTCGCCTTTGATCTGACTGATCACTAGAGCGGAATCTCCGAAGACACTCAGAAACTTGATCCTTAGGTCAATCGCAGCTTGAAGACCCATGATGCATGCTTCATACTCTGCCATGTTGTTGGTGCAGTTGAAACATAGTCAGGCGGTAAGTGGAGTATGAGTGCCTTTTGGGGATATGATCACAGCGCCGATACCATTACCCAAAGCGTTTGAGGCTCTGTCAAAGTGCATAGACCATCGGGATCCTTCCTCAGGTCCTTCATCCGGTCTAGGTACTTCACAATCAGTCACTACCATGATATTCTCGTCTGGAAATTCAAAGTTCATAGATTGGTAGTCATCCACTGCCTGGTGTGCCAAATGGTCTGCCAATACACTTCCCTTGATTGCTTTTTGAGTCGTGTACTGGATGTCATGTTCCGTCAAGATCATCTGCCATCTTGTTATTCTTCTGGACAAGGCGGGCTTTTCGAAGATGTACTTGATTGGATCCATTTTTGAAATCAACAGAGTAGTGTGAGTCAACATATACTATCTCAGCCGGCGAGCAGCCCATACCAAAGCGCAGCAAGTTTTCTCGAGCAGTGAGTATCGGGTCTCACAGTCAGTAAACTTTTTGCTAAGGTAATAAATAGCGTGCTCTTTTCGGCCAGACTCGTCATGCTGCCCCAGCACACACCCCATTGAGCTGTCAAGTACTGTCAAGTATAAGATTAGAGGTCTCCCTTCCACCGGTGGCATAAGAATGGGTGGTTCTTGTAGATACTCTTTGATTCTGTCGAAAGCGGCCTGACATTCATCGTTCCAACGTACTACTTGATCTTTCTTCAGCAGCTTGAAGACTGGTTCACAGGTAGCAGTTAGATGCGAGATGAATCGGGAAATGTAGTTCAACCGTCCTAGAAAGCCTCTGACTTCTTTCTCTGTCTTGGGAGTTGGCATCTCTTGTATGGCTTTCACCTTGGCAGGGTCCACTTAAATACCTTTGTCGCTAACGACGAAACCTAGCAGTTTTCCAGATCTCACCCCAAAGGTGCACTTGTTTGGGTTCAACCTCAGCTTGTACAATTTCAGACGGTCAAACAGCTTCTGTAGATGGTCAAGGTGTTCCTCCTCAGTTTGGGACCTTGCGATCATATCATTGACATATACTTCAATCTCGTGATGGATCATGTCATGAAACAAAGCAACCATGGCATGTTGGTAGGTTGCCCCAGCATTTTTCAACCCAAAAGGCATGACCTTGTAGCAAAAGGTGCCCCACTGAGTAACAAAAGTGGTATTCTCCATGTCTTCAGGAGCCATCTTGATTTGATTATAACCTGAGAACCCGTCCATGAAGGAGAATACCTTATGCTGAGCAGTGTTTTCAACCAGAACGTCGATATGAGGCAGAGGGAAATCATCCTTAGGGCTCGCCCTGTTCAAATCCCTGTAATCAACACACATTCGGACTTTACCATCCTTCTTCGGCATTGGAACCACATTGGCAACCCACTGAGGGTAAGAAGTCACTGCTAGAAACCCGGCATTAAATTGTTTCATAACCTCAGCCTTGATTTTCTCGGACATCTCTGGACGCATACGACAAACCTTCTATATAACCGGAGGGCAGTCTTCCTTGGTAGGCAGGTGATGAACCACGATGTCAGTATCCAACCCAGGCATGTCTTCGTAAGACCAGGCAAAGATTTCCACATAGTCATGCAGCATCTGAAT
Organism: Vicia faba; assembly: GCA_948472305.1. Lineage (NCBI taxonomy): Eukaryota > Viridiplantae > Streptophyta > Magnoliopsida > Fabales > Fabaceae > Vicia > Vicia faba. The sequence continues at coordinate 1,312,726,008 of OX451735.1, read as the reverse complement.
CAACCGTTGTTTCACACTAGCCTCCAGATTGGCACTAATCTTGACTTCCTTTCTGTCTGTCTCAGTACCCAGGTTTACCGTTTCCACTGGCTCTTCATGTGGCTGAATGGCCCTATCTTCCTGGAGTAACAGTCTTGCAAGCTCACCAGGCACTTCACAATCATCTTCACCTTCGTCTTCGGCTAAGTTGATCGGATTTTCGAAGTCATAACTGACAGTAGCAGAGTCGTTACCAGTGAGATCCAGAGTGGATTGGAACCTGTATAAGTGAGTGTGTGTAAATATAGCTGTTTTGCAATATATAAAGAAAGAAAGGGAGCACAAGATTTGAAATGCGAAAAACGTCCAATGTTTTTATTCATGATATATGAAAATGACAAATAATAAGCCCTCACAAATGAAGCCACGGTGCCCCGGGTAAGACACCGAGCCATAAAGTTTCAAATTATTGTTTGTTACAAATTTAAAACAAAGGAGTTCATTACTGAGTGACAAAAGTAATAGGTATGAAATCTTTGGCAGTCCAGTTGTTCAGTCCACCGTTGGTCGTTGGGTAGATCCAGCTGTCAAATTCGGATTCCTCCCCGTCGTCTTCAATAGAATTCACTCCCGGGTTGGTGATTAACACAGGAGTTCTTCCAATCCCTGCCTTACGAACAACCCTCTGAGCTTCTGCAGTGAAACCCAAGCTAAATTTGTCAGTCTTCGGAGTAAAATCAGGAAGTCGGCCCCAGTTTGTGCACTCACCCTTCTCAATCACAGCCCGGGCATCCTTTAAGGAAGCCATCTTCAAAGGAGAATCTTCTTCAGTCACAGTCTCTGCTGACGCCAGTGTCTGAGGCACCTCTTCAAAGTGTTGAAAGGGGGTTTCAATGAACTCCCCATCCATCTCGATGTACCGGAACGAGTTAAGGTGGCTGACCATATATTCTTCCTCCCCCTGAACTGTTACGATCTTCCCTCTGACCGGGTGCTTAAGCTTCTGATGTAGTGTGGAGGTCACAGCTCCAGCCTTGTGGATCCATGGGCGACCCAGCAAACAAGAATAGGATGGTCGGATGTCCATTACATAGAATGTAGAGTCAAAGACCTGCGAACCAACCCTGATTGGAATGTCGACTTCACCATGTACCATCCTTTTCGACCCGTCAAAGGCCCAGACAACAATGTTACTTGGCTTGAGCTATAAACCCTTACAATCCAGCCTGTCTAAAGCTTTCTTGGGTAATACTTTCAATGAAGAACCGGTGTCTACCAACACATGGGCAAGAGTAGTGCCCCTGCATTCAATGGAGACATGCAGGGCATCGTTATGGTTCTTCCCTTTTGCAGTCAGATCGGCGTCAGAGAAACCCAACCCATTATCAGCAGTCAAGTTGGCCACATAATCGGTAAATTGATCAGCAGAAGTTTCTTGTGGCACATGGGCCGTCTTCAGGAAGGAAATCACGGCCTTGGCATGGGCCTCTGAACACAACAACAGTGATAGCATAGAAATTTTAGAGGGGGTGTGCCCCAGCTGCTCAACTACATTGAAATCATTCTTCTTAATGATCTTGAGAATCTCTTCCATCTCTTGCTGGGAGGCTTCAACATTGGTTGTCTTCGGTGCCTCCATCCGGGCGGGCACATCAGTAGCAATTCCTTTGCCCCGAGCGTCAGATGACTCGGCAACAGGGGTAGAAACTTGATCAGGAGGGGAAACAGGCACACTGGCAGGTGTGATAACAAGAGGTCTCTGAATAGCTGGAGGTGCGATATCTGGTGAGAAGAGTCTACGACTACGAGTAACCTTAGTAGGCCCGGTGATGTTGGTGATGCCAGTACTGGTATCAAACTCTTGTTTAACTCTGAGCATATAAACATCTGCCCCATAGTGCCACGGGACAGCTTTGTCAGATGTATAGGGGAGGGGCCCCGGAATAGTGATGATGATAGGAGAAATCTTATGAGTGGACATGATTTTTACAGGCTTTTTTGAAGGAGCCTTAGGAGGGTTGTTGAAAATAGTGACTGTGATACGGTGGGAGAACTGACTTGAGGTTTGCGTTTGTATTCGCAAATGTTGCGGTTAGCAAGAGTCGCCACCGACTTTTTATTTTATCCTAAGGAAAGGTTAAAAAGCACAGCAAAAACCTTTTGAGATGTTTTCTTGGGTTCGGGGAGTAGATTATAGAAAGGGAAGGTATTAGCACCCTTTCTATCCATGGTTATCCATGGGCTCTTAGTTACTTGCTTAGATCACTTGCCTTTTGTTTTCAATTGTTTTAAATAGTGCTTGAGTGTGTGGGTTTGAAAATGTTTTGAAAAGAGGCCAATGTGGTGGCAACCTTTGTAATGATCCATGTGGGGATGTATACAAAGATGTATGTCTTTTGAAAAAGTTTTCATTTGTTTTTGAAAGTTGTTTTAAAAGTGTAGTGATGTGTGATTTTGAAATTAGGCAAGTGTTTTGTTTTGCAAGTTGATTCAAGTAACTAAGAGGTTATCTACTCCTAAATTTCTCAAAAGATCATTGCTATACTTTAACCCTTTTAACAAGTTTGCTCCACCATTGTATTTGGTGGGCAACCTTGTGTTAGGATGTGAAAGGGACAGGCGCGGGTCATCGTTTTAGACCATAATTGCAACGGCGTTAAATGTCTTTGAGCAATTTCTCTAAGGGACTTGATCATTTGTTTTTGTTTGTTTTTGAAAAGTTTTATCGAGGGACTATGATCATTCAAAATCATTTGCTTTGCCCAAAGAAGTTTAACATGCAACATGGCCCATTTATTTGAAGGCAACAGGTGGAATACCCTAGGGGGTGCAAGTGTGATTTGTGTGTCCATTTTCATGCTTGTTTGTCTTGTATTAGGTCAAACTATTTTTTTATCGTTTTTCGCATACAAACCCTAATTCTAACATGTTATCATTAGAAAGCAATAAAGTGCGAAATTAAAATTACTAAGCTATTACAAAACCAAATATGGGAAGGGGGTACAAATGTTCAAATGGGGATATTGACAAGAATTTAAATCTAAATTATTACATCAATTGGATATTTGCATAGTAAATAAATTGCATAATTAAATGTAAATTAAATAAATATGTGAAATGCAAAAAAGAAAGTTTTTATGTGTATGAGAAAATATTATTTATGTAAAAGGAAAAAAAAAATGTATTATTTTTTGAGTATTTTAAATTTAGGGCAAAAACCCTAATTTTTAAAGAAAAAAAGGTATTATTTAATTTTAATACAACTATTTATTTATTATTTATAAAAATAACATAAAATGAAGTATATTGTGAAAAAAGGTATTTTTGTATCAAATATTAAATAAAAATGAAAAAATCAAGTATTTTTATATTTTGTCTTAAATATATTAATAATCACATATATATATTTATATTAAACCCTAAATATGTATTATACAAAAAATAAATATTTATTTAATATTTTAATAAAATAAATAAAAGAGTATTTTTTGTATGAAATATTTTCAGAAAGTAAATAAAAAATAAAAATTGTATTTACATTATTTTCTATTTATTTTCTATAATAGTACATATATATATTATACAAACAAAGAAAATAAACAAATAAATATGCAATAAATGCAAAAAATGATGAAAAAATATTTTCAATTTTCTAATGTCATGAGAAAAAATAAACAAAGTCAACCAAAAAGAAAAAAGTCAAAAATGTTAAGAAATGAACAAATGGGCTCAGGGGGGTGTAAACATGAAAATGGGGTGTGAAAAGAAAACAAATCCAGGCCCAGCCCAGACCACTCCTTCTTCAACCTCTGTACAGCCTTCTTCAAGCTACAACACGCGTTTTTTATCTCTGGATTCTTGGACTTTCAAGCAAAACTCATAACATGAAAAGTGTAGAGCATTGAGAGACGGTTTCAACCATATAAAGAACATGACCTATCTCTCTAAGATGAGGGAGAATTTCTCTCCCCCTCTTTCCTGACCTAGCTTTTTCAGAGCTCAAATTCTCTCTACTCAGATAAAAGAAATGAAAAGTAAAGCTATGTACATGTTCAGGGCTATGAGTAGGACCTTGTTTCTTCACAAACTTAAGACTAAAGATGCCTAATAAGAGAGATACGAATTCAAACTTTTACCTGTGCAGTTGAACTTCTATGTGGAGAATGAGAGACTTTCAGTACAATATAATGATTGGAAAAGCTTCCTTGAGGTCCAGGGATGCTTTTTCAATGCTTAATTTGTCTTGAAACTTCTTGTACCAAGCTATAGAACTTCACCTGCAAGTCAAAAATGTAAAAATGGTGGAAGCTGTTAGAGGGATTACAGGTCAGGTTTTAGGTCATGGTTAGCTTGCACATATGCTAGGGAATGTGTATGGATTGATTTTGGTAAGAATGCTCGAGGGAAATGGGAGTTGGCACTCAAACTGCAGAGGCAACTCTGTTTTTGCAGTTTGAGGATGATTCTGAGATGGAGGGTGTTTTGGAGGTGCAAGGGTCGTGTCTTGGCTTTGTTAGGTTCTATGGAAGATGTTTGATAACTTTGTTCTTCTGTGTGTAAGCTGAAAAGAGAGATGGCATAAGTTATGGATGTTTCTTCACACTTAAGCTACAAAAGCAAGTTGGTTGTTTTAGGTTAGTAGGGGGTCTCCTAATGTGCTGCATAAGCCTCTCTTGATCAGTGTGTTATGCACATAATCTTGTGCAAAGCAGATCTTTCATGTACTTGTTGGATTACAAACTTGACATAAAGCTAAACTTTTCAAAAATGGAAATTCCACTTTATCTAGTTTAGGATTAAACCATTATGCAATGTTAGAACACAAAGAACATGACCTTAACACATTGAATATGCATTAAATTATTGAGTATGAAATGGTTCAAGGACCTGTAATCAAGCATAAAGCAAACTGATTTCAAATTGGCAAGGTTATGAACATGTCTTGATGAAGAACAAAAGTGAATTTTTGCCAACTTGTGAAATTCGAATCTCTCAAGTTATGAGGTTGTTTGATGAGTTCTTGGACATTTTGGAAAGCTTGGAATGTGTACTACAATCCATCTTTAAAATGCAAATCGAAATTCCAAGTGGAAGGGTATGAAAAGTGGCCTTGAAGTAGGGTAGAAAACCTTGTCAAAATAGGTCAAATTTCACTAAGTTAAAAGATGGTTTAGTGCCCTTATTCAAAAAATTATAACTTGAGATACAAGCTTCAAATGAGAAAACTTTGTGAATCAAAGTTGTAGATTATGCAACAAGATACAACTTTCATGTTTTGACTTTTGTTTGAATCCAAATGGATCATGGTGAAAAGATGGGGCAAAGTTGGGAAAAAATTAGGGTTTTTCATAACTTAGAAAAATTCTAAGTTATGAAAAATTCCATTTTCAAACCCTAATTTGCATTTTGTGATTTCTTGGTGAACAAGTTTCATGATTTGGAATGTTTTGATGAAAAATGAATCTTGACTCTTGATTTTGACCAAAAAGTCAAAGTTTGACTTTTCAGTATACAGTCAAAATTGATCAATTGACTGAGAAATTCAACTGTCAACCTTGTGTACTTGGGATCTTTTGAGCTTGATGAACATGTCAAGATAATTCCATTGAGTCCTTGAGGCCATATGTGAGCTTGGTTTGCCATTGGCTAGGTCAAACAGTCAAAAATTGCCCTTGTGCAGTCAAAACCCTAAAAATGACCATTTTGCCATTTTGATGATCTGATCAAATTTCTTGTGGAATTGTGATCCAAACTTGATCAAATGGTTCATATGAGTTCATAATGTTGATGTGGATCAAATTTCATGAGGTTTGACTGTCAATTGGCCACAGTTGACTTTTTCCCCAATACAGCTGATTTCTAGGTCAACTGTCCAATTGACTGGGTAAAACTTGGAGTCAAGACTTGAAACTTGGTATAGGTAAACTTGGGAGTCCAACATGAAGCATGAAAGTAATCTTAGGCATTTTAGGTCAAAACATCCTTAGGCAAACACAAACCCTAATTTGAGTCCACAGTGCAAGGAGAAGCCTTGAGCAGAGGAAACCCTAACTGGATCTTGATCTTCAAAGGTCTTGTGATGAGAAAATGTTGAGGAAATGGGAGGGCAAATTTTGGGGTACAACAGTTGCCCCTGTTCAATCTTCTTGGACCTGAAGAGTTAGATTGGCAAGTTTGCCTTTCGTGACTCGAGGGTAAAAGGAGATTGGACACTAGAGTGCCCGGAAATTTGCACTCGCATGTTGGAGTCTCAACAATGTGGTGTCGGGAATGGGCTTATAGATGCCATTTGGAGAGATGGTGGATAGGGAGATGGGCTTTATAGATGCCATCTGGAGAAGTGACAGAACTTTGTCGGGAATGGGCTTATAGATGCCATTTGGAAGTGTTGATCGCATAAGAGATTCCTTAGCGAGAACTTGTGTATTTAAGAAAGACAGATGTTTTCCTGGCTTGTTACAGGTGTTTGATCTTCAGTCTCCTTATGCAGATATGCCCTGGCTAGATACAGGTATTGAATCTACAATTGGTTGCTCAGATGTGCCCTGGCTGGATACAGGAGTCGAATCTGGAAATAGTCGTTTAATAGATGTGCCCTGGCTGGATACAGGAATCGAATCTTCGAACTCTTTAGACGTGCCCTGGCTAGATACAGGAGTCGAGTCTGGAAATGTGGTCAACAGATATGCCCTGGCTGGATACAGGAATCGAATCTGGAGACGTTGTAGTTGATAGATGTGCCCTGGCTGGATACAGGAATCGAATCTTCGAACTCTTCAGACGTGCCCTGGCTAGATACAGGAATCGAGTCTGGAAACTGATCACTCTCAGATGTGCCCTGGCTAGATACAGGTATCGGATCTGGAATTGCGACAGTTGACGGTAATTGTTTTTGGGATTGTCTTTTTCCTGAAAAGGCAAAAACGTAAGTTGTATGCAATGTCATGATGTATGATATGCATGATATCATGATGTTCAACATGAGATGTTGTATGCGTTTCATCCTGTATGGAAGTAAGATGTATGAAAATGTGAAATGTTTATGAGTGTAATTTCATCTTAGGAAAATAAATCCTTGACGAACGGCCGGGAAGCTGCTCTGTGGAAGAGATACTTGGCCGAAGTTCTGATGAGAGGCCTGCTGAGGACTTTAACGATGGATTCCGCTGAGGATAATGATGATAAACTCCGCTGGGGAACCCCAAAGATAAACTCTGCTTGGGAATACCAAAGATAGACTTCGCTGGGGATTGAAGGAACTTTTGCCGAGAACGGTCTTCCGTGGCTTTTAGCTGAGGATAACCCAGTTATAAGTCCTTGTGAGGAAATAACTCTAAATAAAACTCGGGAGAGACGTCCGTACTTCGCCGGGGATAAGCTCGCAGAATCTACTGGGGATGAGCTTTTAAGACCTGCCGGGGAATGTTGTGCCTTTTTAGGATCGACGGGGGACCAACTCTGCCTGGGGAAAGTATTGTCGCATCCTGTCTTATTCTGCGGGGAATTGAGGTGATTTGGCCACATTCTTCAGTTGAACCTACCTTGGTGCCTTGGCGGACCAAACAACCAGACTGCACTAGATAACTCCACATTGCCCCTGTCTTTGATGTCACCTGTAATTAATCTCTTGTTTCCTATGCAAACATTTATGAATCAGCAATTTAATGTCAAATGCATATATAAAAAATGAACATTGGACGTTCTTCGCAAGACAAAACAAGAAAGGAAAACAATGGTAATCTGTATGGACAAGTGAATTTGTATTGATTTAAACTTTGCCTGTGAATGGGCGTTTTTTGTACAAGAGGCTGACATCCTAGTAAGAGGATATCGCCAAATAGTATAGAGTTTACAATTTGAAAAAGGAAACAAAACAGCTATGTGAACAATCCCACTGGGTTCCAACTCTGCTATTGCCTTTATGTCTTCGAACGTCTCATCGCTTTGCTGTCCAATTTGAAGATGAAGCTGATTGGTCAATGCTGCAATCTGAAGCCAGATAGTTGATGCCGAATTCCAGATGCGAAGTGATCCAATGAGACATAGTGTTACGCTTTTATCCCTAACTTTTGCCTGGACCGCCCTTTCGGGTTTTCAGTCCACCGGGATACCCATTTTTGCCCAAGCCGCCCTTTCAGGTTTTCGACTTGCCGGGTGTACAGATTTTTTTCATTTCATCCCTTATTTTTGCCCGAACCCTTTTGGTTCGCCGGGAAGCCCTTATTTTGCCTAGGTATGTCAACCTAGCAGGTCTTTTATTTATGCGTAGTATTTTTTCACTATATCTGCATTGGCGGGGTGAGGAAGGTCGTCACCATCCATGGTGGTTAGGATCATGGCTCCTCCTGAGAACACACGTTTAACCACAAATGGCCCTTCGTAAGTAGGGGTCCATTTACCCCGGGGATCACTTTGAGGAAGGATGATGCGTTTGATTACCAGGTCCCCAACTTGATACTCTTGCGGTCTGACTTTCTTGTTAAATGCCCTGATCATCCGTTTCTGATACGTTTGACCATGACAGATAGCAGTGAGCCTCTTTTCGTCAATCAGATTTAATTGATCAAGTCGAGTTTGGATCCAATCATCTTCATTCAAGTCTGCATCCTTCATTATCCGGAGGGAGGGTATCTGGATCTCGATTGGCAAGACTGCCTCCATGCCATAGACTAAGGAGAAGGGAGTTGCCCCGGTTGACGTCCTTGCTGAGGTGCGGTACCCATGAAGAGCAAACGGTAACATCTCGTGCCAATCTTTATAGGTCACTGTCATCTTCTGCACAATTTTCTTGATATTTTTATTGGCTGCCTCTACAGCCCCATTCATCTTCGGCCGGTAGGGAGAAGAATTGTGGTGCTGTATCTTGAATTGTTCAAAGAGTTCAGTGACCATTTTGTTATTGAGATTGGTACCGTTGTCCGTAATGATTCTTTCCGGGACGCCGTACCGACATATCAGATTATGCCGGATGAAACGCGCCACGACGCTCTTGGTTACCGTGGCATATGAAGCTGCCTCAACCCATTTCGTGAAGTAATCGATTGCCACCAAGATGAAGCGATGCCCATTGGATGCCGTTGGTCGGATCTCACCGATCATATCGATGCCCCACATTGCGAAAGGCCAAGGTGCCGTCAGGACATTCAAAGGAACCGGAGGGATATGCACCTTGTCAGCATAGATTTGGCATTTATGACAAGTTCGGGAGTGCTGGTAACAATCGGCTTCCATTGTGGACCAGAAATATCCTGCCCGAAGGATTTTCTTAGCCATGGTGTGTCCACTGGAATGTGTTCCAAATGTACCTTCATGCAGTTCCATCATGATTTTCTCAGCTTCAGCCTTATCCACACAACGCAGCAGAGTCGAATCATGATTCCGTTTGTAGAGAATGCCGTTGCTGAGGAAGAATTTTGCAGCAAACCTTCTCATGAACTTCTTGTCGTTGACAGATGCACCTTCAGGGTACTCCTGAGCTTCCAAGTACCTCTTTACCTCGTGATACCAGGGTTTTTCAGTCACCTTCTCGGCCTCGAGCTCGCAGCAGTATGCTGGTTCATCCAACTTCCAGATTATGATTCGGGGAGCCTCATTGTCCCATTTAACTTTGAACATTGAAGACATCGTGGCTAGTGCGTCTGCTAGCTGATTTTCCTCTCTGGGGAAATGTTCAAAAGTTATCTCTTCAAAGTGGGGGAGCAAGGTCGACAGGAATGAGATTCGGGTGTTTCGTATCCCACTCGCCTTTGATCTGATTGATCACGAGAGCGGAATCTCCGAAGACACTTAGAAACTTGATCCTCAAATCGATTGCAGCTTGTAGACCCATGATACATGCCTCATATTCTGCCATATTGTTGGTGCAGCTGAAACATAATCGGGCGGTGAGGGGAGTATGAGTTCCTTTGGGAGATATGATTACAGCGCCGAAGCCGTTACCCAAAGCATTGGAGGCTCCATCAAAATGCATAGACCATCGGGATCCTTCCTCAGGTCCTTCATCCGGTCCAGGTACTTCACAGTCAGTTACCACCATGATGTCTTCGTCCGGAAAATCAAAGTTCAATGATTGATAATCGTCCACAGGTTGGTGTGCCAAATGATCAGCCAGTACACTTCCCTTAATTGCTTTCTGAGTTGTATACTGGATATCATATTCTGTTAAGATCATTTGCCATCTCGCTATTCTTCCAGACAGAGCAGGCTTTTCAAATATATACTTTATGGGATCCATCTTTGAAATCAATAAAGTAGTGTGAGTCAGCATATACTGTCTCAGCCGGCGAGCAGCCCATACAAGAGCGCAGCAAGTTTTCTCAAGCAGTGAGTAACGAGACTCACAGTCGGTAAACTTTTTGCTCAAGTAATAAATAGCGTGCTCTTTTCGGCCAGACTCGTCATGCTGCCCCAGCACACACCCCATTGAATTATCAAGCACTGTTAAGTATAGTATCAGAGGTCTTCCTTCCACCGGTGGCATAAGAATGGGTGGCTCTTGGAGATATTCCTTTATCCTTTCAAAGGCGGCCTGACATTCATCATTCCAGCGTACTACTTGATCTTTCTTCAGTAATTTGAAGATTGGCTCACAAGTAGCAGTTAGATGCGAGATGAATCGAGCAATGTAATTCAGTCGTCCTAGGAAACCTCTGACTTCTTTCTCTGTTTTTGGTGTCGGCATCTCTTGAATAGCTTTAACCTTGGCAGGGTCCACCTGGATACCTTTATCACTTACAATGAAACCTAGCAATTTTCCGGATCTTACCCCAAAGGTGCATTTGTTGGGATTCAATCTCAGCTTGTACAACTTGAGTCGGTCAAACAACTTCCTCAGATGGTCAAGGTGCTCCTCCTTAGTTTGAGACCTTGCAATCATGTCATCAACGTATACCTCAATTTCATGATGGATCATATCATGAAATAAAGCAACCATGGCACGTTGATAGGTTGCCCCAGCATTTTTTAATCCGAATGGCATGACCTTATAACAGAAGGTGCCCCACTGAGTCACAAAGGTAGTCTTCTCCATATCCTCTGGAGCCATCTTGATCTGATTATACCCTGAAAAACCATCCATGAAGGAGAACACCTTGTGTTGAGCTGTATTGTCGACAAGGACATCAATGTGAGGTAGGGGGAAGTCATCCTTGGGGCTGGCCCTGTTCAGATCTCTGTAGTCGACACACATTCTGACTTTACCGTCCTTCTTCGGCACTGGCACTACATTGGCAACCCACTGAGGGTAAGAAGTCACTGCAAGGAACCCGGCATCAAACTGCTTCATAACCTCGGCCTTGATCTTTTCAGACATCTCTGGACGCATCCGTCGAACTTTCTGTTTTACCGGAGGGCAATCTTCCTTGGTTGGCAGGTGGTGAACTACAATGTCGGCATCCAAACCAGGCATATCTTCATAGGACCAAGCAAAGATCTCCATGTAGTCTTGTAGCATCTGGATCAATCGTTGCTTCACGCTGAGCTCTAGATTGGCACCAATCTTGACCTCTTTCCTTTCTGTCTCAGTACCCAAGTTAATTGTCTCCACAGGCTCTTCATGTGGTTGAATAGCCCTCTCTTCCTGTAGTAGCAGTCTTGCGAGTTCACCAGGCACTTCGCAATCATCTTCACCTTCGTCTTCGGCCAAGTTGATCGGATTTTCGAAGTCATAACTGGCGGTAGCAGAGCTGTTACCAGTAAGATCCAGAGTGGATTGAAACCTGTATAAGTGAGTGTGTGTAAATACAGCTGTTTTGCAATATATATAACACAGAAAGGAAAAGAGCACAAGATTTGAAATGCAACAAACGTCCAATGTTTTGATTGATGATATATGAAAATGTCATATAAAAAAGCCCTCACAAATGGAGCTACGATGCCCCGGGTAGGACACCGAGCCAACAGAGTTTTAACATATTGTTTGTTACAAATTGGGAATCAAAAGAAATCAATTACTGCGTGACAAATGTGATAGGGGTAAAATCCTTTGCCGTCCAGTTGCTTGGTCCGTTGCTGGTAGTCGGGTAGATCCAACTGTCAAACTCAGCTTCCTCCACATCCTCCTCAATAGCATTCACCCTTGAGCTGGAAATAAACACCGGAGCCTTTCCGATCTTCTCTTTGCGCACCGCCTTCTGTGCCTCTGCAGTAAAGCCTAGCCCAAACTTGTCGTTCTTCTGAGTGAAGTCAGGAAGCTGACCCCAGTGTGCACAATTGCCTTTCCGAACCACAGCCCGGGCATCCCTTAGGGAAGCCATCTTCAAGGAATCATTCTCTTCGGCCATTGTCTCTGCGGCTGCTGAAATTGGATGCACCTCCTCGAAATGCTGGAAGGGGGTTTCAATGAACTCTCCGTCCATCTCGATGTACCTGAAGGAATTCAAATGGCTCACCATATACTCCTCTTCTCCTTGTACCGTGACGATCTTCCCCCTGACGGGATACTTCAACTTCTGGTGCAAGGTGGAGGTCACTGCCCCAGCTTTATGGATCCAAGGTCGACCCAACAGACAGGAGTACGATGGACGTATATCCATCACGTAAAAGGTAGAGTCAAACACTTGAGAGCCCACACGAATAGGGATGTTAACCTCTCCATGAACCATCCTCTTGGAACCGTCAAAGGCCCTGACAATGATATTGCTGGGCTTCAACTCCAGGCCTTCATAATCCAGGCGATCCAAAGCCTTTTTCGGTAGAACATTCAAGGAAGAACCGGTGTCCACCAATACATGTGCCAGAGTAGTGCCCCTGCATTCAATAGAGACATGCAGGGCATCGTTGTGGTCTCTCCCTTTTGCGGTCAGGTCAGCATCTGAAAAACCCAAGCCGTTGTCCACCGTCAGATTCGCTATGCAGTCAGTGAACTGGACTGCAGACGTCTCTTGCGGCACATGGGCCGTCTTGAGAAATGAGATCAAGGCTTTAGCATGAGCCTCGGAGCATAGCAATAAGGAGAGCAGGGAGATCTTGGAGGGTGTATGCCCCAACTGCTCGACAACATTAAAATCACTTTTCTTTATTATTTTCAGAATCTCCTCCATTTCTTGTCGGGAGGCCTCAGCATTTACGGGTATTGGTGCCTCCATCCGGGCAGGCTCTTCTTCAATCCCTTTGCCCCGAGCATTTGATGACTCGGCAGCACGGGATGCAATTTGATCAGCAACAGGACTAGGTAAACTTGCAGGTTTTATGAGGAGGGGTTTTCGAATAGCGGGCGGCGCAATGTCAGGCGAGAAGAGCCTGCCACTGCGGGTGACTTTAGCTGGACCGGTGATATCGCAGATACTGGCACTAGCATCAAATTCTTGCTTGATTCCATTTACATACACGTCTGCCCCATAATGCCAGGGGACAGCTTTATCAGACACGTAGGAGAGGGGTCCTGGAACAGTAATGATCACAGGCGCAACTGTCAAGATTTGAATAGGCTTTTTCGGGGGAGCCTTGATTGGATTTTTGAAGATGGTAATCACGGAAACTTCTTTCATTGGAACCAATTGAACAACAGTCTTTTTGAATAGAATCTCCTTGCTATCCATTAGGCCTTGGATGCCTAACCTTAGCAAGGGACAATCAGATGGGGAAATAGCACAGAATGGGCAGCCTTCGCCGCAACCCGGAAATAAACCGGCCCGCAGTAGGTTCTTCTTAACAGTCTTCAGAGGGGTAACAACTTCATCTACCGAAACAGCGTACACTTCTTCCTCAATGGAATTTACCCTATGCTGGGGCATAGGAGCCGTTACAACATTTGGTCTTTCCGGCGCTTCAAACTGAATTTCTTTCGCGTCGATCAGATCTTGCACTTTGTTTCTCAAGGCCCAGCAATCATAAGTAGTGTGCCCGGGACTATCAGAATGATAAGCACACCGGGCATTTGGGTTGTATTTAGGAGACGCAGTGTTGACGACCTTAGGAGCTTCTTTGAGGGTCACCAGGTTGGTGGATAACAGTTGGGGTAAAATTTGAGATAATGTCATACTCAATCGGGTATACTGCCTCTTGGGCCTTTCACTTCTCTGTTGATTGTACTGCTGAGGAGCAGCAACAGGTTTGGAGATGACCAAAGCATTGACGGCTTGGCGACTTTCGGGCTTGACTTGTCTTCTAGGACCATAGACGGCGCTTGCTTCTTTCTTAAATGGCCTCTTCTCAGCACTTGTAGAGGCAGCCTTCTGTATCTTGCCTGACCTGATGCCAGCTTCAATTCTCTCTCCCGTTAATATCAAATCTGTGAACCCAGCGGAGGAGTTACCAACCAAATGATTGAAAAACGGACCAGACAACGTCCCAAGGAACATATCAACCAACTCTCGATCAGTTAATGGAGGCTGCACCCTGCCAGCCAAATCTCTCCATTTTTGAGCGTACTCTTTGAACCCTTCACCCGTTCCTAGAGACATACCCTGAAGTTGGGTACGTGTAGGAGCGAGATCAGAATTGTATTGGTATTGTCTGTAGAATGCGGTTGCCAAATCCTCCCAGTGTCGGATGCTAGCTCCATCCAATTGGTAGAACCATTCAAGCTGTGACCCCGAGAGACTATCTTGGAAGAAATGAATCCAGAGGTTTTTATCCGCCGTGTAAGGTTGGATTTTCCTTACGTACGACCTTAGATGCAGCTTTGGGCAGGAGACCCCATCATACTTGGCGAAGGAAGGCGCCTTAAACTTGTGTGGAATGACTACCCCAGAAGATAACCCCAAATCTCCGAAATCTAGTCCTGGCACATTCTGAATTTCCATGGCGCTCAAGCGGTCCTCCAATTGTTTGTATCTGTCAGCAGCAGGTGGGTACTGTTCGTCATTATAGTCCGTCTCGTTGTCGGAGACTGCGGGACTAGGAGCTCCTCCCCCTTGGGGACTGTTTTTCTCAGCAGAAGAAGTGGTTGGATCAGCTTCATTGTGGAGTGTGTTCCCAAATCGGCGTCCTGTGTTGAACAATGCGGTCCTCTTTTTCTTCTTTTTCTTCATGAGTAGAGTCTTCAACTCTTGCTGACCTTGGGCTAGGCTTAGGACCATCTCTTGAAATTGTGCACTTTGGGCCTGAAGGGCCTTGATTGCTTGCTCACTGGAGGATTCTGGATTCATGATGACTGTGCACACAAACAGCGAAAAATTAAGCAACCTGTGAAATAGGGTACCTGCTATGCATATGGTGCAATGGAATGTGTATGCTTTATGTTTTCAAAGACAAACAAGATTCAACTTTGTAGACAAAAAAGGGAAACACACTTCATTAGATGAAAATTTCAATTGTTCAACAACTTGCCCCTAGGCATTACAGGAATGAAAAATACTGAAAAGGAAATAAAACTACAAAAGGAAACATCAAAGCTCATCAATGCTCCCATGGCCTCCTCTTTTCAGTGCTGATGTAGTTGTTCAGGACCCGTTCTTCCTCCAATTGCTTAGTCAGCCTCTGGATCTTCCTTTCCTGCTCGTTGAACTTCTCCCGATAGAAATCCCGTTCTTCCTTTAGCTGTGCCCAAGATCTCTTCATGGTGTCAAAATCAGTAGGTATCTGAGGAGGGAGGACAGTTGGAGGAACCCCATCTTCATCGGGAGATTCAAGGATGATTGGTCTGACAGCTTCGTACGGCATACCTAACTTCTGAGCACGGATGCGGACCCATTTGCAATAGGGCTCCAATGGTAAAGAAGTCTTTGGTCCTAACTCATGTGGGTCAGCTTTGTGGATTCTGTCCCAAGCTCTAATGAATCCCTGGCGTAGTTTGTCACTGCCTGCCTGAAACTCAAAATGGAAGTGAGGAACCAGCATTTCATGAGGCCCATCTCCTCTGGCTCTTCCAAACTGACGGAGAGCTAAACACGGATTGTAAGAGATTCCTCCTTGGATACCAATCAACGGGACATTAGGGTATTCTCCGCAACGGTCGATAACAGCTACCTCATCCAAACCTCTGAGAGTCCAAGTGATATCCTTATCTGTGAGAGACATTAACCTCCGAGCCCAACCTTTTCCTTCTTCATTCTTCAGCACGAACTTAGGAAGGTGCGAAATAAACCACCTTACTAGCAAATGAGCACAACACCACGGAGTCCCCCGTTTTCGAGCAGTACGAGCATGGAGTTGTTGTAGAATATCACCCAAAAGAGTGGGTACCGGATTCCGAGACATGAAGATCCTTACGACATGGATACTGATAAAAGTGTCAGGGTTGGGAAACAATACCAGACCATAGATCAAAAGAGCCAGAATATCCTCATATGCCTTGAAGTCCAAGTCATTCCAGAAATCATTAGCCTTGCCAACCAGAAATTTGACCAAAAAGCCCTTGACCCCAGTTCTAGTTTCCCAGTTGGACAATATCTCTTCTTTGGTCAAGGGGAGAATTGCAGCAATCTCTTCAGGCCTAGGAGTCTTTTCCAAACCAGTGAATGAAGTTTGTTCCAGGACAGGGATCCCAAGCAGATAAGAGAACTCTTCCAGGGTAGGAACCAGCTGGAAGTCTTGAAAGGTGAAACAATGATGCAGAGGGTCATAAAACTGGGTCAGAACACTTATCAGTTGTTGGTCCCATTTTGCAGTGATCAAGCCAAGGAGAGAACCATGTATGTTGATGAAGGAGGTAGTGTTTGGAATTCTGCTAACCAACTCATCAAGCAACTCAGGTGAACGAACAAAGATGAACCGGATAGTATTTCTACGCACGGGCATCATAATGTCCTACAAAACAGAGCAAAGATGAAACCTTTTTGTCTTTGAAATGGGTTAGCTTTTTATGCATGCAATGGTATGATGGCATGATGCTATGATGAAGCACATCACAAGTATTCACATAGGCAAATAAAGCACACAAGTCACACAAGACACCCTTAGGTTTCAGGCCAGCATGAGTTTTAGGTATTACCCTCTTTTGGTTTTGTTGGTTAAAACCTGTCCTATCAAAAGTAACCGAGTTCTAGAGGATCTCAAATCATTGGCTACCCTCAATCGGTCATAACTCCAGCATCGCAATCTTTTCTCGCGGCCAGAACCATCTCGAGAGTTTAGCCTCAATGAGTGTAGCATACTGCTACTGTCCTAATAGCCAAGTTGGTCAATTTAGGGTTCTAAGGTTGGTTGGTGTTTAATGACCCCTTAGAAGACCTATATTCTCCCCGTTACAACACAAGGGATATAGGTACAGACTAAGATGCCACACCAACGTAGCCACTGCTTCACCCATGTCGGTCTACGCCGGACAGGTCCCTCACAGATTATGCTACCTAAAAAGGGTTTTTCCCAGATCCGGGTTAGGATCTATAAATCTCCGATACAAAGCCCACAAATGTAAAAGCAAACAAGACAATCAATTGAAAACAAAGATGATCTAATCCCTAAGGTTACTCCACTTTAAAAGTTATCCCCAGCAGAGTCGCCAGTTCTGTGATACGGTGGGAGAACTGACTTGAGGTTTGCGTTTGTATTCGCAAATGTTGCGGTTAGCAAGAGTCGCCACCGACTTTTTATTTTATCCTAAGGAAAGGTTAAAAAGCACAGCAAAAACCTTTTGAGATGTTTTCTTGGGTTCGGGGAGTAGATTATAGAAAGGGAAGGTATTAGCACCCTTTCTATCCATGGTTATCCATGGGCTCTTAGTTACTTGCTTAGATCACTTGCCTTTTGTTTTCAATTGTTTTAAATAGTGCTTGAGTGTGTGGGTTTGAAAATGTTTTGAAAAGAGGCCAATGTGGTGGCAACCTTTGTAATGATCCATGTGGGGATGTATACAAAGATGTATGTCTTTTGAAAAAGTTTTCATTTGTTTTTGAAAGTTGTTTTGAAAGTGTAGTGATGTGTGATTTTGAAATTAGGCAAGTGTTTTGTTTTGCAAGTTGATTCAAGTAACTAAGAGGTTATCTACTCCTAAATTTCTCAAAAGATCATTGCTATACTTTAACCCTTTTAACAAGTTTGCTCCACCATTGTATTTGGTGGGCAACCTTGTGTTAGGATGTGAAAGGGACAGGCGCGGGTCATCGTTTTAGACCATAATTGCAACGGCGTTAAATGTCTTTGAGCAATTTCTCTAAGGGACTTGATCATTTGTTTTTGTTTGTTTTTGAAAAGTTTTATCGAGGGACTATGATCATTCAAAATCATTTGCTTTGCCCAAAGAAGTTTAACATGCAACATGGCCCATTTATTTGAAGGCAACAGGTGGAATACCCTAGGGGGTGCAAGTGTGATTTGTGTGTCCATTTTCATGCTTGTTTGTCTTGTATTAGGTCAAACTATTTTTTTATCGTTTTTCGCATACAAACCCTAATTCTAACATGTTATCATTAGAAAGCAATAAAGTGCGAAATTAAAATTACTAAGCTATTACAAAACCAAATATGGGAAGGGGGTACAAATGTTCAAATGGGGATATTGACAAGAATTTAAATCTAAATTATTACATCAATTGAATATTTGCATAGTAAATAAATTGCATAATTAAATGTAAATTAAATAAATATGTGAAATGCAAAAAAGAAAGTTTTTATGTGTATGAGAAAATATTATTTATGTAAAAGGAAAAAAAAAAAATGTATTATTTTTTGAGTATTTTAAATTTAGGGCAAAAACCCTAATTTTTAAAGAAAAAAAGGTATTATTTAATTTTAATACAACTATTTATTTATTATTTATAAAAATAACATAAAATGAAGTATATTGTGAAAAAAGGTATTTTTGTATCAAATATTAAATAAAAATGAAAAAATCAAGTATTTTTATATTTTGTCTTAAATATATTAATAATCACATATATATATTTATATTAAACCCTAAATATGTATTATACAAAAAATAAATATTTATTTAATATTTTAATAAAATAAATAAAAGAGTATTTTTTGTATGAAATATTTTCAGAAAGTAAATAAAAAATAAAAATTGTATTTACATTATTTTCTATTTATTTTCTATAATAGTACATATATATATTATACAAACAAAGAAAATAAACAAATAAATATGCAATAAATGCAAAAAATGATGAAAAAAATATTTTCAATTTTCTAATGTCATGAGAAAAAATAAACAAAGTCAACCAAAAAGAAAAAAGTCAAAAATGTTAAGAAATGAACAAATGGGCTCAGGGGGGTGTAAACATGAAAATGGGGTGTGAAAAGAAAACAAATCCAGGCCCAGCCCAGACCACTCCTTCTTCAACCTCTGTACAGCCTTCTTCAAGCTACAACACGCGTTTTTTATCTCTGGATTCCTGGACTTTCAAGCAAAACTCATAACATGAAAAGTGTAGAGCATTGAGAGACGGTTTCAACCATATAAAGAACATGACCTATCTCTCTAAGATGAGGGAGAATTTCTCTCCCCCTCTTTCTTGACCTAGCTTTTTCAGAGCTCAAATTCTCTCTACTCAGATAAAAGAAATGAAAAGTAAAGCTATGTACATGTTCAGGGCTATGAGTAGGACCTTGTTTCTTCACAAACTTAAGACTAAAGATGCCTAATAAGAGAGATACGAATTCAAACTTTTACCTGTGCAGTTGAACTTCTATGTGGAGAATGAGAGACTTTCAGTACAATGTAATGATTGGAAAAGCTTCCTTGAGGTCCAGGGATGCTTTTTCAATGCTTAATTTGTCTTGAAACTTCTTGTACCAAGCTATAGAACTTCACCTGCAAGTCAAAAATGTAAAAATGGTGGAAGCTGTTAGAGGGATTACAGGTCAGGTTTTAGGTCATGGTTAGCTTGCACATATGCTAGGGAATGTGTATGGATTGATTTTGGTAAGAATGCTCGAGGGAAATGGGAGTTGGCACTCAAACTGCAGAGGCAACTCTGTTTTTGCAGTTTGAGGATGATTCTGAGATGGAGGGTGTTTTGGAGGTGCAAGGGTCGTGTCTTGGCTTTGTTAGGTTCTATGGAAGATGTTTGATAACTTTGTTCTTCTGTGTGTAAGCTGAAAAGAGAGATGGCATAAGTTATGGATGTTTCTTCACACTTAAGCTACAAAAGCAAGTTGGTTGTTTTAGGTTAGTAGGGGGCCTCCTAATGTGCTGCATAAGCCTCTCTTGATCAGTGTGTTATGCACATAATCTTGTGCAAAGCAGATCTTTCATGTACTTGTTGGATTACAAACTTGACATAAAGCTAAACTTTTCAAAAATGGAAATTCCACTTTATCTAGTTTAGGATTAAACCATTATGCAATGTTAGAACACAAAGAACATGACCTTAACACATTGAATATGCATTAAATTATTGAGTATGAAATGGTTCAAGGACCTGTAATCAAGCATAAAGCAAACTGATTTCAAATTGGCAAGGTTATGAACATGTCTTGATGAAGAACAAAAGTGAATTTTTGCCAACTTGTGAAATTCGAATCTCTCAAGTTATGAGGTTGTTTGATGAGTTCTTGGACATTTTGGAAAGCTTGGAATGTGTACTACAATCCATCTTTGAAATGCAAATCGAAATTCCAAGTGGAAGGGTATGAAAAGTGGCCTTGAAGTAGGGTAGAAAACCTTGTCAAAATAGGTCAAATTTCGCTAAGTTAAAAGATGGTTTAGTGCCCTTATTCAAAAAATTATAACTTGAGATACAAGCTTCAAATGAGAAAACTTTGTGAATCAAAGTTGTAGATTATGCAACAAGCTACAACTTTCATGTTTTGACTTTTGTTTGAATCCAAATGGATCATGGTGAAAAGATGGGGCAAAGTTGGGAAAAAATTAGGGTTTTTCATAACTTAGAAAAATTCTAAGTTATGAAAAATTCCATTTTCAAACCCTAATTTGCATTTTGTGATTTCTTGGTGAACAAGTTTCATGATTTGGAATGTTTTGATGAAAAATGAATCTTGACTCTTGATTTTGACCAAAAAGTCAAAGTTTGACTTTTCAGTATACAGTCAAAATTGATCAATTGACTGAGAAATTCAACTGTCAACCTTGTGTACTTGGGATCTTTTGAGCTTGATGAACATGTCAAGATAATTCCATTGAGCCCTTGAGGCCATATGTGAGCTTGGTATGCCATTGGCTAGGTCAAACAGTCAAAAATTGCCCTTGTGCAGTCAAAACCCTAAAAATGACCATTTTGCCATTTTGATGATCTGATCAAATTTCTTGTGGAATTGTGATCCAAACTTGATCAAATGGTTCATATGAGTTCATAATGTTGATGTGGATCAAATTTCATGAGGTTTGACTGTCAATTGGCCACAGTTGACTTTTTCCCCAATACAACTGATTTCTAGGTCAACTGTCCAATTGACTGGGTAAAACTTGGAGTCAAGACTTGAAACATGGTATAGGTAAACTTGGGAGTCCAACATGAAGCATGAAAGTCATCTTAGGCATTTTAGGTCAAAACATCCTTAGGCAAACACAAACCCTAATTTGAGTCCACAGTGCAAGGAGAAGCCTTGAGCAGAGGAAACCCTAACTGGATCTTGATCTTCAAAGGTCTTGTGATGAGAAAATGTTGAGGAAATGGGAGGGCAAATTTTGGGGTACAACAGTTGCCCCTGTTCAATCTTCTTGGACCTGAAGAGTTAGATTGGCAAGTTTGCCTTTCGTGACTCGAGGGTAAAAGGAGATTGGACACTAGAGTGCCCGGAAATTTGCACTCGCATGCTGGAGTCTCAACAATGTGGTGTCGGGAATGGGCTTATAGATGCCATTTGGAGAGATGGTGGATAGGGAGATGGGCTTTATAGATGCCATCTGGAGAAGTGACAGAACTTTGTCGGGAATGGGCTTATAGATGCCATTTGGAAGTGTTGATCGCATAAGAGATTCCTTAGCGAGAACTTGTGTATTTAAGAAAGACAGATGTTTTCCTGGCTTGTTACAGGTGTTTGATCTTCAGTCTCCTTATGCAGATATGCCCTGGCTAGATACAGGTATTGAATCTACAATTGGTTGCTCAGATGTGCCCTGGCTGGATACAGGAGTCGAATCTGGAAATAGTCGTTTAATAGATGTGCCCTAGCTGGATACAGGAATCGAATCTTCGAACTCTTTAGACGTGCCCTGGCTAGATACAGGAGTCGAGTCTGGAAATGTGGTCAACAGATATGCCCTGGCTGGATACAGGAATCGAATCTGGAGACGTTGTAGTTGATAGATGTGCCCTGGCTGGATACAGGAATCGAATCTTCGAACTCTTCAGACGTGCCCTGGCTAGATACAGGAATCGAGTCTGGAAACTGATCACTCTCAGATGTGCCCTGGCTAGATACAGGTATCGGATCTGGAATTGCGACAGTTGACGGTAATTGTTTTTGGGATTGTCTTTTTCCTGAAAAGGCAAAAACGTAAGTTGTATGCAATGTCATGATGTATGATATGCATGATATCATGATGTTCAACATGAGATGTTGTATGCGTTTCATCCTGTATGGAAGTAAGATGTATGAAAATGTGAAATGTTTATGAGTGTAATTTCATCTTAGGAAAATAAATCCTTGACGAACGGCCGGGAAGCTGCTCTGTGGAAGAGATACTTGGCCGAAGTTCTGATGAGAGGCCTGCTGAGGACTTTAACGATGGATTCCGCTGAGGATAATGATGATAAACTCCGCTGGGGAACCCCAAAGATAAACTCTGCTTGGGAATACCAAAGATAGACTTCGCTGGGGATTGAAGGAACTTTTGCCGAGAACGGTCTTCCGTGGCTTTTAGCTGAGGATAACCCAGTTATAAGTCCTTGTGAGGAAATAACTCTAAATAAAACTCGGGAGAGACGTCCGTACTTCGCCGGGGATAAGCTCGCAGAATCTACTGGGGATGAGCTTTTAAGACCTGCCGGGGAATGTTGTGCCTTTTTAGGATCGACGGGGGACCAACTCTGCCTGGGGAAAGTATTGTCGCATCCTGTCTTATTCTGCGGGGAATTGAGGTGATTTGGCCACATTCTTCAGTTGAACCTACCTTGGTGCCTTGGCGGACCAAACAACCAGACTGCACTAGATAACTCCACATTGCCCCTGTCTTTGGTGTCACCTGTAATTAATCTCTTGTTTCCTATGCAAACATTTATGAATCAACAATTTAATGTCAAATGCATATATAAAAAATGAACATTGGACGTTCTTCGCAAGACAAAACAAGAAAGGAAAACAATGGTAATCTGTATGGACAAGTGAATTTGTATTGATTTAAACTTTGCCTGTGAATGGGCGTTTTTTGTACAAGAGGCTGACATCCTAGTAAGAGGATATCGCCAAATAGTATAGAGTTTACAATTTGAAAAAGGAAACAAAACAGCTATGTGAACAATCCCACTGGGTTCCAACTCTGCTATTGCCTTTATGTCTTCGAACGTCTCATCGCTTTGCTGTCCAATTTGAAGATGAAGCTGATTGGTCAATGCTGCAATCTGAAGCCAGATAGTTGATGCCGAATTCCAGATGCGAAGTGATCCAATGAGACATAGTGTTACGCTTTTATCCCTAACTTTTGCCTGGACCGCCCTTTCGGGTTTTCAGTCCACCGGGATACCCATTTTTGCCCAAGCCGCCCTTTCAGGTTTTCGACTTGCCGGGTGTACAGATTTTTTTCATTTCATCCCTTATTTTTGCCCGAACCCTTTTGGTTCGCCGGGAAGCCCTTATTTTGCCTAGGTATGTCAACCTAGCGGGTCTTTTATTTATGCGTAGTATTTTTTCACTATATCTGCATTGGCGGGGTGAGGAAGGTCGTCACCATCCATGGTGGTTAGGATCATGGCTCCTCCTGAGAACACACGTTTAACCACAAATGGCCCTTCGTAAGTAGGGGTCCATTTACCCCGGGGATCACTTTGAGGAAGGATGATGCGTTTGATTACCAGGTCCCCAACTTGATACTCTTGCGGTCTGACTTTCTTGTTAAATGCCCTGATCATCCGTTTCTGATACGTTTGACCATGACAGATAGCAGTGAGCCTCTTTTCGTCAATCAGATTTAATTGATCAAGTCGAGTTTGGATCCAATCATCTTCATTCAAGTCTGCATCCTTCATTATCCGGAGGGAGGGTATCTGGATCTCGATTGGCAAGACTGCCTCCATGCCATAGACTAAGGAGAAGGGAGTTGCCCCGGTTGACGTCCTTGCTGAGGTGCGGTACCCATGAAGAGCGAACGGTAACATCTCGTGCCAATCTTTATAGGTCACTGTCATCTTCTGCACAATTTTCTTGATATTTTTATTGGCTGCCTCTACAGCCCCATTCATCTTCGGCCGGTAGGGAGAAGAATTGTGGTGCTGTATCTTGAATTGTTCACAGAGTTCAGTGACCATTTTGTTATTGAGATTGGTACCATTGTCCGTAATGATTCTTTCCGGGACGCCGTACCGACATATCAGATTATGCCGGATGAAACGCGCCACGACGCTCTTGGTTACCGTGGCATATGAAGCTGCCTCAACCCATTTCGTGAAGTAATCGATTGCCACCAAGATGAAGCGATGCCCATTGGATGCCATTGGTCGGATCTCACCGATCATATCGATGCCCCACATTGCGAAAGGCCAAGGTGCCGTCAGGACATTCAAAGGAACCGGAGGGATATGCACCTTGTCAGCATAGATTTGGCATTTATGACAAGTTCGGGAGTGCTGGTAACAATCGGCTTCCATTGTGGACCAGAAATATCCTGCCCGAAGGATTTTCTTAGCCATGGTGTGTCCACTGGAATGTGTTCCAAATGTACCTTCATGCAGCTCCATCATGATTTTCTCAGCTTCAGCCTTATCCACACAACGCAGCAGAGTCGAATCATGATTCCGTTTGTAGAGAATGCCGTTGCTGAGGAAGAATTTTGCAGCAAACCTTCTCATGAACTTCTTGTCGTTGACAGATGCACCTTCAGGGTACTCCTGAGCTTCCAAGTACCTCTTTACCTCGTGATACCAGGGTTTTTCAGTCACCTTCTCGGCCTCGAGCTCGCAGCAGTATGCTGGTTCATCCAACTTCCAGATTATGATTCGGGGAGCCTCATTGTCCCATTTAACTTTGAACATTGAAGACATCGTGGCTAGTGCGTCCGCTAGCTGATTTTCCTCTCTGGGGAAATGTTCAAAAGTTATCTCTTCAAAGTGGGGGAGCAAGGTCGACACATACTCCTTGTAAGGAATGAGATTCGGGTGTTTCGTATCCCACTCGCCTTTGATCTGATTGATCACGAGAGCGGAATCTCCGAAGACACTTAGAAACTTGATCCTCAAATCGATTGCAGCTTGTAGACCCATGATACATGCCTCATATTCTGCCATATTGTTGGTGCAGCTGAAACATAATCGGGCGGTGAGGGGAGTATGAGTTCCTTTGGGAGATATGATTACAGCGCCGACGCCGTTACCCAAAGCATTGGAGGCTCCATCAAAATGCATAGACCATCGGGATCCTTCCTCAGGTCCTTCATCCGGTCCAGGTACTTCACAGTCAGTTACCACCATGATGTCTTCGTCCGGAAAATCAAAGTTCAATGATTGATAATCGTCCACAGGTTGGTGTGCCAAATGATCAGCCAGTACACTTCCCTTAATTGCTTTCTGAGTTGTATACTGGATATCATATTCTGTTAAGATCATTTGCCATCTCGCTATTCTTCCAGACAGAGCAGGCTTTTCAAATATATAATTTATGGGATCCATCTTTGAAATCAATAAAGTAGTGTGAGTCAGCATATACTGTCTCAGCCGGCGAGCAGCCCATACAAGAGCGCAGCAAGTTTTCTCAAGCAGTGAGTAACGAGACTCACAGTCGGTAAACTTTTTGCTCAAGTAATAAATAGCGTGCTCTTTTCGGCCAGACTCGTCATGCTGCCCCATCACACACCCCATTGAATTATCAAGCACTGTTAAGTATAGTATCAGAGGTCTTCCTTCCACCGGTGGCATAAGAATGGGTGGCTCTTGGAGATATTCCTTTATCCTTTCAAAGGCGGCCTGACATTCATCATTCCAGCGTACTACTTGATCTTTCTTCAGTAATTTGAAGATTGGCTCACAAGTAGCAGTTAGATGCGAGATGAATCGAGCAATGTAATTCAGTCGTCCTAGGAAACCTCTGACTTCTTTCTCTGTTTTTGGCGTCGGCATCTCTTGAATAGCTTTAACCTTGGCAGGGTCCACCTGGATACCTTTATCACTTACAATGAAACCTAGCAATTTTCCGGATCTTACCCCAAAGGTGCATTTGTTGGGATTCAATCTCAGCTTGTACAACTTGAGTCGGTCAAACAACTTCCTCAGATGGTCAAGGTGCTCCTCCTCAGTTTGAGACCTTGCAATCATGTCATCAACGTATACCTCAATTTCATGATGGATCATATCATGAAATAAAGCAACCATGGCACGTTGATAGGTTGCCCCAGCATTTTTTAATCCGAATGGCATGACCTTATAACAGAAGGTGCCCCACTGAGTCACAAAGGTAGTCTTCTCCATATCCTCTGGAGCCATCTTGATCTGATTATACCCTGAAAAACCATCCATGAAGGAGAACACCTTGTGTTGAGCTGTATTGTCGACAAGGACATCAATGTGAGGTAGGGGGAAGTCATCCTTGGGGCTGGCCCTGTTCAGATCTCTGTAGTCGACACACATTCTGACTTTACCGTCCTTCTTCGGCACTGGCACTACATTGGCAACCCACTGAGGGTAAGAAGTCACTGCAAGGAACCCGGCATCAAACTGCTTCATAACCTCGGCCTTGATCTTTTCAGACATCTCTGGACGCATCCGTCGAACTTTCTGTTTTACCGGAGGGCAATCTTCCTTGGTTGGCAGGTGGTGAACTACAATGTCGGCATCCAAACCAGGCATATCTTCATAGGACCAAGCAAAGATCTCCATGTAGTCTTGTAGCATCTGGATCAATCGTTGCTTCACGCTGAGCTCTAGATTGGCACCAATCTTGACCTCTTTCCTTTCTGTCTCAGTACCCAAGTTAATTGTCTCCACAGGCTCTTCATGTGGTTGAATAGCCCTCTCTTCCTGTAGTAGCAGTCTTGCGAGTTCACCAGGCACTTCGCAATCATCTTCACCTTCGTCTTCGGCCAAGTTGATCGGATTTTCGAAGTCATAACTGGCGGTAGCAGAGCTGTTACCAGTAAGATCCAGAGTGGATTGAAACCTGTATAAGTGAGTGTGTGTAAATACAGCTGTTTTGCAATATATATAACACAGAAAGGAAAAGAGCACAAGATTTGAAATGCAACAAACGTCCAATGTTTTGATTGATGATATATGAAAATGTCATATAAAAAAGCCCTCACAAATGGAGCTACGATGCCCCGGGTAGGACACCGAGCCAACAGAGTTTTAACATATTGTTTGTTACAAATTGGGAATCAAAAGAAATCAATTACTGCGTGACAAATGTGATAGGGGTAAAATCCTTTGCCGTCCAGTTGCTTGGTCCATTGCTGGTAGTCGGGTAGATCCAACTGTCAAACTCAGCTTCCTCCACATCCTCCTCAATAGCATTCACCCTTGAGCTGGAAATAAACACCGGAGCCTTTCCGATCTTCTCTTTGCGCACCGCCTTCTGTGCCTCTGCAGTAAAGCCTAGCCCAAACTTGTCGTTCTTCTGAGTGAAGTCAGGAAGCTGACCCCAGTGTGCACAATTGCCTTTCTGAACCACAGCCCGGGCATCCCTTAGGGAAGCCATCTTCAAGGAATCATTCTCTTCGGCCATTGTCTCTGCGGCTGCTGAAATTGGATGCACCTCCTCGAAATGCTGGAAGGGGGTTTCAATGAACTCTCCGTCCATCTCGATGTACCTGAAGGAATTCAAATGGCTCACCATATACTCCTCTTCTCCTTGTACCGTGACGATCTTCCCCCTGACGGGATACTTCAACTTCTGGTGCAAGGTGGAGGTCACTGCCCCAGCTTTATGGATCCAAGGTCAACCCAACAGACAGGAGTACGATGGACGTATATCCATCACGTAAAAGGTAGAGTCAAACACTTGAGAGCCCACACGAATAGGGATGTTAACCTCTCCATGAACCATCCTCTTGGAACCGTCAAAGGCCCTGACAATGATATTGCTGGGCTTCAACTCCAGGCCTTCATAATCCAGGCGATCCAAAGCCTTTTTTGGTAGAACATTCAAGGAAGAACCGGTGTCCACCAATACATGTGCCAGAGTAGTGCCCCTGCATTCAATAGAGACATGCAGGGCATCGTTGTGGTCTCTCCCTTTTGCGGTCAGGTCAGCATCTGAAAAACCCAAGCCGTTGTCCGCCGTCAGATTCGCTATGCAGTCAGTGAACTGGACTGCAGACGTCTCTTGCGGCACATGGGCCGTCTTGAGAAATGAGATCAAGGCTTTAGCATGAGCCTCGGAGCATAGCAATAAGGAGAGCAGGGAGATCTTGGAGGGTGTATGCCCCAACTGCTCGACAACATTAAAATCACTTTTCTTTATTATTTTCAGAATCTCCTCCATTTCTTGTCGGGAGGCCTCAGCATTTACGGGTATTGGTGCCTCCATCCGGGCAGGCTCTTCTTCAATCCCTTTGCCCCGAGCATTTGATGACTCGGCAGCACGGGATGCAATTTGATCAGCAACAGGACTAGGTAAACTTGCAGGTTTTATGAGGAGGGGTTTTCGAATAGCGGGCGGCGCAATGTCAGGCGAGAAGAGCCTGCCACTGTGGGTGACTTTAGCTGGACCGGTGATATCGCAGATACTGGCACTAGCATCAAATTCTTGCTTGATTCCATTTACATACACGTCTGCCCCATAATGCCAGGGGACAGCTTTATCAGACACGTAGGAGAGGGGTCCTGGAACAGTAATGATCACAGGCGCAACTGTCAAGATTTGAATAGGCTTTTTCGGGGGAGCCTTGATTGGATTTTTGAAGATGGTAATCACGGAAACTTCTTTCATCGGAACCAATTGAACAGCAGTCTTTTTGAATAGAATCTCCTTGCTATCCATTAGGCCTTGGATGCCTAACCTTAGCAAGGGACAATCAGATGGGGAAATAGCACAGAATGGGCAGCCTTCGTCGCAACCCGGAAATAAACCGGCCCGCAGTAGGTTCTTCTTAACAGTCTTCAGAGGGGTAACAACTTCATCTACCGAAACAGCGTACACTTCTTCCTCAATGGCATTTACCCTATGCTGGGGCATAGGAGCCGTTACAACATTTGGTCTTTCCGGCGCTTCAAACTGAATTTCTTTCGCGTCGATCAGATCTTGCACTTTGTTTCTCAAGGCCCAGCAATCATCAGTAGTGTGCCCGGGACTATCAGAATGATAAGCACACCGGGCATTTGGGTTGTATTTAGGAGACGCAGTGTTGACGACCTTAGGAGCTTCTTTGAGGGTCACCAGGTTGGTGGATAACAGTTGGGGTAAAATTTGAGATAATGTCATACTCAATCGGGTATACTGCCTCTTGGGCCTTTCACTTCTCTGTTGATTGTACTGCTGAGGAGCAGCAACAGGTTTGGAGATGACCAAAGCATTGACGGCTTGGCGACTTTCGAGCTTGACTTGTCTTCTAGGACCATAGACGGCGCTTGCTTCTTTCTTAAATGGCCTCTTCTCAGCACTTGTAGAGGCAGCCTTCTGTATCTTGCCTGACCTGATGCCAGCTTCAATTCTCTCTCCCGTTAATATCAAATCTGTGAACCCAGCGGAGGAGTTACCAACCAAATGATTGAAAAACGGACCAGACAACGTCCCAAGGAACATATCAACCAACTCTCGATCAGTTAATGGAGGCTGCACCCTGCCAGCCAAATCTCTCCATTTTTGAGCGTACTCTTTGAACCCTTCACCCGTTCCTAGAGACATACCCTGAAGTTGGGTACGTGTAGGAGCGAGATCAGAATTGTATTGGTATTGTCTGTAGAATGCGGTTGCCAAATCCTCCCAGTGTCGGATGCTAGCTCCATCCAATTGGTAGAACCATTCAAGCTGTGACCCCGAGAGACTATCTTGGAAGAAATGAATCCAGAGGTTTTTATCCGCCGTGTAAGGTTGGATTTTCCTTACGTACGACCTTAGATGCAGCTTTGGGCAGGAGACCCCATCATACTTGGCGAAGGAAGGCGCCTTAAACTTGTGTGGAATGACTACCCCAGAAGATAACCCCAAATCTCCGAAATCTAGTCCTGGCACATTCTGAATTTCCATGGCGCTCAAGCGGTCCTCCAATTGTTTGTATCTGTCAGCAGCAGGTGGGTACTGTTCGTCATTATAGTCCGTCTCGTTGTCGGAGACTGCGGGACTAGGAGCTCCTCCCCCTTGGGGACTGTTTTTCTCAGCAGAAGAAGTGGTTGGATCAGCTTCATTGTGGAGTGTGTTCCCAAATCGGCGTCCGGTGTTGAACAATGCGGTCCTCTTTTTCTTCTTTTTCTTCATGAGTAGAGTCTTCAACTCTTGCTGACCTTGGGCTAGGCTTAGGACCATCTCTTGAAATTGTGCACTTTGGGCCTGAAGGGCCTTGATTGCTTGCTCACTGGAGGATTCTGGATTCATGATGACTGTGCACACAAACAGCGAAAAATTAAGCAACCTGTGAAATAGGGTACCTGCTATGCATATGGTGCAATGGAATGTGTATGCTTTATGTTTTCAAAGACAAACAAGATTCAACTTTGTAGACAAAAAAGGGAAACACACTTCATTAGATGAAAATTTCAATTGTTCAACAACTTGCCCCTAGGCATTACAGGAATGAAAAATACTGAAAAGGAAATAAAACTACAAAAGGAAACATCAAAGCTCATCAATGCTCCCATGGCCTCCTCTTTTCAGTGCTGATGTAGTTGTTCAGGACCCGTTCTTCCTCCAATTGCTTAGTCAGCCTCTGGATCTTCCTTTCCTGCTCGTTGAACTTCTCCCGATAGAAATCCCGTTCTTCCTTTAGCTGTGCCCAAGATCTCTTCATGGTGTCAAAATCAGTAGGTATCTGAGGAGGGAGGACAGTTGGAGGAACCCCATCTTCATCGGGAGATTCAAGGATGATTGGTCTGACAGCTTCGTACGGCATACCTAACTTCTGAGCACGGATGCGGACCCATTTGCAATAGGGCTCCAATGGTAAAGAAGTCTTTGGTCCTAACTCATGTGGGTCAGCTTTGTGGATTCTGTCCCAAGCTCTAATGAATCCCTGGCGTAGTTTGTCACTGCCTGCCTGAAACTCAAAATGGAAGTGAGGAACCAGCATTTCATGAGGCCCATCTCCTCTGGCTCTTCCAAACTGACGGAGAGCTAAACACGGATTGTAAGAGATTCCTCCTTGGATACCAATCAACGGGACATTAGGGTATTCTCCGCAACGGTCGATAACAGCTACCTCATCCAAACCTCTGAGAGTCCAAGTGATATCCTTATCTGTGAGAGACATTAACCTCCGAGCCCAACCTTTTCCTTCTTCATTCTTCAGCACGAACTTAGGAAGGTGCGAAATAAACCACCTTACTAGCAAAGGAGCACAACACCACGGAGTCCCCCGTTTTCGAGCAGTACGAGCATGGAGTTGTTGTAGAATATCACCCAAAAGAGTGGGTACCGGATTCCGAGACATGAAGATCCTTACGACATGGATACTGATAAAAGTGTCAGGGTTGGGAAACAATACCAGACCATAGATCAAAAGAGCCAGAATATCCTCATATGCCTTGAAGTCCAAGTCATTCCAGAAATCATTAGCCTTGCCAACCAGAAATTTGACCAAAAAGCCCTTGACCCCAGTTCTAGTTTCCCAGTTGGACAATATCTCTTCTTTGGTCAAGGGGAGAATTGCAGCAATCTCTTCAGGCCTAGGAGTCTTTTCCAAACCAGTGAATGGAGTTTGTTCCAGGACAGGGATCCCAAGCAGATAAGAGAACTCTTCCAGGGTAGGAACCAGCTGGAAGTCTTGAAAGGTGAAACAATGATGCAGAGGGTCATAAAACTGGGTCAGAACACTTATCAGTTGTTGGTCCCATTTTGCAGTGATCAAGCCAAGGAGAGAACCATGTCTGTTGATGAAGGAGGTAGTGTTTGGAATTCTGCTAACCAACTCATCAAGCAACTCAGGTGAACGAACAAAGTTGAACCGGATAGTATTTCTACGCACGGGCATCATAATGTCCTACAAAACAGAGCAAAGATGAAACCTTTTTGTCTTTGAAATGGGTTAGCTTTTTATGCATGCAATGGTATGATGGCATGATGCTATGATGAAGCACATCACAAGTATTCACATAGGCAAATAAAGCACACAAGTCACACAAGACACCCTTAGGTTTCAGGCCAGCATGAGTTTCAGGTATTACCCTCTTTTGGTTTTGTTGGTTAAAACCTGTCCTATCAAAAGTAACCGGGTTCTAGAGGATCTCAAATCATTGGCTACCCTCAATCGGTCATAACTCCAGCATCGCAATCTTTTCTCGCGGCCAGAACCATCTCGAGAGTTTAGCCTCAATGAGTGTAGCATACTGCTACTGTCCTAATAGCCAAGTTGGTCAATTTAGGGTTCTAAGGTTGGTTGGTGTTTAATGACCCCTTAGAAGACCTATATTCTCCCCGTTACAACACAAGGGATATAGGTACAGACTAAGATGCCACACCAACGTAGCCACTGCTTCACCCATGTCGGTCTACGCCGGACAGGTCCCTCACAGATTATGCTACCTAAAAAGGGTTTTTCCCAGATCCGGGTTAGGATCTATAAAACTCCGATACAAAGCCCACAAATGTAAAAGCAAACAAGACAATCAATTGAAAACAAAGATGATCTAATCCCTAAGGTTACTCCACTTTAAAAGTTATCCCCAGCAGAGTCGCCAGTTCTGTGATACGGTGGGAGAACTGACTTGAGGTTTGCGTTTGTATTCGCAAATGTTGCGGTTAGCAAGAGTCGCCACCGACTTTTTATTTTATCCTAAGGAAAGGTTAAAAAGCACAGCAAAAACCTTTTGAGATGTTTTCTTGGGTTCGGGGAGTAGATTATAGAAAGGGAAGGTATTAGCACCCTTTCTATCCATGGTTATCCATGGGCTCTTAGTTACTTGCTTAGATCACTTGCCTTTTGTTTTCAATTGTTTTAAATAGTGCTTGAGTGTGTGGGTTTGAAAATGTTTTGAAAAGAGGCCAATGTGGTGGCAACCTTTGTAATGATCCATGTGGGGATGTATACAAAGATGTATGTCTTTTGAAAAAGTTTTCATTTGTT
Source organism: Vicia faba (assembly GCA_948472305.1). Classification (NCBI taxonomy): domain Eukaryota; kingdom Viridiplantae; phylum Streptophyta; class Magnoliopsida; order Fabales; family Fabaceae; genus Vicia; species Vicia faba. Next base: position 1,312,692,885 of record OX451735.1, on the reverse strand, counting down.
TTTGAAAGTTGTTTTGAAAGTGTAGTGATGTGTGATTTTGAAATTAGGCAAGTGTTTTGTTTTGCAAGTTGATTCAAGTAACTAAGAGGTTATCTACTCCTAAATTTCTCAAAAGATCATTGCTATACTTTAACCCTTTTAACAAGTTTGCTCCACCATTGTATTTGGTGGGCAACCTTGTGTTAGGATGTGAAAGGGACAGGCGCGGGTCATCGTTTTAGACCATAATTGCAACGGCGTTAAATGTCTTTGAGCAATTTCTCTAAGGGACTTGATCATTTGTTTTTGTTTGTTTTTGAAAAGTTTTATCAAGGGACTATGATCATTCAAAATCATTTGCTTTGCCCAAAGAAGTTTAACATGCAACATGGCCCATTTATTTGAAGGCAACAGGTGGAATACCCTAGGGGGTGCAAGTGTGATTTGTGTGTCCATTTTCATGCTTGTTTGTCTTGTATTAGGTCAAACTATTTTTTTATCGTTTTTCGCATACAAACCCTAATTCTAACATGTTATCATTAGAAAGCAATAAAGTGCGAAATTAAAATTACTAAGCTATTACAAAACCAAATATGGGAAGGGGGTACAAATGTTCAAATGGGGATATTGACAAGAATTTAAATCTAAATTATTACATCAATTGAATATTTGCATAGTAAATAAATTGCATAATTAAATGTAAATTAAATAAATATGTGAAATGCAAAAAAGAAAGTTTTTATGTGTATGAGAAAATATTATTTATGTAAAAGGAAAAAAAAAAAATGTATTATTTTTTGAGTATTTTAAATTTAGGGCAAAAACCCTAATTTTTAAAGAAAAAAAGGTATTATTTAATTTTAATACAACTATTTATTTATTATTTATAAAAATAACATAAAATGAAGTATATTGTGAAAAAAGGTATTTTTGTATCAAATATTAAATAAAAATGAAAAAATCAAGTATTTTTATATTTTGTCTTAAATATATTAATAATCACATATATATATTTATATTAAACCCTAAATATGTATTATACAAAAAATAAATATTTATTTAATATTTTAATAAAATAAATAAAAGAGTATTTTTTGTATGAAATATTTTCAGAAAGTAAATAAAAAATAAAAATTGTATTTACATTATTTTCTATTTATTTTCTATAATAGTACATATATATATTATACAAACAAAGAAAATAAACAAATAAATATGCAATAAATGCAAAAAATGATGAAAAAAATATTTTCAATTTTCTAATGTCATGAGAAAAAATAAACAAAGTCAACCAAAAAGAAAAAAGTCAAAAATGTTAAGAAATGAACAAATGGGCTCAGGGGGGTGTAAACATGAAAATGGGGTGTGAAAAGAAAACAAATCCAGGCCCAGCCCAGACCACTCCTTCTTCAACCTCTGTACAGCCTTCTTCAAGCTACAACACGCGTTTTTTATCTCTGGATTCCTGGACTTTCAAGCAAAACTCATAACATGAAAAGTGTAGAGCATTGAGAGACGGTTTCAACCATATAAAGAACATGACCTATCTCTCTAAGATGAGGGAGAATTTCTCTCCCCCTCTTTCCTGACCTAGCTTTTTCAGAGCTCAAATTCTCTCTACTCAGATAAAAGAAATGAAAAGTAAAGCTATGTACATGTTCAGGGCTATGAGTAGGACCTTGTTTCTTCACAAACTTAAGACTAAAGATGCCTAATAAGAGAGATACGAATTCAAACTTTTACCTGTGCAGTTGAACTTCTATGTGGAGAATGAGAGACTTTCAGTACAATGTAATGATTGGAAAAGCTTCCTTGAGGTCCAGGGATGCTTTTTCAATGCTTACTTTGTCTTGAAACTTCTTGTACCAAGCTATAGAACTTCACCTGCAAGTCAAAAATGTAAAAATGGTGGAAGCTGTTAGAGGGATTACAGGTCAGGTTTTAGGTCATGGTTAGCTTGCACATATGCTAGGGAATGTGTATGGATTGATTTTGGTAAGAATGCTCGAGGGAAATGGGAGTTGGCACTCAAACTGCAGAGGCAACTCTGTTTTTGCAGTTTGAGGATGATTCTGAGATGGAGGGTGTTTTGGAGGTGCAAGGGCCGTGTCTTGGCTTTGTTAGGTTCTATGGAAGATGTTTGATAACTTTGTTCTTCTGTGTGTAAGCTGAAAAGAGAGATGGCATAAGTTATGGATGTTTCTTCACACTTAAGCTACAAAAGCAAGTTGGTTGTTTTAGGTTAGTAGGGGGCCTCCTAATGTGCTGCATAAGCCTCTCTTGATCAGTGTGTTATGCACATAATCTTGTGCAAAGCAGATCTTTCATGTACTTGTTGGATTACAAACTTGACATAAAGCTAAACTTTTCAAAAATGGAAATTCCACTTTATCTAGTTTAGGATTAAACCATTATGCAATGTTAGAACACAAAGAACATGACCTTAACACATTGAATATGCATTAAATTATTGAGTATGAAATGGTTCAAGGACCTGTAATCAAGCATAAAGCAAACTGATTTCAAATTGGCAAGGTTATGAACATGTCTTGATGAAGAACAAAAGTGAATTTTTGCCAACTTGTGAAATTCGAATCTCTCAAGTTATGAGGTTGTTTGATGAGTTCTTGGACATTTTGGAAAGCTTGGAATGTGTACTACAATCCATCTTTGAAATGCAAATCGAAATTCCAAGTGGAAGGGTATTAAAAGTGGCCTTGAAGTAGGGTAGAAAACCTTGTCAAAATAGGTCAAATTTCACTAAGTTAAAAGATGGTTTAGTGCCCTTATTCAAAAAATTATAACTTGAGATACAAGCTTCAAATGAGAAAACTTTGTGAATCAAAGTTGTAGATTATGCAACAAGCTACAACTTTCATGTTTTGACTTTTGTTTGAATCCAAATGGATCATGGTGAAAAGATGGGGCAAAGTTGGGAAAAAATTAGGGTTTTTCATAACTTAGAAAAATTCTAAGTTATGAAAAATTCCATTTTCAAACCCTAATTTGCATTTTGTGATTTCTTGGTGAACAAGTTTCATGATTTGGAATGTTTTGATGAAAAATGAATCTTGACTCTTGATTTTGACCAAAAAGTCAAAGTTTGACTTTTCAGTATACAGTCAAAATTGATCAATTGACTGAGAAATTCAACTGTCAACCTTGTGTACTTGGGATCTTTTGAGCTTGATGAACATGTCAAGATAATTCCATTGAGTCCTTGAGGCCATATGTGAGCTTGGTTTGCCATTGGCTAGGTCAAACAGTCAAAAATTGCCCTTGTGCAGTCAAAACCCTAAAAATGACCATTTTGCCCTTTTGATGATCTGATCAAATTTCTTGTGGAATTGTGATCCAAACTTGATCAAATGGTTCATATGAGTTCATAATGTTGATGTGGATCAAATTTCATGAGGTTTGACTGTCAATTGGCCACAGTTGACTTTTTCCCCAATACAGCTGATTTCTAGGTCAACTGTCCAATTGACTGGGTAAAACTTGGAGTCAAGACTTGAAACTTGGTATAGGTAAACTTGGGAGTCCAACATGAAGCATGAAAGTCATCTTAGGCATTTTAGGTCAAAACATCCTTAGGCAAACACAAACCCTAATTTGAGTCCACAGTGCAAGGAGAAGCCTTGAGCAGAGGAAACCCTAACTGGATCTTGATCTTCAAAGGTCTTGTGATGAGAAAATGTTGAGGAAATGGGAGGGCAAATTTTGGGGTACAACAGTGACAATAGTAACTTCTTCAGTAGGGACAGCAGGAACAACAATCTTCTTGAACAAGATCTCTTTGCTATCCATCAGGTTTTGGATGCCTGACTTCAGCAAGGGACAACCAGCAGGTGAAACAGCACATAAATGGAAACCTTTACTACATCCCGGAAATAAACCGGCTAGCAACAGGTTCCTCTTGACAGTCAACAACGGAGTAACAATATCATCCACAGAGGCCACATACAGGTCTTCCTCAACAACATTCACTCCATGTTGGGGCATGGGAGCAGTCACAACATTGGGCCTTTCGGGCACCTCGAACTGTATTTCCTTAGCATCAATAAGGTCCTGAACCTTATTCCTCAGAGCCCAACAATCATCAGTAGAATGCCCCGGGCTATCAGAGTGATAAGCGCAAAGGGCGTTGGGGTTGTACTTTGGAGAGGTTGTATTCACTACCTTTAGAGCTTCTTTGACAGTTACCAGATTGGTTGACAGTAGTTGCGGCAATATCTGAGACAGGGTCATACTGAGCCGAGTGTACTGCCTTTTGGGCCTCTCACCCCTTGGTTGGTTATATTGCTGAGGAGCAGCAGCGGGCTTTGAGATTACCACCGCGTTGACAGCTTGGCAGCGTTCCGATTTATTCTGTTTCCTGGAACCATACACAACACTAGATTCTTTCTTGAAGGGCTTCTTTTTAGAACTCGAGGAGGCACCTTTTTGTATCTTCCCCGACTTGATACCAGCTTCTATCCTTTCTCCAGTTAAGATCAGGTCTGTGAACCCAGCAGAAGAATTACCAATCAGATGGTTGAAGAACGGACCAGACAGGGTCCCTAGGAACATATCAACGAGCTCTCGGTCAGTCAAAGGTGGCCGCACCCTGCCAGCCAGGTCTCACCACTTTTGCGCGTACTCCTTAAAACCTTCACCCGTCCCAAGTGACATACCCTGGAGTTGGGTACGCGTGGGAGCGAGGTCGGAATTGTACTGATACTGCTTGTAAAAAGAAGTTGCCAAGTCCTCCCAGTTACGAATACTGGCTCCATCCAGCTGATAGAACCACTCGAGTTGAGCCCCTGAAAGGCTATCCTGGAAGAAATGGATCCATAGATTATTGTCTGCAGTGTAAGGTTGGATCTTCCTTACGTAGGATCTGAGATGCAGCTTAGGGCAAGATGCCTCGTCGTACTTCGCAAAAGAAGGTGCCTTGAACTTGTGTGGGATCACCACCCCAAAAGATAAACCTAGATCTCCAAAATCCAACCCAGGCACATGTTGAATTTCCATAGCGCTTAGACGGTCCTCTAGTTGCTTGTACCTGTCCTCAGCAGAAGGGTACTGTTCATCGTTGAAATCCGTCTCGTTGTTGGAGACCACATGACTAGGAACCCTTCCCCCTTGGGGACTGTCTTTCCCTACAGAGGAAGTAGCATGATCAGCCTCATTTTGCAGTATATTCCCAAACCTCCGTCCAGTGTTGAACAACATAGTCCTCTTATTCTTCTTCTTCAAAAGCAGAGTCTTCAATTCCTGTTGACCCTGGGCTAAGCTCATGACCAGCTCTTGAAACTGGGCGTTCTGGGCCTGGAGGGCCTTGATAGCTTGTTCATTGGATGATGTAGGATTCATGATGATTGCTGAAATAAACAACGAAGAAGATTAAGCAACCTGTAGAAAAAGGGGTACCTGTGATGCATATGATGAATGGAATGCGTATGATTTATGTTTTCAAAGACAATCGGGATTCAACTTTGTAAACAAAAAGGAAACACACTTTATTAGATTAAACTTTGGAATTTAAATTGTTCAAGAAATTGCCCTTAGGCGTTACATAAATGAAAACACTGAAAAGGAAATGATAGTTGTAAAAGAACATCCAAAGCCCATCAATGCTCCCATGGCCTCCTCTTCTTAGTACGGATATAGTCATTCAGGACCCGCTCGTTCTCCAATTGCTTGGTCAGCTTCTGGATTTTCTGTTCCTGCTCATTGAACCTTTCCCGATAAGAATCCCGTTCTTCCTGTAGTTGCGCCCAAGACCTCTTTAGTGTGTCAACATCAGTGGGTATTTGATGAGGGAGTACAGTTGGAGGAACCCTGTCTCTATCAAGAAATTCAAGAATGATAGGCCTGACAGCTTCGTATGGCATACCTAACTTCTGAGCACGGATGCGGACCCATTTGTAGTAGGATTCCATTGGTAGAGAAGTCTTCGGTCCCAACTCATGTGGGTCAGCTTTGTGAATTCTATCCCAAGCCCGGATGAATCTACGACGCAGCTCGTCACTATCTACCTGAAACTCAAAACTGATGTGAGGTACCAATATCTCATGAGGCCCTGCTCTTCTGGCTCTTCCAAACTGGCGGAGAGCTAAACACGGATTATAAGAGATTCCTCCCTGGGTACCGATCAATGGAATATTAGGATACTCTCCGCAACGATCAATAACAGCTACCTCATCCAAACCTCTGAGAGTCCAAATGATGTCATTATCAGTGAGAGACATTAACCTATGAGCCCAGCCCCCTCCTTCTTTATTCTTCACCACGAACTTAGGGAGGTGCGAAATAAACCACCTCACTAACAAAGGAGCACAACACCACAAAGTTCCCCGTCTTCGGGCAGTACGAGCATAGAGTTGTTGCAAGATATCACCCAAGAGAGTGGGTACAGGATTCCGAGACATGAAGATCCTTATGGCATTGACATTGACAAAGTTATCAGGATTTGGAAACAGAACCAGACCATAGATTAAGAGAGCCAGAATGTCTTCGTACGCCCTGAAGTCTAAGTCATTCCAGAAACTATTATCCTTACCAATCAGAAACTTAGCCAAAAACCCTTAACCCCGCTTCTAGTCACCCAGTTATCCATTACCTCTTTGTTGGTCAAAGGAAGGGCTGCAGCAATCTCCTCAAGCCTAAGAGTCTTTTCCCAACCCGTGAAAGGAGTATGTTCCAAGACAGGGATACCAAGCAAATCAGAGAATTCTTCCAGGGTAGGGACCAGCTGGAAGTCTTGAAAGGTGAAGCAATGGTACAGGGGATCATAAAACTGGGTCAGGACACTCATCAGCTGTTGGTCCCACTTTGAAGTGACTAAACCGAGAAGAGAACCATGCCTCTGGATGATGGAAGTAGTGTTTGGAATTCTGTCAACCAACGCGTTAAGCAAATCAGGTGGGTGAAAAAAGTTGAGCCGGATAGTATTCCTTCGCACATGCATCATAATGTCCTACAAAACAGCGCAAAGATGAAACCCTCTTGTCTTTGAAATGGGTCAGTCCTTATGCAGGATGCATGTAATGGTATGATGGCATGATGTTATGATAAAGCACACCACAAGTATCCACAAAGGCAAACATGATAAGGCACACAAGTCACACAAGACAGCCCTTAGAGTTTAGGCCAGCATGAGGTTTAGGTACTACCCTCTTTCAGTTCAGTTGGTTAAGACCTGTCCTAGAAAATAGTAACCGGGTTCTAGAGGATCTCAATATTACTGACTACCCTCAATCGGTCATAACTCTAGCGTCGCAATCTTTTCTTGCGGCCAGAACCATCGCGAGAGTTTAGCCTCAATGAGTGTAGCATACTGCTACTGTTCTATGGCCAAGTTGGGTCAATTTAGGGTTCTAAGGTCGGTTGGTGCTTAATGACTCCTCAGAAGACCCATATTCTCCTCGTTGAAACACAAGGGATATCGGTACAGACCAAGGTGTCACACCAACGTATCCACTGCTTCACCCGTGTCGGTCTACGCCGGACAGGTCCCTCACAGCTTATGCTACCTAAAGGGTATTCCCCAGATCCGAGTTAGGATCTATGAAACTCCGATGCAAGCCCACAAATATAAAAGCAAACAAAATAAGCAATTGAAAACATAAGAGTGGTATAATCCTAAGGTACACCTCACTTTTATTATTATCCCCAGCAGAGTCGCCAGTTCTGTGATCGGTGGAAATAGAACTGACTGTTTTTTTTAAGCTGGTTCGCGAAATGTCACGGTAAGCAAGAGTCGCCATCATCTTTTATGTTCTCCAACAAGGAAAGGACAAAATCACAGCAAAATTCCTTTTCGATATGTTTCTCGGTTCGGGAGGTAGATTATAGAAAGGGAAGGTGTTAGCACCCTTTCTATCCGTGGTTATCCACGGGCTCTTAGGTACTTGCTCACTATGTTTTCAAAAATTATTTGCTTTTCAAGTGTATGTGGGTTTAGGAAAAAGTTTCGTTTGAAAAAATTCTAGGTAACTCTTGTATCTGTCCTCAAGAGTGTATGAAATATTTGTTTGAAAACCTTTTGAAAGTGTATGTGCGAAAAGTGGTTTTGTTTGTTTGAAAGAGAAAGTACCCAGGAGAAATCTACCTAGTCTAAGGAATTAGGCTGTGTAAGAGTCCTTTCGACAGTACTATCCCACTATTGAGAAGTAGGTAGCACCGTCGTTGGAGTTATTCGGGTCAATTCGATTATTAGGGACATGTGTGGTCACCAAAGCAATAATAGGACACCTTAGCGGTAACCCTAATGTCCTAGATCCTTTTTATCCGAGGCAACCGTTTCGAGGCAACTGGATTTTTAGACAGGAGGGCGACCTCTAAAATACCCTATACTTGACGACCACGTCGAGCAACGAGTGAGGCGTACCCTAGGAGTGGCATGTGCATGTGTGTTGTTTCAGTTTATGTTTATCTTTGAACATGCATTTGTGAGCTACAGATTGATTTTATTTGTCATACAAGTCTTTCATGCATTTTTAACAGTTAAGAGTGCGGAAAATAAAGTGCGGAAAGGTAAATCTACGCTATTACAAGGCGCGGGTCTATACATCGCCAAAAATAAAACCCGTTTGGAAAATAAATGCGAGAAAGGTAAAGAAAGCGATAAAATCCTAATTAACTATTACATCCTCGGAAACAGATACATAAATAATGACCAAAAGGAATTAAAGCGCGAAAGAAGTTAAATCGGGAACGTCTTAGGGTTTTGACCCTTCTTGAGAAAGAATTGAATTTGTCCCTTTTTTGCAATTAGTGAAATATTAAACCTAATAACTAATTAATTAATTAATTAAAGAAAAAGTATTTTTTTTTGTGTTTTTTATGTTTTAATGAAAATAAAATAAAAGGAATTAAAAAGTTAATAAACAAAACCCTAATTCTAAGCTAATTTTATTTATTGTAAAAAAGAAATTAAAATTACCTAATTAAACTAAATCAATTTATTAGTATTTTATTTACAAAAAATAATTAAATGAAATTAATAAATAATAATAATAATTTTAAGAAAATATTGTTTTCTGAATTAGTTATAAAAAAAATTATTTGTTAGTTAGATAATAATAATAATAGTAATTAATAATAATAATTAGTAAAGATAATAAAAAAAGAATGAACAAAAAAGAATAAACCAGGGGTGCTGGGCCAGCTTGGAGGTGAGTTTGGCAATTCAGGCCCATCAAATTGTAAGCCACGTTTGACTTTCTGGAAATTATCTACGCGTGCTTTGACTGGAAAACATGGTATCCATCATCTTTTGTCCTTTGGATCTGCCTTGAAGACACTTGGCGTTAGGATGAATGAGGATCATGGTGGACAATATTCAACAGCCTGCATGTGAATGCGTTAGGAAAAATAGAAACAAGGGATTTGGGTGGACCTGGGGATCGAACCCAGGTCCCAATGCTTGCCAGACAGATCACCAACCACTAAGCCATGCGCCTGCATTTGTTAACATAATGGATAATGAAAATAATATATAAAAAGATCAATTATGCTGGAAATTGGAAAAAAGCGCGCGTTGGTTTGAACGTTCCAACCATATGCTTCCACGTCCTTCGTCTCCTTCCTTATGCCTGCAAAAACAAATTAGTTAGTGGGGGTTTTTAACCCCCACAAAGTGGCACGAGGAAAAATAACGAATAGCCCTACAGGCTATATAAATTGGGCGTGATGGTAGCTTTGCGTTCGTCTCATCCTGACGGTCTCAACCATAGGCATTATGAAGCCTAATTTTGTCTGTACAACAAAGCCCTTTTTTGAAAGCTTCGAAACCCTAAATTTCATCAATGGTAGATTCTGATTCTATGCGTTTCAATGCAATTAACCTATGCCAAAAGATTCCTGTGGATTCAAGTAACACAAAACACACAAAAAATCACATTAAAGATGCATGAATTATGAGTTTCGATTATGAGAAAGAAAACTAAACCGTGTGACTGTTTGTGGAGATTTCTTGAGCTTTAGGGCTTGTTTTTTATTGCAAAACGTATCTGGGGATCCCTGCAAGGTGTTAGAAACCACAAAAGCCCTTGAATTGGCCTGGAAGGTTGAATTCAGTTTTGAGTTTTTCTTTGAATTTTTTGAATATGGTTCTGGCTTTCTGTAGCAGTTTGCACGTTCCTGGCATTAGGGTTAGGTTCAGCATATATAGTATAATGGATTTAGGTTACAATCTTGGCCAAGAATCCATGGAATTATGGTTTACATATTTGATTTTCAATCAAATATTTTTGCATCTTTTTGATTGCCAAAACTTGCCAAAATTGGATATTCTTGTCTCTTTGATTGGCACACGAAATCTCCAGCTCATATTGGTCACATTTGCTTCATGAAAAGATTTGAAAACCATATCTTCATATTTTCCTACAATTAAATGAATTAAATGAATTAATAATCAATTAAAAATCCAAATAATTAATAAAAATAAGAAAATAATTCAATTTAATCTCAATGGGTCGTGCATAGGCCTTGGACAATGTTTCAAGAAGAAATTTGAGGCCCATTAGCAAAAATGAAGTGTTTTGAGCAAAGTTGACTTTTGCAAATTCACAAAAATTTCCCAACTTCTCCAAGGAATATCTTGCTCAATTTTGATCCTATGAACATGTTCTTGGACATTTTGGAAAGGTCTTGAAGTCCTCTAACCAATGCCTTTGGTCCCATGTCATTTAGATTTACCAATCTCAAGTTATGGTCCTTGACTTAAAGTGCCTTTTTGTTGACTTTTGAAATTGACCTATAATGTAGAAATTGATAACTTTTTGTGGGAGATTTCTTGGACTTGGAATGTGAAGATGAGTTGTAGGAAATGTCATCCCCTTCAAAATGAGCATTGGATTGGATTTTTTTGATGAACCATGAAAAAGTTATGCCTTGGTCAAGTTACAGTTGACTTTTCAGCTGTCCAAAAATAGCAACTTTTGCATCTTGATGATTTTTGAGCCATGCTTGTTGAACCATGATCAAGACTTGATCAAATGATGATTGTGTGCTCAAAATAAGATGTTGACCAAATTTTTTGACTTTTGACTGCCAAATGACCATTTTACCCCTGCAGTTGATTGTGAACCAAATAGGGCTTTTGACTGTGCAATTTGATGTTGTGAGACTTGAGACTTGGCATGTAGATGCTTGACAATGTATATAGGCCTATATGACTTGATTGAGCCATTGAAAACCTCAACTTCCTTGAGAGAAACAAAACCCTAATTTTGACTGGCTTAGGAGGATGTTTGATTGTGTAACCCTTGAGAGATTTTGAACCATTTAAAGATTGATCTTGACAAATCTTGAAGAATATGGGAGGGCAAATTTTGGGGTACAACAATGGCCAATGTGGTTCTTATGCCGAAGAAGGACGGTAAGTTTTGAATGTGTGTTTACTATAGGGATCTGAACAGGGCAAGTCCCAAGGATGATTTCCCTCTACCTCATATTGATGTTCTGGTTGACAACACCGCTCAACATATAGTCTTCTCCTTTATGGATGGTTTCTCTTGTTATAATCAGATTAAAATGGCTCCCGGAGACATGGAGAAGACAACCTTTGTTACTCAGTGGGGTACTTTTTGCTACAAGGTCATGCCCTTTGGATTGAAGAATGCTGGGGCAACATATCAGCATGCCATGGTTGCTTTGTTTCATGACATGATCCATCATGAGATTGAGGTATACATCGACAATATGATTGCAAGGTCCCAAACTGAGGAGGAACACCTTGACCATCTACAGAAGTTGTTTGACAGGATGAAGTTGTACAAGTTGAGGTTGAACCCGAACAAGTGCACCTTCGGGGTGAGATCTGGTAAACTACTGGGTTTCATCGTAAGCGATAAAGGTATTCAAGTGGATCCTGCAAAGGTGAAAGCTATACAAGAGATGCCAGCTCCCAGAGCAGAGAAAGAAGTCAGAGGCTTTCTGGGACGTTTGAACTACATTTCCCGATTCATCTCGCACCTGACTGCTACTTGTAAGACAATCTTCAAGCTGCTGAAGAAAGATCAAGTAGTATGTTGGAACGATGAATGTCAGGCCGCTTTCGAAAGAATCAAAGAGTATCTCCAAGAGCCACCCATTCGGATGCCTCCAGTTGAAGGGAGACCTCTGATCTTATACTTGATAGTACTCGACAACTCAATGGGATGTGTGATGGGGCAACGTGACGAGTCTGGCCGAAAAGAGCATGCTATTTATTACCGTAGTAAAAAGTTTACCGACTGTGAGACCCGATACTCAGTGCTCGAGAAAACTTGTTGCGCTTGGGCATGGGTTGCTTGTCGGCTGAGACAGTATATGTTGACCCACACTACTTTGTTGATATCAAAGATGGACCCAATCAAGTATATCTTCGAGAAGCCTGCCTTGTCCGGAAGAATAGAAAGATGGCAGATGATCTTGACTGAGTATGACATCCAATATACGACCCAAAAGGCAATTAAGGGAAGTGTGTTGGTAGACCATTTGGCACATCAGGCAGTGGATGATTACCAGTCTATGAACTTTGAATTCCCGGACGAGAATATCATGCTAGTAATTGATTGTGAGACACCTGGACCGGATGAAGGACCTGAGGAAGGATCCCGATGGTCTATGTACTTTGATGGAGCTTCAAACGCTTTGGGTAATGGCATTGGCGCCATGATCATATCTCCTAAAGGCTCTCACACTCCATTCACCGCCCGACTATGTTTCAACTGCACCAACAATATGGCGGAGTATGAAGCATGCATCATGGGTCTTCGAGCAGCAATTGACCTAAGGATTAAGTTTCTGAGTGTCTTCGGAGATTCCACTCTCATGATTAGTCAGATCAAAGGCGAGTAGGATACGAAACACCCAAATCTTATTCCTTACAAGGAGTACGTGTTGATGTTGCTTCCACATTTCGAGGACATAACCTTTAAACACTTCCCTATAGAGGAGAATCAGTTGGCGGACGCACTGGCTACGATGTCTTCTATGTTCAAAGTCAAATGGGACAACGAAGCTCCCTGGATCATCATTGAAAGATTGGAAGAACCTGCACATTACTGCGACATTGAGACTGAAGAGGTAACAGAAAAGCCCTGGTATCATGAGGTGAAGAGGTATCTTGAAGCTCAGGAATACCCCGAGGGTGCATCTGTTAATGACAAGAAGTTTTTGAGGAGGTTCGCAGCAAATTTCTTCATCTGCAATGGCATTCTCTAGAAGCGTAACCATGATTCAACCTTAATGAGTTGTGTGGATAAGAATGAAGCAGAAAGGAGCATGGTGGAGTTACATGAAGGTACTTTCGGAACTCATTCCAGTGGACACACAATGGCAAAGAAAATCCTTCGTGCAGGATATTATTGGTCCACCATGGAAGCTGACTGTTATCAGCATTCTCAGACGTGTCATAAGTGCCAAGTCTATGCTAATAAGGTGCACATACCTCCTGTTCCTCTGAACGTCTTGACGGCGCCTTGGCCTTTTGCAATGTGAGGCATTGATATGATCGGCGAGATCAGACCTACGGCATCCAACGGGAATCGTTTCATATTGGTAGCAATTGATTACTTTATGAAGTGGGTTGAAGCAGCTTCCTTTGCTACAATAACCAAGAATGTCGTGGCACGGTTCATTCGGCACAATCTGATCTGTCGATACGGTGTACTCGAGAGGATCATTATGGACAATGGTACCAATCTCAACAACAAGATGATCACTGAGCTCTACGAGCAGTTCAAGATACAGCGTCACAACTCTTCTCCCTACCGGCCGAAGATGAATGGGGTTGTCGAAGCGGCTAATAAGAATATTAAGAAGATTGTGCAGAATATGACAGTGACATACAAAGACTGGCATGAGATGTTACTATTTCCTCTTCATGGGTAACGTACCTCAGCACGGACGTCAACCGGGGCAACACCCTACTCCTTGGTATATGGTATGGAGGCAGTCTTGCCCATTGAAGTTCAGATACACTCTCTTCGGATTATGAAGGATGCAGGCTTGAGCGAAGATGACTGGATTCAGACCCGGCTTGATCAGCTGAACCTAATCGACGAAAAGAGACTTACTGCTATTTGTCATGGTCAGACGTACCAAAAGCGGATGATCAAGGTATTTAACAAGAAAGTTAGACGACAAGAGAAACAAGTTGGGGACCTGGTTATCAAGTGCATCATTCTACCTCAAGGTGATCCCAGGGGCAAATGGACCCCTACTTACGAAGGGCCATTTATGGTTATGAACATTTTCTCAGGAGGAGCTATGATTCTAACCACCATGGATGGTGACGACCTTCCTCATCCCGTCAATGCAGACATAGTGAAAAGATACTACGCATAACCAAAGACCCGCTAGGTTGACTGGCCTAGGCAAAAATAAGGGCTTCCCGGCGAACCAAAAGGGTTTGGGTAAAAATAAGGGATGAAAATGAAAATTCTGTACACCCGGCAAGTCGAAAACCTGAAAAGGCGACTTGGGCAAAAAAGGGTATCCCAGTGGACTGAAAACCCGAAAGGGAAGTCCAGGCAAAAGTTAGGGATCAAAGCGTAACACTATGTCTCATTGGATAATCTTGCATCCAGACTTCGGTATCGACAATCAAGCTCGGACGACACTAATCAATCTGATCCACCTTCAACCAGTAGCAAAGTGATGAGATGCTTGAGGATATAAAGGCAATAGCAGAGTTGGAACCCAGTGGAATTATTCACTTAGCTGTTTTGTTTTCTTTTCACAAATTGTATAAATTCTATTATTCGGCGGCGTCCTCTTACTAGGACGCCAGCCTCTTGTACAAAAACACCTATTTACAGGCCAAACTTCAAGATCAATACAAATTCATTTTCAGACAAATTTCGAGCTGTTTTTCCTTTATCTATTTTGTTTTGCAAAGAACGTCCAATGTTCATTTTTGATATATGCATTTGACATTAATTGCTGCTCATAAATATCTACATGTGAAACGAAAGACGAATTACTAGTAATATCAGAAACAGGGGCAATAAGAATTGTCCAAGCTGTATAGTTGCTCTGTCCACCAGGTACAAAGGTAGATTCAGCTGAAGAATATGGCTAAGGTACCTTCACTCCCCGTAAAGTAAGACAGTAATGGTAGCTCTCCCCAACTGAGACTTGCAACCATGAACGAATTGGTAATATTCTCCCTAAGAAGAGTTGGTCTACCATCAGCACTAAAAGGGTCTTAATATTCCCCGACGGAGTATAAGAATATTCCCCCAGCAAGTATAAGAATGTTCCCCGGAAGAATACAAGATACCCCCAGTGGAGTCAATATTTCCCTAGCACGGTCTGAAAAAGCTTCCCCGACGGAGTTGAATCATCATCCCCAATGGACTCTGGAATTTTATCCCCGACGGAGTATAAAAATAAATCTCCCCAGCCAAGTTCAAAGGATCATTCCCAGCAGAACACAGAGGATTATCCCCATAAAAATCTAACAAGGTTATCCCTAGCAAGTTGGAACTGCAAGGTCATCCCCAGCGAAGTGCTTTCCTTTCACAAACGAGAGTTTAATCCTCAACACATTCAGTATCACCAGCAGCGGTAATCCATCCTAGCAGAGTTTATCAGTGGAATCCTCAGTAGAGCATCTCTTCCCCACAGAGTAATCTCCTCACCAGTTTATTCCTCAATGGAGTTCTCCTCTCCTGCAGGTTTATCATCTTCGTTCATCATCCCCAGCGGAAACAAAGAATTCAACTCTATTCTCCAGCAGCTCCGGGATTTATTTTCCCCAGCTAAAACATTACATTTCCATACATCAAGATATATGCATAAACGCATCATACCGTACAATATCGTTTATGTTGAGAACATCATTGCTTGATCTATATCATGCATTGCATATGACTGACCTTTACCTTTTAGGAAAGATGCAGTTAAATTCTCAGCTATATCAAAAGACCTTGTCTGGTCCAGTTAAATAGATTCCTAAAGATTTTTCTGATACCAATCCAGTCAAAGAAGACAAGACCAGTTAAATTGATTCCTAAAGATTTTTCTGATGCTAATCCAGTCAAAGAAGACAAGACCAGTTAAATCGATTCCTAAAGATTTTTCTGATGCTAATTCAGTCAAAGAAGACAAAACCAGTTAAATCGATTCCTAAAGATTTTTCTGAGGCCAATCCAGTCAAAGAAGACAAAACCAGTTAAATCGATTCCTAAAGATTTTTCTGAGGCCAATCCAGTCAAAGAAGACAAAACCAGTTAAATCGATTCCTAAAGATTTTTCTGAGGCCAATCCAGTCAAAGAAGACAAAACTAGTTAAATTGATTCCTAAAGATTTTTCTGAGGCCAATCCAGTCAAAGAAGACAAGACCAGCCAAATCGATTCCTAAAGATTTTTCTGATGCCAATCCCGTCAAAGAAGACAAAACCTTCTCTGGTCCAGTCAAATTGATTCCTAAAGATTTCTCTGATACCGATCCAGTTAAAGTTATTCGAAGACCTTGTCTAGTCCAGTTAAATCGATTCCCAAAGATTTTTCTGATGCTGATCCAGTCAAAGGCCTTTCTTGGTCATGTTAAATCGATCCCTAAAGATTTTTCTGATGCCAGTCCCGTCAAAGAAGACAAAACCTCCTCTGGCCCAGTTAAATCGATTCCCAAAGATTTTTCTGATGCCATTCCAGTTGAAGTTCAGACCACCTACCAACAAGTCTCCAAATGGCATCTGTAAGCCCATTTCCGACATCACAATGCTGATACCACTTCATGCGAGTGCAAATTTCTGGGCACTCTAGTGTTCAATCATCTTCCACCTTCGGATCACGAAAGGCCCGAAAGCCAATCTCTATCCTCAGGTTTAAGAAAATTGAACAGGGGCAACTGTTGTACCCCAAAATTTTCCCTCTCATATTTCACAAGACATTGCAAGAATAATCTCCAAGTTGCTCAAGATTGCTCAAGGGTTGGACAGTCAAATCATCTCCTAAGGCAGTCAATCTCAAACTAGGGTTTTGTGTTGCATCAAGGTCCTTGCCTCCAAATGACCTCAAGTGCCCCCCAATATCCTAATATGTTCTCAAGTTCATCCATGTCAAATTTCAAGCCTTGCAGAAGAAGTTTGGTCAGTCAATTGCTCAAGAGGTCCAAAAATCGATTGTGCTAGGGCAAAAGTCAACTGTGACCTATGAATAGTCAAACCTTAAGATTTTTTGTCAACATTCCAATTTTTAAGGATAATTAATCATTTGATCAAGGTTTGATCATGATTCATAAAGGATTGCTCAAGATTCATCAAGATTCAAAAGATGCTAAATTAGGGTTTTGTAGGAAAAGTCAACTCAACTTTGACCAAGCATAACTTTCTCATACTTTATGATAAATGACCCATCCAAATCTCATTTTGAAGAGGATGCAAAATCCTACAATCCATCTTCACACCCCAAGATCAAGAAATGCACTCACAAGAAGTTACAAATTTGGACATTATAGGTCATTTTTGGAATTCAACAAAAACACCTTTTTTTCCAAAGCTTATAACTTGAGAATTTAATATCAAAATGAGATGAGACAAAAAGGGTTGGTTAGAGGACACATCAAGGTTTCTAAAAAGTCCAATAACACCTCCAAAAGTTCAAAATTGAAGAAGTTATGCATTGTTGAAGTTGGGCATTTTTCCAAAATTGCCAAAAGTCAACTATCCCCAAAACATCAAATTTTGTCAAATGGGCCTACTTTTTCCCACTTGATTTGATCTTGTCACACTACACACGCGTCCTAGCTTCAGCCTCATATCCATTTATTAATGTTTCTATTTTATTTGATTTTTATTAAATTAATTCATTTTAAATCAATTTAAATCCAAATAAAATCTAAATATTGATAACTTGGTATCTTTTTGATTGATACAGGCCTTAATTGTCATCATGGACATGATCAAATTCGAATCAAGCCATATCATGAATAAAATATTGGATTTGGAATGAAATTGGAAGCTTTTTAATGGAGGATCATATCATATCTCCAAGCATTGATTTACAAAGATTCAAGCCCAAATTTTTAACCTAATGCATTGCCTTATACTTATACAGGCTAAAGAGGCACGAATTAGAACCTAGAGGTTGCATAAACACAAAAGCAAAACTTGAAAAACACTTGAAAAAACTTGAATCTGAAAACGTGCTTAGAGGCAGTTCAGCACAAAATCTCCATGCTATTCAATTGCTTGACATCCATTGAGTGAGAAGGAATCAAAAGCAAGATCTCTCCCTCCCTGAATCGCGTTGTAAGTCACCTGAAAAACGCCCCTGTACTCGAAATCGTATTCTCTTATTCTGGCATTTTCTTGATAAAACATTGGCATATTCATGATTCTTGAATGATTTCTAAGCTTTCTATATTATTCAATTGTATTTTTATAGCCTGTAATCCCATACCCGGACCTAGGGTTTTGGAAGCTTGTTTTTGGGAGTTTTCTCTACAGGTGAAATCAAGGCCATTAATGTACATGGACGTGTTCAGGAGGAAGAGACGAGCATGGCTGTGGCTTTAGTTTGGATTTCCATGGCCTAGAACTGGTTTTAGGATGAACCTATGGATTTAGCTGCGGATAAAAATCCGCAGTTAAATAACCAGGTTTTCAATGAGGAAGACGATGACGCGTCCCCCTCCCATTGGATGATTCAAAAATTCGTGCTTTTTATTTTTTTGTTCAGGCATATGAATTTGTTTCCAATATATTAATTGTTGTGTATTCCACTAACAAAAGAAGTGTAGTGGTTGAGTGGTAGTGGCAAGCGTGCAAAATCCAATGGGACCTGGGTTCGAATCCCAGGTCCCCCAATTGCTCGTTATTGTTTTTTAACAGATATTCCAGTACAAACTCAAGCTCGTGGACTACCATATACCATCATCCAATCATCTTCCAGATGCCCTCCAGGCCAAATCTGGTGGTCAAGAATGAATGTCCATCATGCTCTCAAGTCAACCAACGCATAGAGAATCTGGGAAAGTCAATACATGCTTGCACGTTTGGGCCTCAAAAATGCTGATCTCACTCCCTTTCCGGGCCCAGCACCCCCCTTGGTTATTTCTTTTTTTTCTCCTTTCTTTTATTTAATTATTTGATTTATTAATTATTTTTATTACCACTAACCAATTAATTTTTTTTCCTCATAAAATCAAAAACACAAAAATATATTTTATTTATTAAAATTAAATTCATTACTTTATTTTTGTAAATAAATTAATTCAATTAATTTAGTTTAATTAGGTTTACCTTTTAATATTTTTGCAATATTTAAAATTAATGTAGAAAATTAAGTTTTATTAGCTTTAATCAATTTTATTTTTATTTCTTTAAATACCCAAAAATCCAAAAATATTTTAATTAATTAATTAATTTAATTATTAACTTAGATCTAACTTCCATTAATTCAAAAATAAAGAAAAAATGCTTTCTTTCAAAAAAGGGTCAAAACCCTAAAAAATGCGCCCAGTTTAATTTTCTCGCACGCGATCCATTTATGATATTGATGTAATTGTTTCTGGAATGTAATAGCTTTAAATAGGACTTTAAATTATTTATCGCTTTATTTATTTTACGCATTTTAAATTTCAAGGGTTGTTTTTGGCGATGTAAATACCCGACGCCTTGTAATAGTTAGATTTAATTTCCGCAATTTAATTTCCGCAAAATATTAACTGTTAGATGTTTGGATAATAGGGAATGCATGAAAAGATCAAATCTTTAACCTAAAATAAACATAGCTCACCCATGACATGTACAAAGATAAAATTAACCGAAATAACACACTCGCACATGCGCACTCTTAGGGTACACCTCACTTGGTTGCCTTCGAACGTGGTCATTGAGTATAGGAAATTTTAGATGTCGCTCTCTTATCCAAAGATCATAGTTGCCTCGAAACGGTTGCCTCGGAAAAATGATCTAAGACATCAGGGTTACCGCTAAGGCGTCCTAACATTGCTTTAGTGACCACATGTCCCTTAATCGAATTGACCCTTAAACTCCAACGACGGTGCTACCTACTCATCAATAGTGGGATAACATTGTCTAAAGGACATTAGCACAGATTGATTCCTTTTTCGAGTAGGTAGATGGTTCTAAGGTACTTGCTCCTTCAAAACAAAACAAAACTTTTCGCACTTACACCTTTTCGAACGAAAACTTCTTCAAACCCACAACACAAAGAAAAGCAATTTTGAAAACACTTTGAGCAAGTACCTAAGAGCCCGTGGTTAACCACGGATATAAAGGGTGCTAACACCTTCCCTTTCTATAATCTACCCCCCGGACCCGAGAAATATCTCGAAAAAAGGAATTTTTCTGTGCTTTTTTCCTTTCCTTGTTGGATAAAATAAAAGTCGGTGGCAACTCTTGCTTACCGCGACATTTTGCAAAAACAAACGCAAAACGCAAACCAACATTCCAAAAACAGCCAGTTCTTCCCACCGTATCACATAGTCTAATTTCTGTCAACAGTCACCTCCGGATGGCATCTATAAGCCCATCTCCACCGACTCTCCATCATTTCTCCATTTGGAACCTTTTAAACCCGTTCCATACACAATCAAGCATGACATCATCAAGTGCAAATTTATGGGTACTCTAGTGTTCAATCATCTTCCACCTTCAAGTCACGAATGGCAGATTCACCAATCTAACTCTTCAAACGTAAGAAGATTGAATAGGGGCATTTGTTGTACCCTACAATTTTCCCTCTCATTTCTCAAAGGATCATCCTGGATCCTCAGGTTTTGCTTCCATCCAATTCCAAGCCTTGAATCACAAATTTTCCAAGAAAGTCATTCACAAGGGCAAATTGGTCATTTATATACTGAAAAGTCAAACTTTGACTTTTGGATCAAAGTCAAGTTTCAAGAGTCATATGTCATCAAGACAAGTTGGAATTTGAAGTTTTTTTCATCAAGAAATTCAAATGTCAAAATTACTTTGGAAGAGTCAAAATTCTAAATACTTAGAATTTTTCTAGTTGTTTAAGAAATATGACAAATTCAGAACTTCTGACCAGATTATCACCATGATGCAAGATGATTCTGGAAGAACTTCTAACTCAAGAGTTTTAGATCTCAATGAGACCTAAAACATTGTAGAACATAACTTCTTCTAGAAGTGTTGGGATTTCAAGTTGTACGTCTTCAAAGACACGTCTCTGACACTTAGGCACTTAGTAAATTCTGAGCATTTTCAAGTCAGAAGTTGTGTATAATTTCTGGGCCAGTTTTCATGTAGGTTCAGTCAGAAGTTGCAAGAGTAATTCAAAGAGGGCTTACAAAGCATGTCATAAGCTTTCTGGAAAGTCTGAGAACTCGCTCAGAGCATGCTAGAGCAAAAAGATTTAAGGATCAGAAGTTGGATGTTGGTTCTAAGTTGCGCTGATGCTGAACTTCTGACCCATAATTAAGATATGATGCATAATCTCACATTGCAGGATTTTTGGTTTCATAAATCTCATCATCATTTAATGCTCACAACCACTTTTGTGTTTTTATCCAAAGGATTATCCCACGTATGGCATAGAAGTACATTGTTGTCCTTGAAAAAGCAAACTTTTGTACAAGAGTACGCTGGGCCCATGCTTTGATTTTTCTTCTGAGGGTACTTTTCCTTAATTAATGCTTACAAATCAAGATTTGGTATGGCCAAAAGCTGCTAACCACCATACTTGTTTATCTTGCTTCAAGAACAAGCCAGCACGCTAGCATGATGTTGGTACTTTTGACTTCTCCAGGCTACAACGTTCTTGCCTATAAATTGAACTTCATTTGCAACTATGAAAGGGTCCGGTCGAAAATTTTAAAACAAAAAGCTTTAAAACCTTTCTAAAAATTCCAAGAATCCGAAACTGCAAACACAAATACAAAACCTGTTAATTTTTATTTTTGCATTCAAACTCCAATTTCCCTTAAGTGTTTCTTGACCAAATCATCTATACACCATTCATAGCCCAAGTTAAAGGTCATTCCCTTCTATTGAGCACGTGAGGAAGCTTATCAGAACATTACAAGCAATCAGAACCAAGTTCCTGTTCAGAGGACCTTTTCCAGCTACAAGGTAAACTTTTACTAACTCTCATCATATTACTTAGGCATTTTTAGATTTGCATGTTCAAAATACAATGTAGATATCTTGACTCTGATGTTGTACGTATTATGAGGTTTCATATATTTGTCGTCCTAAGTAGGGATAACATCAGTTCAGAACTTCTTAAGGAAACTAGGTTTAGCAGATACATGCTTGTTGCTGATTTACAGTCTTGACTCTTTTTTATGTTTCTGAAACCATGATGGAAACCTGCCATAATTTCTATGTTTGTGTTTTTTGTTCTGTTAAGAAATGACTAAGTTGTAGATGTTCTGATTAGCATGAAGAAAGAGATGGAATTTATCATCAGAGTTTACTTTGTAATACATGTTTATGCTTTTACTTCTAATACCGGGTGTACAGCCAGCCCAGTGGTAGAAAGCGTACGCATAAGACATTAGTACTAAGGGTCCTGGGTTCTAACCCCAGAAGAATATTTTTAGGTTCATTTATTTATATTTTTACCCATTCATCTGTCAAACAATATTCCTAAATCAGAACTTCTAGACAATCTTACCCAACAACATTATCAACTCACTCTCTCAAACAGCCAGAACTTCTGATTTGCTAGTGACATTAGAACTTCTAGGTGCCCAGCAACACTATAGCTTCTGAATCCCTTCAACAATCAACACTTATAAGTTTTCCTTTTTCCCAGCAACCTCAGAACTTGGTATACCCAGGCCCAGAACTTCTGAGCCTCTACTTTCCTGCTAACATTTTCTCTCTTGCAGCATATCCGAGTCAGAACTTTTGTTCCTTCTCGTTTCAGCAATGTTCTGATTCTGACTTATTTTTCTCTTACTTATCTTATTTTAGCTTTTAAATAACCAAAAACACCAAAAATATTTCATATTCACATATTTTATTTTATTTCTTTTAGAACAAAGAGATCAAAATATTTTCTTAAGTAAACTAACTTCTTTACTTAAACAAAACAAGTCCATTTCAATTCTTGTATATTATTTCAATGTGGTTGTAATAGATAATTAGGACTTTAATTTCTTGAAATCCCCATTTGTAAATTTGTACACCCCATCCCCTTAATGATGTAATAGTGTAGGACTTTACTTTTCCGCACTTTTACTGCTTTCATATATTGTTAGTAATTAGGGTATGTATGGCAAGACATGAAAACAACAAATAGATAACCCTAATCAAGAAAAAATGCATGTAAATCAAATACATTTTGCACACATGCACCCTTTATGGTAATCCCACTTGTTTCCTATCGAAAAATAGTCATGTCCCTCTAACATGGGCGTTTTAGCAAAGATCCTCGATAAAATATCTTAGTCCCTTGATGACCCTCGATGTTGCCTTCGGTAAACGATCTAGTCCTTAAACGACATTGCTAAAACGTCCAATAGGTTGCCTTCTATGACTATACAAACATCCTGCGCCCGTCCCTTCACATCCAACGATGGGGCTTCTTACCAAAACAATGGTAAGATAGCAACATCTAAAGGAGGAGGAAAAGAATATTTAAGACCTTTTGAGTAGGTAGATTCGCTCCTAGTTGCTCGCTTGCTCACAACAAAAACATTCCACCAACACCTCTTTGAAACATTTTCAAAAGACAACACTTTGTACGCGTTCTTATAGAAACGGGAGCCATTACAAAGAAAACCCTTTTCAAAATCACTTTCAAAAACACATTCCACAAACACCTCTTTGAACTATTTTCGAAATAACACTTTGTACGTGTTCTTATAGAAACGAGAACCATTACAAAGAAATTTTCAAAATGCTTTCAAAACCCACACCACAACCACACATTCAAACAAAATCAAGTGATCTAGCAAGCAACTAAGAGCCCGTAGGTAACTATGGATGAAAAGTGTGCTAATACCTTCCCTTTTCATAATCTACCCCCTGAACTCAAGAAAACATCTCTAAAGGTCTTTCCTGTTCTTTTCAGCATTTCCTTTTGGATAAAAGAAAAGTCGGTGGCGAATCTTGCTATCCGCGACATTTGCGATCAAACGCAAACACCTAAGTCAATTCTCCCACCGTATCACAGGTTACATAACAATGGGGTATGGTAGTGTTTAGGTTCCACGATTTTGTATTCTTGATTCTCTCTATTTTGCTTGATTGCGGGTTTTTCCCATTGATGAATCCTTTGATGCATTTTGTGTGTTATTGGTGAAATTTGGTGATGTATATTGCATGGAATTAATAGGAAATGTTAGTGAATAATTAGTATAATTAGAAGATACTATTTTGATTGAAATATTCGGATTTGGGGTTTTGAAACAAGGATTTTTGTAACTTGAAAAATATCAGATTTTTGGGTTCTGCAACAGGTGTACTCGAGTACCCTCCATGCAGTAACCGTGTACTAGTGCATTTTTGGGGTCAGTGGGAAAAAATATGAGGTGTTAACTGGGTACCCTCCTTGAAGGAAAATTGCGATCAAAACGCAGCGGAATATAAAATTTTCCTTTAGAGATCCTTACGAATGAGCATGGTCAGTGATAGAAAGTTTTACCTCTTGTGGCGATTCAGACTTTTGATGTCGTGATCACGAGCGTTGATGAAGAACAACGCCTCTACTCAGTCCACACGAACAGATCGCTTCCGGTCACAGTGCTAGCTGATCACGAACGGAAACCTTGAGTGAGAGAGAGAGAGTCAAAAACGAAAATGCATCAAGTGAAAAAACTTCATCACAAGGGATCTATTTATAGAATCACTCGTGTGGGCTACAAGCTAAAAGCCCAATTAAGGCTATAAGCTAAAAGCTCAATTAAGCTTATGGACATCATACCTTATGATGTACCATATATCACTTATCCACGTGGTACCTTACCACTTTCCGTATTACACTTAAGTGCACCGTACCTTACGGTGTTCCTTATTTATTCTATCTCTCATCAACCTGTCCTTATGTGTGTGACCCTGTAGGTTTTCGCGACGTTGGCAATTATATTAAATTACACATTTAATATAATAAACAGTGAGCGGTATCTAGCAACACATCACTATTACCCAAGTCACGAAAATGTCATGTGATCTGACCAAACCTTTTCCGTGATAATATTTGTGTTGTACAATTACCCTTTTGCCCTCATGTCTATATTGAACACAAGGCATACACTGTGTCACCCTTGTCCAGTTCAATATTGGGCCCTTAGACATTTATCCTGTTATGCAGGATGAGCAAATTCCATCTAGGTCACTCATGTCCCTTAGCATGCTTTGTGAAGTACCCATCAACCATCTTTATAGTCATCCAGTTACGGATGACGTTTGATCAGCAATAAAGTACTTGACTCTACATCTAGGGTCCATAGTGGTTTCAGGTCGAAGGGTGGTATACACCATTATCATCATGAGAATAACTTATGACACTTTGCATAACATTCTATGTAGTATTCTCATAACGGGTCAATCCAGTATAAATATTACTCCTAATTTTCATACCTATGTCAAGACTTGATAACTCCTTATCTATGATCCATGAGATGTGATCATCAATCTATCTTCATAATAATCTTAATGCTTTAATGTTATCCCACTTCACATTAAAGCTTGACTACGGATACTTTAAGAATAGTTTCTTATGTTTAATGAGATCTCATGATTAAGTCACACTTAACATTTCATTAAACCAATAAACCATTCTAGGGACTTTATTATTTTGGAAAACATAATAAACAAATGCCTTTTATTATTAATAAATAATTCGATACAAGTACCAAAAGTATTGGCCTCTAGGGCTTACACCAACAATCTCCCACTAGCACTAGAGCCAATCAGGCATACCCCTAATACCCATAGATCTAGTATGTCCATCATGCTTCAGCTGCGCAAGAGGCTTTGTTAATGGGTCAGCAACATTGTCAAGTGTAGGTACTCTGCATATTTTCACATCTCCCCGATCGATTATCTCTCAAATGAGATGATAACGCCTAAGTATGTGTTTGGATCGTTGGTGAGATCTAGGCTCCTTAGCTTGTGCGATAGCACCATTGTTATCACAATAGAGATCAATGGGATCCACAATGCTATGGACTATTCCAAGTTCACTAATGAACTTCTTGATCCAAACAGCTTCCTTTGCTGCAGTTGAGGCAGCAATATACTCAGCCTCGGTTGTAGAATCAGCAACTGTATCTTGCTTTGAACTTTTCCAGCTCACAGCGCCACCAATTAAACAAAACACATAACCAGATTGCGATCTAAAGTCATCCTTATCTGTCTGGAAGCTAGCATCAGTGTATCCAATTACAGCAAGCTCTTCCTGACCTCCATATATCAAGAATGAATCCTTAGTCCTTCTCAAGTACTTAAGGATATTCTTGACAGCTACCCAATGAGCATCACCGAGATTAGACTGGTACCTACTCGTTGCACTTAAAGAATACGAGACATCTGGTCGAGTACATAGCATGGCATACATGATAGATCCTATTGCAGATGCATATGGAATCTTATCCATGCGATCCCTTTCTTCCTTACTTGAAGGGGATTGTGTTTTTGAAAGACACATGCCATGTTGCATAGGTATGAATCCTTTCTTGGAATCATGCATATTAAAGCGTCTCAACACTTTTTCTATGTATGTACTCTGACTTAGGCCAAGCAGTTTTTGTGACCTATCTCTATAGATCCTGATTCCTAATATATAGGCTGCTTCACCTAGGTCCTTCATTGAAAAGCATTTCCCTAACCAAGTCTTCACTTGTTGCAAGGTAGGGATATCGTTTCCAATGAGTAATATGTCATCTACATATAATACCAGGAATACGATCATGCTCCCACTAACCTTCTTGTAGACACAAGGCTCATCTTCATTCTTGATGAATCCATATTGTTTTACTGTTTCATCAAAACGAAGATTCCAGCTTTTGGAAGCTGGCTTTAATCCATAAATTGATCGTTGTAACTTACATATCTTTTGGGCTTCCTCTGGTATGTCAAATCCTTCAGGTTGTGTCATGTACACATCCTCAAGAAGATTCCCATTAAGGAAAGCAGTTTTGACATCCATCTGCCATATTTCATAATCATGATATGCAGCGATAGCAAGTAAAATCCGAACAGATTTAAGCATTGCAACTGGTGAAAAGGTTTCATCATAGTCCACCCCATGAATTTGTTTATAGCCTTTTGCAACCAGTCTTGCCTTATAGGTATGTACCTTACCATCCATGTCAGTCTTCTTTTTGAGACCCACTTGCATCCTATAGGGTTAACTCCTATAGGAGGCTCTACCAAGGTCCAAACCTGGGTTGTGTACATGGAATCCATTTCAGATTTCATGGCTTCTAGCCACTTCTCGGACTCAGGACCAGTTATGGCCTCTTGGTAGGTCACAGGCTCATCTTGATCCATGAGTAATACATCACCCTGATCACTTATGAGATATCCATATCTCTCAGGTTGTTGACGTATCCTGCTTGACCTACGCTGGTCTTGTTCTACTTGAGCAAGTTGCTCTTCCACAACTACTTGTGTTTCCTGCTCTAATTCCTCCATAGGTGTATCAATGCTTTGTGGTTCTTGAATTTCTTCAAGCTCTATTTTCCTCCCACTGATTCTTTTGGAAATAAAATCCTTTTCCAAAAAAACTCCAGTTCGAGCGACAAACACTTTGCCCTCAGAAGGATTGTAGAAGTAATACCCTCTTGTTTCTTTAGGATACCCAACAAATAAGCATTTGTCAGATTTGGGCTCAAGCTTAGTTGAAATTTGTCGTTGCACATAAACTTCACAACCCCAAATCTTCATGTAAGACATATGTGGTTTCTTACCACTCCATATCTCATATGGTGTCTTCTCAACCTTTTTGGATGGAACTCGGTTAAGTGTGTAAGCTGCAGTCAATAGTGCATGTCCCCAAAAGGAGTTCGGAAGATCGGCGTGACTCATCATGGATCGAACCATGTCTAACAAGGTCTGATTTCTTCTCTCGGATACACCATTCCATTGTGGTGTTCCGGGAGGAGTAAGTTGGGATAAAATCCCACATTCCTTTAGATGGTCATCAAACTCTAGGCTTAAATATTCACCGCCTCGATCTGATCGAAGAACTTTAATATTCTTACCTAGTTGGTTTTGTACTTCATTCTTGAATTCCTTGAATTTTTCAAAGGTTTCAGATTTGTGTTTCATTAAGTACACATAACCATATCTACTGAAATCATCAGTAAATGTGATGAAGTATTGAAAACCTCCTCTGGCTGGTATGTTCAGTGGTCCACATACATCAGTATGTATGAGGGCCAAAAGATCATTAGCCCTTTCACCTTTTCCTGTGAATGGGGACTTTGTCATCTTTCCAATTAAACAAGATCTGCATGTCTCATATGATTCATAATCAAAAGAGTCCAAGAGTCCATCTTTATGGAGTTTGGAAATGCGTTTCTCATTTATGTAGCCTAAGCGACAGTGCCAAAGGTAGCTTGGATTTAACTCATTAGGTTTAATCCGTTTAGTATTAATGTTATAAATTGGCATTTCAAGATCAAGGACATATAGTCCATTGTTCATTTGTGCAGAAGCATAGAATATATCATTCAAATAAATAGAGCAACAATTGTTCTTTATTATAAATGAAAAACCAAACTTGTCCAAACAAGAAACGGAAATAATATTCCTACTAATTGCAAGTACATAATAACAGTTCTCTAACTGAATTATTAAACCACTAGGTAAAGTCAAAACATAAGTTCCTACGGCTAAAGCAGCAACCTTTGCTCCATTTCCAACTCGTAGGTCAACTTCACCTTTTGCCAAATCTCTACTCCTTTTTAGCCCCTGCACATTAGTACAAATGTGAGAACCGCATCCAGTATCTAATACCCATGATGCAGAAGTAGATAAATTAATTTCAATAACAAAAATACCTGAATTTGAAGTCGCTACTCCATTTTTAATATCTTCCAGGTACTTTGGGCAGTTTCTCTTCCAATGTCCGGTCTTACCGCAATGGAAGCAAGTACCCTCCTTTGCTACGCCTCCACTAGGCTTCAAAGTAGGAACAATAGGTTTAGGCTTGGCAAATTCCTTGCCTTTCCCTTTACCAACCTGCTTGGTAGGCCTCTTGTTAAGCTTCTTTCCATTACTGACCATCAGAATGGACTTCCCTTTTGTCTTCATATTCTGCTCAGCAGTTTTCAACATGCTTAGCAATTCTGGAAGACTCTTATCCATGTCATTCATGTTGAAATTCATGACAAACTGATTAAAGCTATCTGGCAACGATTGCAAGATAAAATCAGTTGCAAGTTCCTTTCCAAGCGGAAACCCTAACCTTTCAAGGTTCTCCACATACCCAATCATTTTGAGTACATGGGGACCTACAGGGTTTCCCTCAGATAACTTGCTGTTAAAAAGGGCCTTTGAAACCTGAAACCTCTCATTTCTTGCCTGCTCTTGATAGAGCATTTTCAGATGTCCGATCATATCGAACGCTGACATGTTCTCATGTTGCTTTTGCAACTCCGAGTTCGTAGTAGCTAGCATGAGACAAGCGGCTTCATTAGCATCATCAAGATGCTTCTTATAAGCTTCTCTTTCTGCCTTAGGTGCCGAACTAGGCGGTTCCTCTTCAGGAACAGGTGTCTCCAAGACATACAGCTTCTTATCGTGCTTGAGGACAATCCTCAGATTTCGGTGCCAATCCAGGAAATTTGTCCCAGACAATTTTTCCTTATCTAGGATTGATCGCAAAATATGGTTGTTTGTTGTCATGGTAATCTACAAAAAAAAATGAAAATATAAGTATCATTAAAACAACATATTTAATTAGGCCTTTAATCAAATATGCTCCCACTATTTTACTCAAACCAAATGACCCTCATCATTTGATTCGGAAAATCCCGTTGGAAGACTTTCTAGTGGGTCGAGATCCATATTTCACTTTGTTCTAAGTCAGCGTTAGGCTGATTACACAAAACTAGGTTATTTAGGTAGGAACTCCTTCCAATTGTATCTCATACAACTCTCGAATATTTTCAGTTGGGTGAATAACTCCTTATTCTAATTCATCATATGAATCATTCCCAACTCTTGCTTCTAAACATGTATAATCTTATTATAATGTGTTTAGTTAAGTTTGACCCATTGTTTTAGCAGTTGGATATTACAATTATCCCATCGCACCTTACTAATATAGAACATGCACCTCGCGTAGGCGAAACCTACATTATTCGATACTAGTCTTGATGAGTGCTAAAACTTGGAAAGCATGAACTTAATATTTAACTTGAGGGATTTTGTTATTAGTTTGATCTCACCGGCTTAACATGCAATTCGTCTCTCTCATGCATCAACATACAAACACATGCATCAATATACATAAAAGGATACAGTTATGGCCCCTAGCGCAATTGTTCTCCCAAGCCAATGAGAGAACCTAAGCTAACCTAATAACGATCTAAACTTCTCCAAGCAAGATCTCCAAGGTTATCCTCCTTTGATATTGTATTCTTCTCTTTCTTCATAACATTACATTACATAAAAGAAACTCGTTTTACATACGAGGGAGTGAGATGAGAAAAGAAGTTACATCAAGAATTTTAGAGAGAGGCACGACACGCAGGCCGTATTTTTCAATCCCAAAACAAAATAAAGGAAAAAAAAACTAAGGCCATAACTGATCACCACAAGACAATAATAATAAACACACTTTTATTATTAGTTTAAATTTTGTTAATTAAAAAAAAGGCAAATTATATTTCGATGATTGATCACACTACGCAGAGTTAGCCGGGGGTTCCGCTGCCCGGTCAGTTTCATGCTGTCAAACACATCTCGATTGATAATTCAGTATGATTAATCACATGCCATTGCTTCACCATACTAATGTCGGATTCCGAAGCATATGAACATTGATCGGTCAAAGGAATAACAATCATCAAGTGTTTGAATGAACGAAACAGAAACAATATATCACATATACCATCGTTGCATCAGATTTACTTATATCATATATAAGAGTGATCGATCTTATTTGTGTAACCTATGGACGATCGATGTATCGCTGCTTCACCATACTAATGTCGGATTCCGAAGCATAGTCAACATCAATCATCCAAATCATACACAACAGATGCCAAATTTAATTAATCGTTTATTATTCAATTCATTCTGGTTTTAATCGAATCAAAACAGAAAATATAGAACATAAACAACTATCAGATCCATGGTTTCGTAAGTGGCTCTGATACCACTGAAGGAAAATTACGATCAAAACGCAGCGGAATATAAAATTTTCCTTTAGAGATACTTACGAATGAGCATGGTCAGTGATAGAAAGTTTTACCTCTTGTGGCGATTCAGACTTTTGATGTCGTGATCACGAGCGTTGATGAAGAACAACGCCTCTACTCAGTCCACACGAACACTCCTGGCTGTACCCGGGTACCACTAAAGCTGACGGATTTTAAAAAATTGTAAAATTCATAACTTTTGACTCGGGTGTCCGTTTAACGCACCGTTTGGACCGATGGAAAGCTCAAATCATTTTCTATCCTATAAAAATAAATTGGAACATAGTAGCTGATTATTTGACCAACATTGATACATATATGTGTATTCTTATTCTAGAAGATATATGTTAAGAAAGTAGGATAATTCTTCGAAGGTGGAGCTCAGATGGTTATAATGTTTTCAGCACTACATGTTGATCATGAAATTGTCAGTGTTGAGTTACCATTGTGTGTGTTGTCGTTGTTCAGAGTAATGCTGGAGTGATGAATTGCTGTGAATTTTGTTGTTGGAATCATATAAGTGATTTCTGAATATCGTTAATGTTGTTGGGTATTTGTGAACCGCGAGACATAGCTGGAACTAAAAGTTATTAGTAGTATTATGAAGAGAATTGGAATATTGATGTTTTGGTATGATTGGGTGTCGGTATTGAAATTGTTGACATGTATTTGATGTGTCAGTGTTGGGATGGATGCGATATGATAGAGTAATTGCATGCTTAAATGAATTACTTTGTAAATTAGAAACTTGATAATGATGTATATAGATAGGAATTATAATTTGGAACATGAACGATGAAGTATGTGGAAGTTAGGGATGTTTGGTTATGAAGTAAGTGGTTTTTGTAACATAAAAATCTGATTTTTTTGAATCGGGTACAATGGGAATTGGTTACCAGTATATGAGTAACCGATTATCCATAAAAAATAACATTTTTGGCTGTTTTGAGGGGTGTAACCAGTTACCGCTATTAGGATAACCCGTTACCGCTGGGTTGACAACATTTTGTAATTCTTTGAAAAATTATTAACTTGAGTTCCGGACGTCCGACTCGAGTTCCGTTTGAAGCGTTAGAAAGCTAACATAATGAACTTTGTTGTAAAAATGGTTCCAGCACCTGTAATTGATTTATTTGTCACGTGGTGATGTTGGATGAGAGGTAGAGTTTGCTATTGATCTTGCCCTTTGCACCCGATCTATTTCTATGGCGCCATACAGGACGTCAACTTCAGAGTTTGGTGAATTGAATAAGCAACTAGAAGATTCATTGAAAAGGAAATCGTGAGATCAAGTGTATCACATTGGGAACTCTGATGTTATTAGTTGAGAAGAAATAAAGTAGTGCGAAATTTTTTATGGATTACCGATAGTTGATTAAGATAGTGATTATGATTAAATATCCACTTCAAATGATTGATGATTTGATGGACCAACTGGTAGGCGAGTATGTTCTCAGTATAATTGAATTGGGGTCAGATTAACTTCTGATACAAGTGAAGAGTAAGGATAGTTGGAGGACAAATTTGAGGAGTCGGTGTAGGAATTACGAAATATTTGGAATAGTTTATTATGGTGTTTACTGAGGCCATTCTGATTTAATCCAAGTCAAAACATGGACATGTTGAGAGTTGTGATTTGTATTACAGTGTTGAAATGGAGGAAACTTTATGTTAAGTTTTCAAGGTGTAAATTATAGTTTGAGGAGGTGAGTTCTTTTGAGTATTCTATTCCGAGTGAAGGTATCTGTGGACCCGTCTCAAGTAGATTTAGTTCTATATTAGAAGTCTCTAAAGTCGATTACGGAGACCAAAAGCTTTTTGGACATAAATGGTTATTGTCGTGGTTTGTTTGAGACGAGGTCAAGAATGATATGTTGTTAATGAATGAGATGTTGGTATTAGTAAGGATATGAAGGTATTGGAGAAACACATAGAAGTGAAGTTTATGCCAATTGAGAATGGTCAGAGTGGAGAGATCTTTGAGGAAAAGAGAAAGTTAGATGGTAGAGTGGATTTCATGTTATTGATAGCATAATATCAACATGTGTCAGGAAAATTTTGGAAATTTCTATCATCAACCGGAATGTGGAGATGGTATTATTGAGATTGCGATTGGAATGGAATTTAAATGTAAAAATATATGGATCCTCGATGCTGTGAGATTTAAAAGAAAACTAAGGATGTATGAACGTTGTTGGAGCCCTCTACATGGATAAAGACTCAAATTGTAACAAAATAAATTATGACATATTTGGTATGTTAGCATTTCATGAGTTGGAAAATACTTAACATTTGTGTGACGCTAAGTGAGTGTGAAGACTATTATGTAATGTATTTGGGCGATGGTGTCTCATCGACGAGATCGAATGAGAAGGAAATTATGGAAGAATATGTAAACCTCAAAGGAGATTATTATGCCTTGGTGCCTTAGGTGAATTTGAGCACAAGTTCTAAAGGAACGTTATTATAGTTTCGTAACAATGGTTTATGCTTCATTATGGTTGTCGGCTATCTATTGGAAAATTGAGGAAGTGATCACCCTCAATCTATTGTTGATAGTAGACGGGATCATGTTGGATTGAATAGACTTGTCTTGCAAGCTTGATAGTGTGTAAGGTGATTGACGTTTTTATAGAAAATAGTTGTTCACCATTTTGTGTGAACCTAATACAAAAGTGACTATTAAGGAGTTGGGACTTATTGAGCAGTTCAGAGATTTGAGTTGGTATGCAAGCTAACACGGCAGATTGGAAGGTCGAGGATATTGAAAAGTGAACAATGATTTTCTAGTGGATACTAAAGAGAGCCTGAAGATAGATGTAAAACTCATAGATCTGATAGTTGATGTAAATCAAAATGAAGACAGTAACTTGTGGTAGATGACCTGAGTAGAGTAGTGGAAGCGTAATGTGATGCAGTTTGTTATGCGTGTGTGACTTTTTAGGAGTCGAGGTTAAACATTAGAATCCTACGGGAATGATGCAAACCATTAAAAATTTCAGAATGGAAGTGATAGATGAAAGGTTGATATAGTATTCATGTCCCTGCCATATCAATAGAAGTATTGATTTACGTGTTCGATTGGAGAAATGTAGCATTGTGGCACTAAGGTTATGTGTCAATGTTGTCAGTAATTGGTTATGTTGATGTCCTTATGACGATATTGCTATGTGATGAAATATTAGAGACGATGTTCACATCGCGAGACTCTACGTTCTTAATCTATGTTGTTATCTTATTTCCTATAGAGATGACTCAAGGGTGAGCATGTTTTCCTTATGAAGAGAAATTAGAAGAAGCGTTACTTATGGTGGATGAAAATACCTCGTTGTATTCTACTCTAAGCGTGAATAAGATCATAAAATAATAGACTATGCATTCTAGGATGATGGGAGAAGGAGAAAATTAACATGTGCATTTGTAACACGGTAGTAATGCATCTTGTTGGATTATTGTGATTGAAGATATGGTATGTTAGATAATGGTATTCAGAAGGTTGCTAAGGTTAATGTTGGAACTAGAGGGTAGGATGCGAGAGTCGTATTCAGAGTTGTTCGCAGTAGGCAATTTTCGAGGACGAAAATGTTCTGAGGGGGGAGAGTTGTAACACCCCGATTTCATCTAAATTATTTAATTTAAATTAAATTAGATGATGTGATGTATTTGTACGCTTTAGTGAATCTTTGTTGTTTTGTGATGAATTTGTTGGGAATTAGATACCTTAGAAATTATTGGAATTAAGATAATGGGGGTTGTTGTACCCCAAAATTTTCTCTCTCAATTATCAAGAATTTCCTCACAAGATCTCTTTGACTCAAGACTGGATTAGGGTTTGACCAGCTCAAGACACCTCCTCATGCATTGATGGCCAAAATTAGGGTTTGAGTTTGCACAAGGATTTTTGGACTATCAATGCTTCATATTACTTTCAAGGATCATTATGGACTCCTAAGATTACTCATGTCAAGTTTCAAGCCTTGAATCACATTTTTTATCAGTCAATTGGACAGTTGACTTAAAAATCAGTTGTATTAGGGAAAAAGTCAACCATGGACAATTTACAATCAAACTTCATAATTTTTTATCCACATCAACATTTTAGAATCATATGTATCATTTGATCAAGTTTGGACCACAATTCCTCAAGAAATTTGACCAAATCATCAAAAGGGCAAAATGGTCAAAATTAGGGTTTTGACTGAGAAAGGGCAATTTCTGATTTTTGACCTAGAAAATTGTCAATTTGTTTGAAGCATGATTTCAAGAGTTCAATTGCATCATCTTTACCTAATGACATGGCCCAAAACATTACAAATCCATTGGATTAACAGATGAATTTTGCAGTCAATTGATCAAAATTCAACTGTACACTGAAAAGTCAAACTTTGACTTTTTGGTCAAAATCAAGTGCCAAAGATCATAATTCATCAAAACATGTCAAAATGTGAAACTCGTTCATCAAGAAAGCAAGGGTTTAAGTTTTGGTTTTGAAAAGTTTAAAAATTTTAACTTTGAAAATTTTATAAGTATAGAAAATTTCTTATTTTTTCTCAACTTTAAGCCAAATTATCACCATGATACAAGATGATTCAAAGGAAGTTCCCAACATGAAAGTTGTAGATATCCATGAAATCTAAAACTTTGCTTCACACAATTTCTCCTAAAGATGCTTGGATCTAAAGATATACTTTTGTGAATACATGCTCATGAACTAAAATAACTTAGTGAAATTTTGCCCTAGTTAGGCAGGTTTTTGACCTAACTTCATGGCAATTTTTTATATAGTTCCAAAGGGAATTTCCAAAATAATTTCTAATATTAGTTGTAGAGAACATTTCAAGCTTTCCAAAATGTCCCAGAACTCCTTGAGATCATTCTTGAGTAGGGAGAATCGAAGAGATGAAGTTGGCAATTTCTCACTTTGATTTCAAGCCATTTCATGATGAACCAAAATTCAAATTCAAGCCTAGGCTGCATAATATTTGCTTTTCAGGCCTCAAACTTGTTTCTCACTCCATAATTAACTTTTTACACAGCTGATAGAGCTTTAATCCAAGCATTA